>CM036941.2:7068443-7652598 GCA_020352615.2 Yoshiicerus persimilis
CATTCGGAAGAAAGTTTACGTGGCCAAGAAAGATATCAAAGAAGGCCAAGTCATTTTCACCAACAGACCATTTATGATTTTCCCAATTGTGCCGATTCAAGTGTCGATGGACAAAATGGAGAGGCGACACAATATCAAGGTGTGTATGGGATGCTGCCAGGAAATTCCCCAAACGGAAGTCAAAATATCTGAAGGTCTTGGCTACTTTACCTCAGTTCCAGAATGTTCTGTTTGCAAATGGCCCGTTTGTAACCAGATCTGTGCCAAGGTTTGTGACATTTTTGTTTTGAAACTTAATTTCTCACAGAGTTTAATAATTACCCATTTTTATGTACATTGAGCATTGACCTAATATAATTCCTTTGTACCATTATTAAATTAAGTTTAAGAAATATTGCAATATTATGTTTAAATATAATTATTTTAGTGTTTTTGAAATAAATGCTAACATTTTGGATGATTATTTCTTTGTGAGCACAGAATCCGTTTCATGCAGATTTGGAATGCAAGATCCTTGCTAAGCGAGTCGTTAAGGGTGGCACCATGTATTTGTATGATGATACAGAAATCCTTTACAACCGTAGCTACGTGTTGAGGGCATTAATGATGAAAGACGTGTTTCCTGAAAAATGGCAAATGTTAATGGAAATGCCAATTCAGAGTGCGCATCTCAACAACCAGCTGGATCAACAGAAGGTTCGAGCTGCAATTACATTTATCAGAGACGAGTGCAAACAACTCCAGTTTGATAAAGACCTCATCTACAAAGTTTACTGGACTTTACACGCCAATTTGACTTTTGACCGACGATTTCCATTTTGGTAATGATATTTTCATCATACTTTTTTATTGCTAGATTATTTTCGTAAGTTAAATCTCAGGTCAATTAATACTGATTTTATTTTTGTTTATAGTGCAAAGCTGGGCAATGTGGCTCAATTTCTTTCTGAAGGGTGTCTTTACAACATTGCTAGTAATTACTGCTCCGCGATAAACGACCCTGAGAGTACCACTCTGGAGAAAGTGGAGCGCCAATATTATGCATTGTCAGATATTCCGAAAGGTGAAAGCTTGAAACTTCCGATTAATGCTGTGAAAGAGGTTTCTGGAACATTCCCCAGGAGACAATCTCTTTTGGAAATATCTGGAATATCCTGCTCTTGCAAATTATGCAAAGATCCCACTGAATTTGGAACTTACATGTCTGCTGTCAGATGCACCGTTTGCAAACCGAAGTTTGGAAACGACTTGTCAGAGGAATTCAGTCCTAATTTGGGTTACTTGTTACCTGTGGACCCACTTTGCTTGGAATCCCCTTGGAAATGCTACAAATGCGAAAAACATGTCAAACCGGAAGACATTAATTACATTACCAACAATTTGCAAAATGAATTTCGCACAACTGATGGGCTGTGGATTTGGAACGTGCAGAGAATCATGGGCGATGCTTCCGCATTGAATAATCAGAACAACGGTAGATTGACCGAGAACCAATTGTCTTCCCTTAACAATTCCGTGGACGCTATCACAAATAAGATTTTACCAGCGATAGAAAGATGATGATCCAGCATGAGGAACAGTTGTCTCGGAATCATTACATTTTAATCCGGGAACAGCAGGCCTATCTGGAATATCTGTACTTTTATTTGTGCTTGAATCGGGCAGAGGAATTCGTTCCAAACAATTTCTTATTGCGAGGAGCTCATAAATATGCATTCACTCCAGGATTCAAGTTTGCTGCTCCATCACCGGATAAATGGCTGGAACTTAATAAAGAACTTATGAAAAGATCCACCGAGTTTCTTGAAGTTTGTCAGAAGATTTTTGGTGACTTATCTCTGTCATCAGGTAAAATATCAAAATTAGTAAATTCAATTGGCAATTCTAATTTATTATTTCTTAAAGTTTTTAATTTTGTATGTCGTGTACAGGAAGCGTTTTCTTCTACTTGGCGTTCTCCAAATTGATGATTCTAAAAGTAACGCTTTGCTTTCTCGGAATTATGAAGAGTTTTTGCCGGAACTAAAAGAGTGGAACTATTTCAAAGGGAAGGCGGATCGGTGCTACCGAAATGGAACGGATCAAGTTCTTCCTGGCACCGATGGATTCGTAGAATCTCTGCAGAAAATGGACTCGGTCGATCCAGATAAGAATGCAGACACTTTTGCTATTTTTGTCAAACTTTTGAAGTAAAAGTACGTTATTTTTTCTTAGAATGGATTTTCTGTTACTACTTTGTGTTAGGAGAAATATTGATATTTACTATTTACGCTTATAATTTTTGCTCTACTCTGATTTGAATTGTGCACATTATTGGAAATGATTGACAGAGACATACGTTGTGAGGGCTACAGACTATACAGAGTAGTCCAAAAATCAAGCACCAAAAGACATGTGCTGCTAAAGTTTGCTACAGTAATGGAAAAATTCATATGGGCTTGTTAACAATCTAGTGTTTAAGAAGCTGGTAGCAAATTTTAGCAGCATATATCCTATGTTGCGTCATTTTGGGACTACCCTGCACTATACAATTTTAATGAAGTTGTAAATGTAATTTAGAATACCTACTTAAGATAACACAATTCTTCTTATTGATCATTTTGGCTTTTCATCTTCCACTTACTACATCTCTAGAAAATTATATCTATTTTATTTAAATAGATTAATTTCCAATATTAAAACAAAATAAAATACTATTGCTATTATAACTCCTCTATGTAATTGGCATGATATGGCATGTGTAAAATAAAGCGTTTTCTTTAAATTGATAATGCAAAGTATGTCACAGTATTGTCCCATTTTCAAGCATTTATATTTCAAATATTGTAATAATATATAACTTTTCTAAAATACAAAATCTTTAAAGAATCCAATAAAATAAATTCAATTTTATTTTTGCCACTAGGCAGTACATTAATTATTCACGCTTCCATTTCCATTTATTGCACTGTAAGTATTGGTGCAAAAGTAGGCTTGATGAAATCAATAAAGCCATATGACTACCTATACATTTATATGGAGAGAAATACTGTGCAATCCATATACAAAATATATGCTAAATATGCGTTTTCGAATGGAAAGGAAATCATGAGAGTATACTCAATATAAAACTACTTTAAGAATTAAATCTTTTATTTCTCTATAAAACATTTATGGACAAAGGTTTTGTTAAATTCACCTCGACATAATTAATGGTAACTTCAGGAATAAACATTAAGAGAGCGAAATAAACTTAACTGATCCATAACACATCCACGTGTAAAATCCCAATTAGCGATAATTTGATAGCAAATAATTTCTGAATTAAAACGCTCCTTCTGTAATGAAAATCAGTTTTTAATGTTTACAGACAAAATCATATCAATTGTGTTATTCAATACAATTTCCATAAATGATACAGTCGTTTGTTTGTGAATTACAAAGCAGGGACCAAATGTAACCCCAAACGGTTTGCAAGCTTTTAATTTTCGTAGAGAGTATTTATTCTGGACTGCGCTTTTCCAATTTTGGCCGAATAGTGTGGATTCGTTGGCCACTCCTCCTAAGCTGGCAACATAGAATCTCTCTACGAGAATGCAAACAATAGAAAAAACTGGGAAATACAGGTACATAGAAATTGGAATATTGTCTATTAATTTAACTGCGCTAAAAGTAGTGATCATATGATTCGTATGGAGAATAAATAAATCTGTTGCTACAAACTTCGAAGCGAAATCATTTAGGTATTGATTTAGTAACATTATTATTTGATAAATACGAATGGCTGATTTAAGATTTCTATCTCGGTTTTCGATGTGTGTAGTAGAAGGGCTTATTGATTTCAAGACGAAAGCAAAATGAGTGCAGTACGTATACATCATACTAAAATATAGAAGTATTGTTGCTGCAACATGAGAAACCGCTAGAAAGGTTCCGATGACAGTAAAGAAGCGTATTACATAAAAAGTGTGAACGTCCTCTGGGAAAATTTCTCGTAAAAGTCTTTGGATTGGGTTCCAGTCCTTTCCATAGGCAGATTGCAGCGAAAACGAGCAGGCCATAAGAAATGCCATTATGCCTATTAACCTTACAACTTGTGAAATAAATAACGCCTTTCGTTTTTGTTTTCTGGTTTCACTCCCAAATTTCTTGGCTAAAATATTCAAAGAAATTAATAATAATATCCGAATCGGAATTAAATAATTTTTGAGTTTGCAGTTTTGAATTACCTGAAAATAGTATAATGAATCGGACGTAAACATTTGCCAGGATTGTTATCTCCTTTCCTCTGATGAGTAACATCAGGTCAAAGAACATTGTTCCGACTGAGGAAACGTAGAAGTGGATATAAATAATAATTTTGTAAGCTTGGAATGTGGGATCCGGATAATGCAATTCAAACAACAGTCGAGCTGAAAAGTAGATATTTGCTATGAAGAATATCCAGAGGACAAATATCCAAATGAGATACTGCGTTCTAGAATTTGTGATTCTTAAGCAAAGTTTCTTTTCGTCCCACTCAAATGGCGTAGCATTCAGATAACCGAATATTTTGAAGAACCGAGCCATTTCTTTCCAATAAATTTGGAGATAATCGTGAGAAAAAGTTCCTCAATCTTTCTATTTCTAGAACGAAACATTTTTATGCTTTTTTCAAATTATAGTTTTATGAATAATGCACAATGGACGTATTCTACAAGATGAAAGGAAAGAATCAGCAGCACATATACAAAGTTAATGAATTTGCACCTTTCTCTACTATTCCATCTTATAATATAGGAGTGAACTGGATTGAGTTGAGTTGACTAATGACTACAATTGTATAAGTAACTTTTGGTAGCTTGCAAAAACCTGCAAACTCTCAAACTCCATTTCACAACAGGAAACAGAAAGAAATATACAAATGCATGAACCCAAGTGGGAGTACCTTTGTGTCCTGGAAATGTTAAAACCAATGTACTAAAAGGTTGAGTAATCCTTTGCAAAATATTGTTTATAAACAATATTCGCAACTTTAAAATCAGTGTTCGCAACTGCAAGGCTTTTGAGTCCAATAAAACTACTCTGCACTTAATTTTCTTGAGAACATCAAAAAAGTCAATTTAATTAACTCGATTCAAAATTTGAAAATCACAAGTACAAATACACTTGAATATTATCTGAATAAATTCCATGAATTTTATTACTCTGGCTAAATTGAGATATTTATTGACATTTTTTTCAGTCTGCGTTAATTAATTTGTGAATAATTATTTTCCCCTCTTAGTTATTATTTACTTTTATGCTTACAATAAATTATTTTAATTCCAATAGTATATATTTATGATATAAGAAATACTGCTATGAAGATTAAATGCTTGACCCACCTTGCTCAATTCTAGGCAATAATTTTGGGGATAATATTCGAAACCATAAGGTTTACTATTTCCTGTTTTCGTCTTCAATGTTTCTTGTATGTGTAGTAGGTGGACAAAGAAAGCAGGATATTTAATGTAACATATTCTGTTTTCATGTTCCTGGAATGTGATTTGTTTAATGGATTTTTGTGAGGATTTTTGCGGAGTTATGGGATGGCCAAATATTGTTGTTTTGCCAATGTGTTGCGTAATAAGTTAAGTCACCAGACTGTAAAATAGACAAACGTGTGCCATGTTCATGTTGAAGCAATGCTTCTGCTGAGGATCTCAATAAATTATTTATACCTTCGCAATCACATTAAGTGGGAACATTGACTGTAGTCCAAAGCAAGTCAATATATGGAAGTTCTTGTTGGTTTATTGCCTTACTATTCGCATTTATATAAAAAATAAAATATACGCAATACATACAATAGGGTATTTCCCCGAACAAATGAATACGCATTTAAGCACATAAAACAAGCAGTGTGAGAAAGAGTAAATAATAATAACTAATAATAATAATTACTTAAGATGAAAATAATCACACTTTGTAAGTCATTATAAAGAAAATAAAATCCGGATGCCTATACAAATTAATTTACTTAGCTGCATGCCGAAACAAGAAGTACGCCATGATCTTCAATTAGAAGATTACTCTCCCTACTTCGGTGTTGCCAAACCTTTCGGAGGTGAAGAATTTCATCCGGAACTATTTCTTCCGTTTTGAGCATAATAGTAATTATGCAATTGACGATGTCAATCAAAATTGATCGAAATTCTCCTCGTTGTAACTTTATTTGTGTCACTGCTTGCACTAAGCGATGAACCGACATTTGTTTTGTTTCCATCCATGTATACTAATCAGAGAGTATTTCTGAATAAACTGAAGGATATTAATCCTCCAGACAATTCTCGCAGTTTATCAAAGTTATTCTGCACGGTAAAACTGTTGCTCTTGAATGGCTTTCCAATGTATCATATCCAGGTAATTCGCAGTTCATACATTTTTCAAATACATTAATGTATTTCATGTAGATTTATTTGTGATCACCATCGACTAAAAGAACTGAACCCATTAAGCAATTCGAACTTGTAATTTGTTACGAATTTAAATCAAACCGCAGTTTTCAAATGCACTTATAAGTTATTATAGGGTATTTCTAGCGAATAAGAACAAACCCACTTTTCCCGTTTTATTCATTTATTTAATAATCGTGTATTTTAAGTTCCGTTTTCAGGCTGAAAAGAACGAAACGAAATATGCGGTTTTAGAAACGAAACGATCCGACCTCTAAGCACAATCTTCAACATTATTTGACTTCCAAGCACCAAAAATCCATCCCTAGCGTGATAGTGACATAGTGACACACAGTACCGGCTTTTGCTTTGGCTACAGTACTGCATTGTTTCCTTCTCTTTAGTTTTTGCTAAACTTTGTCTCCAACTGTGTCTATCTTTTACTGTGTCTGTGCACCTGCATGCTTTAACATTACAGCTGTGTACAGTAAGTTTATTTCGACAGTTGCCATACCCTATGGTAAATGTTTAGGAATGGGGAAAGCACCCACCCCCAAAACATGAAGAGGCGTCCGTGATACTGATGGTTGCAAAATTAAAGAAAATGCCGATGCACAATATTAATGCATAAGGAAAATTGTTTTGATTATAGAAGCGATAATTTTATTCCGCCATATAGATAATAAATTTTCCATAAACAAAAATCGTCAATTTACCATAAGAATAATGGAGCTTACCATAATTATAATAATTAATAATTTGCCATATACGTTGTCACTGAATAGAAGAATAATTATTTTTCCATAATGAATATTGCGTTTTCCATGAATTAAATTGTTTTTCTCTCATTAAAGATCCAAATCCCATAAGTGAAAATTACCCAAACCAATCTAAATACATTTTACACATACATTTTGTAAAAGTGTTCTGCATATGTTTTATGTCGCCAGGAAAAATTTGCTGTCTCTATTTTGCTGGTTTTTTGCAAGCTAGGTAAAAAGGAATACAAGACTTTGCCGCTAATTATGCTATTAGTAACGTTTCCAGAACAAGGAATAAAAGGCAATCAGTTTTTAATGGTAACAGACAAAATCATGTTAATTGTGTTATCCAATACAATTTCCATGAATGATAGAGTCGTGTGTTTTTGAATGATGAAGCAGGGACCAAATGTAACCCCAAACGGTTTACAAGCTTTCAATTTTCGTAGAAAGTATTTATTGTGGATTGCTCCTTTCCAGGTTTGGCGAAAAAATCTAGATTGGTCGGCCACTTTTCCTAAGCTAGCTACATATGATTTCTCTATGAGAATGCAAGTAAAAGAAAATATTGGGAAATACATGTACATAGAAATTGGAATACGGCCTACTAATTTCACTGCGCTAAAAGTAGTGAGCATGTGATTTGAATTGAGAATGAAAAAGTCTATTGCTACAGTATTTGACACGATTTCAGTTAGGTATTGATTTAGTAACATTACTATTTGATAAATACGAATGGCTGATTTAAGACTTCTATTTTTGCTTTCAATGTGCCTAGTAGCAGGGCGAATTGATTTCAAGACGAAAGAAAAATGTGTGCAGTACGTATACATAAAACTGAAATATAGAAGTACTGTTGCTGCCACATGAGCGACCGATAGAAAAGTTGCGATGACAGTAAGGGTGAGTATTGGATAAAAGATACGAACTTCCTCTGGGAAAATTTCTCTTAAAAGTCTTTGAATTGGGTTCCAATCCTCTCCATAGGCAGATTGCACAGAAATTGAACAGGCCATAAGAAATGCCATTATGCCTATTAACCGCACCACATGTGAAATGAATAACGCCTTCCGTTTTTGTTTTCTGGTTTCACTGCGAAATTTCTTAGCTAAAATATTCAAACAAGTTCATAAATAAATTTAATAATAATAATTAAATAGTATTTGAGTTTGCAGTTTTTAAGTACCTGAAAACAGAATAATGAATCGGACGTAAACGTTTGCCAGGATTGTTATCTCCTTTCCTCTGACGAGTAACATGAGGTCAAAGAACATTGTTCCGACTGATGAAATGTAGAAGTGGACATAAATAATTATTTTGTAGGCTTGGAATGTAGGATCTGGATAATACAGTTCAATTAACAATCGGATTGAAAAGTAGATATTTATTATGAAGAATACCCAAATGCAGAATATCCAAATGAAGTATTTCAACTTGGAATTTGTGATTCTTAAGCAAAGTTTCTTTTCGTCCCACTCAAATGGTGTAACTCGAAGATAACCGAATATTTTGAAAAATCGAGACATTTCTTTCCAATAAATTTGGAGAAAATCCTGAGAAGAATTTTCTTCTGTCCTTCTATTTCTAAAACGAAACATTTTTATCTGCTTTCAAATTATAGTTTTAGAAACAAATAACGTTAATTCGTTTACTCATTTCTCTACTATGTTAATATTATAATATAGGAGTAAACTGGATTGAGTTGAGTTGACTAATGACGACAACTGAATGAGTAACTTGGTAGCTTGCAAAAACCTGCAAACTCTTAAACTCCATTTCTCAATAGGAGACAGAAACCAATAATACACATATGCATTAGCCAAATGGGAGGACCTTCGTGTCCTGGAAATGTTGAAACCGAGGTACTGCGAAAAGGTCTTAGTAATCGTTTGCAAAACATTTTATATAAAAATACTTGTAACTTTAAAATCAGTGTTCACAACTGCAAGGGTTCTTGGTTAAACAAACCCTTTGTGCATTTTATTTTCTTGAGAACATCAAAAAGTCAATATAATAAGTCGATTCAAAATCTGAAAGCCACAATTTCAAATTTACGTGAATATTATTTTTTTAATTCCACAAATTTCATTACTCTGTCTAAATTGAAATATTTTTTAACAATATTTTTTCAGTTAGAATTTTAGTAATTTTTTTCTGCTCTTATACTTACTTATTTTTATGACCACAATAAATTCTTCTAATTTTAATATTTTATATTTATGATATAAATGTAAATACTGCCATGAAGATTAAATGCGTGACCCAACTTTCTCAATTCTAGGCAACCATTTTTGGGGATAATATCCGAAACCATTAGGTTTACTATTTCTTGCTTTGCTATTGAATATTTCTTTCATATGTATACGTGTATAGAGAAAACAGGACATTTAATATAACATATTGTCTTTTCATGTCCTCATATTGTGAGTCGTTAAATGGATTAATATAATAGGATTTTTGCAGAGTTTATAGAATGGACAAACATTTTTGTTTTTCCCAATGTGTTGCTCAACCAGTTAAGTCAAAAGACTGGAAAATATACTAATGTGTGCCATGCTAAGACAATGCTTCGGGTGATGCCCTCAATAATTTATTTTAGTACTTGTCGTCTCACAGCAATCATATTAAGAAGCAAATCAATAAATGGATGTTCTTGTTGGCTTATTTGCTTTACTACATACATCTAATTGCAAAAGAAAACACAAGTTTCATAGCTGCAGAGTATTTACAAGTGGGATTACATACTATTTCATGAAAGACAAAAATCTGTTTACCTAAACGCAGATGCCATAGCTAAAGAAACAGAAAATGACATACTGGCACTCATTTAGGACTGCAGAATGATTATTCAACAGTTCTTTATGAAAATTAGTTAACTTGTATTGCGTGACTCATTTATGCTCAACGGTTCTTTGCTTTATGCACTTAAGACCGCATTCATTGACTTAGAGAAAATGTAGTTTATTTTAGACACCGAAATTTTTAGGCATTTTGGATTTTAATTTTAGGTCTCATTCATTTAAATTAAATGTGAATTCTTTTTGAATCAGGTGAAAGATACTTTCCACATTTTCTACCTTTTGAAATATTTTTCGTCGTTTTGGGGATTTTTTATAAAAATCTGAGTGGAATATAAAAAGAAAATGATATTCATAAATTCCAAGGCTAATCCTTCAGGCAATTCTCGGAGTTCGTCAAAGGTTAATCTGCACGTTAAAACTTTAACTCTCCAATGAATCGTATATCGTACCCGTACCCAGGTAATTCACATTTACACAGAACTTTTGACATTTTTCTTAAATGGGAAAGTTTCGAAATTCGAGAAAGTTACTGAAAAGTTAGAATTGTTCTGTATTATAAAAAAAGTAATTAAAAATATCCAATGTCTAATAAATGAATGCTCTCTCCATTATAGCAACAAATAACTTAATTGCACAAATTACAGTTTAATTGCCCAAGAAAGCTAAGAGTTTTCATTATTACATTGCAATGCAAACCTAAAATAACATTGTAAATAATTTGATGAAAACTGAAAAACGACTAATAAATGTCCATCTGTAAGTTTAGAGGTCAGATAAAGTAACAACTGTAAAGCAAAGTGACATCTGATATTTTTTGTTGGTTTGTAGAAGAGCTTTTCATTAACAATTAAATTTGGAATAACAATAGCTTTGCTTTCAACTTTAATAACTTATTTCACCCTTTAACCTGTGGCGTACTTTAGTAAATATGACTCTTAATGTGAAATGGAATGCCAAGAAATAAATTATTTTAATTTTAATTCCAAATTATTTGTCTTGAATTCTAAATTACAGAGGAAAATTTAATTTATTCAATTTATTTACATATTCGGATATTCAAGGCAACAGTTTCTTTTCGGATAAGCTAAATCTATATCAACGACTTTATGATCACAAAATCAATTTACAAATTGATTTTTACAAATTGCTACAGTATCCTATTTTGTAATTATGACAAATATTACTTTTTGATTTACTTAACTACTTACTTCTATTATTATTAGTATTCTATATTTATGCGGTATTCTATTACGATTCCGGACATCCCGTGTTGAATTTAACTAGTTTCTATACTTAATTCTAGGACAAAGATTATTGCTAGGATTGACAAGGACTGTATTTACGCATTTCACCGAACTTTTATCTCAAAGAATAATATATTTACTAGATCAAATTAGAATAGTAATGCTAAGTAAAGTAATTACACTTTAATGGAAAACTATTTGCAATTATACATAATTATAGTTTACGTTTCATTATTTTTATTCAACAGGCGAAGGAATGAGGTAAACTGTTTTTCTGAGGTGAAAGAAATTTTCAAAGCCCTACTTTCTTATTAACTCTAGGACAGAGAATTGCTTGCCTAGCAAGAATTTACAATAGACCAGAATTGACAATACATAAAAATATCTACTTAACAGCTAGAAAACTACAATCCTATTTCTTTAGTTGCAACATTGGAATGAAATGATATTTAATATAATATAGAGATAGTTTTTGCGCTTTAGGAATTAATTAATCAAACATTACATTTATTCATCCACTAGTTACATATTCCCATCTTTGCAAATAATTAAAATGATATCATAAATGGCAATAAATCCTTGTGCAAATAAAGATTACTCAGTTTGCGAAATCTATCCCAATAAATTCGCTCCCATTTCCCATTACCATTCTTATTGGTAAATAAAAAACATCCTTGTAGTTCATCATCTAATAAATATCCAACAGCAAGTTGTTCAATACTGCTATTTCTCCAATGATTTATAATAATCATCAGGTCTTCCTTGCACCCTAAATCCGGATCGAACTCAATTACAAGTTTGGTTGTAGTAAAATGGCGTAAGGCACCTTCAACGGCTGACAACGGGTAATTGTACAAAACAAGAGTGTCCAATTGCCAAGGAACATCAATGTTCGTAATGACATTGCTTAATTTCACGTTTCTGATCGAGTTCGGCAATTTTATTCGATTGAAATCAATTTGGTACATATCTGACGAATTGCGATAGCTAATTTGAAAATCAACCAACGAAGTGCAGTTAGTAAAGTCCAAAATTGGCAAAATTAGTAGTTCAAGCTCTACGTAAAGGATTGTCAACGATGTTAACTTCGGATACTCGAAAATCAGTGGTTGAGGAAGAGAGAACAGTAACATGGAAATATTAAGCCAAAGATGTTCAAGGTTTTTCGGCAGAGATTCAATTTCGATGACACCAACAAAGTCAATATTGTCAATACCGGGAATTGTCTTGATTTCCATTCGGTCTCCGATGCAGATACAATCCTCGAAGTCAACTAAGTTTGTCTTCCACTGACTACTGTCGAGATCTATTAGCTCTATACGTGTCAAAGCAAGATGTTCCAACTCAGTCGTACAGCTTCCGACATCCAATTTCCAAAAATCACCAGCTAGGACTAGTTTCTTTATTTTTGAAAAGTCGACAAAGTCATTGATTAATATCCTTTGTTCGTTTCTATTTCGGTGATCTCCAGATTTAAATTGTTTTCCTTCATAGGTCACACTGCAAGAGTGTAAATCTAGTTCCCTGGGGACAATTTTTCCATCCAGAAGAATTTCACACTTGAATAGTTTTAAATTTAAAATGTTGGACAACAATTTAAGGGAAACTGTGAAGTTGTTCCGTAAAGAAGGGTCGATATCCAACGTGGTTAAGTTTTGAGTGATGTAGGGATTCAGGTCAATACACTGTTTAGTAGGTTCACAGAATGTTTGGAAATAGACACTGGTCAAAGTCGTAGATCCTCTCTCTTTCCAAAAGTATTCCAGTGCATGTCGGCTAATGCATCCGTCAAATACTATTGTATTTGCAGGTAATCCTGCAGGTGATGGAAATGTACTTTCAAAGTTGTCTGTTAGCATTTGGTTTCCCTCAGCTAATTCAAGAGCACGTTCTTCGAGTTCGTTATCTGTAAGCTCGTTGTCGTTGCCACAAACTTGAATCTTGGAAAACTTCCAAAAGACATTTTTAGTGACTTCCTTCCACCGCTGGCACACAAGACGAAGGTTCTTCACATCTTCGTATTTCAAATGTCGGATAATGTTGTCCAAAATCTAATATTAAAAATACGTGGGCCATGATTCATAAAATCAGTACTGAGTTAAGAAGGGTTCTTACTTATAGCCAAAGTAAATGATTATATTTTGTTTAATTTTGTGTAAGGAAATATTCAGAATCCCATACCACAACGTTATTTAAAGGATGGTTTTCTGTGATAGGTCGTGAACACTTTTCCGGAACTTCGTTGTTTGTGGAAACTGGAGCATTCGAATTTCGTGATTGGTTTTCTTCCATTTCGGCCAAATCTGTAAATATCAAAGAAATACACAATGAAAGAAAATCTAACATAGCAATCAAGAAGCCTGTATTTGATTTTTATTTTGCTATATTTAATATTTTTAGTAAAATAAAAATCAAGTTTGCAAAAGAAACTTGACCCATACATAGGCTTCTTGATAGCAACATAATTTAATTTTCAAACAAACAGCTGACCTATTAGTTTTAAATGTTTTTTAAGGTTTTTTGAAAATTTGGCCTGATCCACCCAATGTAACACACTGAATTACCATTCCAGAACAGTATTTCTATAGTTTTTAATGCAACAAGAAAACTGACCTTAATTACTTATTCGGGGCACAAAAACTGAAAAGTGAAAGATTGCTCTGGTTGCTGGAAACTGTGTGGATTTGCTAACCTCACGAGGCTCATCCAGGATAAGTCAAACTTTGTCCGCCAAATATTAGTCCTTGCAATACTTCCCAAATAATATTCTCAGTCAAGACTGATTGATGATTTCTACTCCTTGGTAATTGATCAATGAATATTGAAGAATCATTTCAAAGCAACCTTGCTTACAAAAATCCTAAGTAAACTTCTGTTTTTCCGTAGTTGTTCGTTCCTCCAGGAAAGTACCAAAGGACCATTTTTCTTAAACTCGCCAGTGGTCCGCTGGTTGTGGGTTTACTGTACATTTAAACATGAAATATGCAGTATTGAATATATTTATGAGAAGTAAACTTATTTAGTAAAACGCAGAATTACGAAATCTAAGATGAAATGAAGACATGAATGCAACTGAACTAGTAGGTATTTTAAATAGTTGAACATTCAACCTTGTTCGATTATTATGAAAAATTAAGGGAAAATCACTCATATAACATGGATTTCAGCTGTGAAAATATTATTCCAAAAAATATGTTTTGGTCCGGAAAAATCCGAATAACCCGAAAACCGGGCACATTTTTGTACTTTTACTTTTCACCGAATTATTTGACACACTTACCTTCAACTCATTTTGAGCAAATTAGAGATTTCAATGTAACTTTGCATTGACTTTCGAGTGGTGCCAACAGTTTTGCTGTAATACTTCAGGTCTTCCTGTACAGGGCGGGGGGGTTGGGCATCAATAATTTTTTAAAGTAAAATATTATTTATATTTGTGACATGAGCGAAACGAAAACATTACAACAAAAATATTAAATGCTTTAGCAGTTGAATGCGCCATAAATAATTTCTGAATAATTGTTTGCATGTTTTCTGCTTTGCTAATTAAAACGTTCCTTCTTTAATGACAATCAGTTTTTAATGTTAACAGACAAAATCATATCAATTGTGTTGTCCAATACAATTTGCATAAATGATACAGTGGTTTGTTTTTTAATTACAAAGAAGGGACCAAATGTAACCCCAAACGGTTTGCAGGCTCTTAATTTTCGTAAACAGCATTTATTCTGGACTGCTCTTTTCCAGGTTTGGTGAAATATTCTAGATTGGCTGGCCACTTTTCCTAAGCTGGCAACATGGTATTTCTCTAGGAGAATACAAGTAATAGAGAAAATTGGGAAATACAAGTACATATAAATTGGAATATAGCCTATTAACTTTATTGCGCTAAAAGTAGTAAGGACGTGATTTGTATTGAAAATAATTAAATCTCCTGCTACAAAGTTTGAACCGAAATCATTAAGGTATTGATTTAATAATCTTATTATTTGATAAATACGAATGGCTGCTTTAAAACTTCTATTTCGGTTTTCAATGTGTCCAGGAGCTGGACTTATTGATTTCAAGCAGAAAGCAAAATGAGTGCAGTACGCATACATCATACTGAAATATAGAAATATTGTTCCTTCCACATGAGAGACCGCTAGAAAAGTTCCGATGACAATAATGATGCGTACTGGAAAAAAAGTGCGAACGTCCTCTGGGAAAATTTCTCTTAAAAGTCTTTGAATTGGGTTCCAGTCCTCTCCATAGGCAGATTGCACAGAAATTGAACAGGCCATAAGAAATGCCAGTACGCCAATTAACTGCAACACTTTTGAAATTAATAACGCCTTTCGTTTTTGTTTTCTAGTTTCACTGCGAAATTTCTTAGCTAAAATATTCAAACAAATTCATGAATAATAACCGAATCCGAATTAAATAGTATTTGAGTTTGCAGTTTTGAAGTACCTGAAAATAATATGATGAATCGAACGTAAACGTTTGCCAGGATTGTTATCTCCTTTCCTTTGAAGAGTAACATCATGTCAAATAACATTGTTCCAATTGCGGAAATGTAGAAGTGGATGTAAATAATTATTTTGTAGGCTTGGAAAGTGGGATCCGGATAGTTCAGTTCAATTAACAATCGGATTGAAAAGTAGACATTTACTAAGAGGAACACCCAGAGGACAAATACCCAAATTACATATTGGATTCTCGAATTTGTGATTCTCAAGCAAAGTTTCTTTTCATCCCACTCAAATGGTGTAGCCTTCAGATAACCAAATATTTTGAAGAATCGAGACATTTCTTTCCAATAAATTGGAAGAAAATCATCAGAAAACGTTCCCTTAATCTTTCTATTTTTAGAACGAAACATTTTTATCTTTTTTCAAATTATAGCTTTACGAACAAATGCAGAAGGGACGTATACTAATAAAAGGAGAGAATCAGCAGTAAACAGATGTGTAGGACAAAGTTAATGCTTTTGCACACTTCTCTGCTAATTCAATGTTATAATATAGGAGTGAACTGGATTGACTTGACTTGACTGAAGACCAGAAGAGTATGAGCAACTTGGTAGCTTGCAAAAGCCTGCAAACTCTCTCAAACTCTTTTTCACAGGAAACGGAAACCAATATACAAATGCATGGACACAAATGGGAGGAACTTGGTGTCCTGGAAATGTTGAAGCCAATGTTCTAGAAAGTCTTGAGTAATTGTTTGCAAAACATTTTCTATAAACAATATTTTTGTAACTTTAAAATCAGTGTTCACAACTGTTCTGGGTCCAATAAAACCATTTTGGGTAGTATTTTCATAGTATTTTCATTTTGAGAACATGAAAAATGCCTATAAAAATAAGTTGATTCAAAATCTGAAAGCCACAATTACAAATCGACATGAATATTATCAAAACATAATTCCATTAATGTTATTACTCTGCCTAACTTGAGATATTATTTGATATTTTTCCAGTTAGCGTAAATTAATTTGGTAAATAATTATTTTTTACTCTTACTTATTTACTTTTATGTCTGCAATAAATTCTTCTAATTGTAAATTTTATATTTATGATTAAAAAGAAAATATTACTATGAAGATTAAGTGCTTGCCCAATTCTCGGCAACCATTTTTTGGGGATAATATTCGAAACCATTAGGTTTACTATTTCCTGCTTTGCTATTGAATATTTCTTTCATATGTATACGTATGTATAAAGAAAACAGAACATTTAATACAACATATTCTCTTGTCATGTCCCCATATTGTGACTCGTTTAACGTATTAATATAATAGCATTTTTGCAGAGTTATAGAACGGACAAATATTTTTGTTTTTGCCAATGTGTTGCGCAACCAGTTAAGTCAAAAGACTGGAAAATATACTAATGTGTACCATCATGCCTAGACAATACTTCTACTGATGCCCTCAATAAATTATTTGAGTGTACTTTTCGTCTCACAGCAATCACATTAAGTGGAAACGTTGATTTTGGTGCAATGTGGAAAGCAAATCAATAAATGAATGTTCTTGTTGGTTTATTGCTTTCCTTTATACATCTGTATGAAAAGGAAAACACAATTTTCATTAGCTGCAGGGTTTTTACAAGTGGGATTACATACGATTCCATGAAAGACAAAAATCTGATTACCTAAACGAAGATATATGCCATAGTAAAGAAACAGAAAATGACATGCTAGCACTTATTAGGACTGCAGAATGGTTATTCAACAGTTATTCATGAAAATAAGTTAACTTGTATTGCGTGACTCATTTATGCTTGACGGTTCGTTGCTTTATGCATTTAAGACAGCATTCATTTGTTTAGGGAAAATGTAGATTATTTTAATCCATGAAATTTTTAGGCATTGTGGATTTTATTTTAGCGGCTCGTTCATTTAGAGTAAATGTATATTATGTGTAAGTCTTTCTGAATAAGGTGAAAGATATTTTCCCCATTTTCTACATTTGAAATCGTTTTCGTCTTTTCGAGTAATTTTATAATAACTATCTGAGTGGAATATAAAGTGGAAATCACATTCATAATTTCCACGTCTAATCTGCCAGACAATTCTCGCAGTTTATCAAAAGTTATCCTGCACGTTAAAAGAGTAACTCTCCAATGAATGGAATATCCAGGTAATTCACAATTATACAGAACTTTTGACAAAATTGTCATCAATTGCTCAGAGAATTGTGGAAGAATTCCATATATAGCCCATTCGTTTTACATGAGTTAATATTAGCTAAGCAAGTTCTGTTGCAAGCATTGCTTCATTAATTATTTCCCACTTCCCAACCCAATAGTTTCGACACCTGGGAAAGTTGGGAAATTTGGGAAAATTGCTAAAATGTGAGAATTATGTCCAAGCTCTGGGAAAGTTAATATTGTAGGTTTGGAAAATAAAATATTCCAGTATTTAAGTGATGATTTAAGACTATTCAGTGTTATAAGAGAAGCAACTAAAAATATCCATAGCCTAATAAAATAATGCACTTTCCATTATAACAACAAAAAATAACAACAATACTCTAACAATGCTTAATTACACAAATTAATTTTTATTACCCAAGAAAGCCAAGAGTTTTCATTATGACATTTTAATTAAACCTAGAACATTGTACTTAAACTGACGAAAACTGAAAAGCGACTACTAAATATCCATCTGTAGGTTTGGATTACAGATAAGGTAACAGCTACAAAGCAAAGTGGCATGAGTGGCATCTGAATTAATAATTAATAATTAATTAATTAAGCAATCATCAAATTCAATAATTACTGAGGAAAATTTAAATTATTCAATTCATTTACATATTCGGATATCAAGGCAACAGTTTTTTTCGGGAAAACTAAATGTGTATCAACGATTTCCCGATCACAAAGTCAATTTACAAATTGCCTTTTACAAATTGCTAAAGTATACTATTTTGTAATTATGACTTAAATTACTTTTTGAATTACTTAACTACTTATTTCTATTATTAGTATTCTATGTGGTACTATATACGTACGATCCCGGACATCTGAATTTAACAACTTTCTACAATTAATTCTAGGACAAAGATTATTGCTAGGATTGACAAGAATTGTATATAAAATGGCATTTCACCGAATTTGTATCACAAATAATAATTAATAATGTATTTACCCGCTCAAATTAGTGTAATCTTAAGCAAAGTAATCATAATTTGCTATTTTGGAGCACTTATAATTTAGGTTTCAATATTATTCAATAGATAAAGCGATGAGGTAAACATGATTTCCAAAGTAAATGAAATTTTGAAACTTTACTTTCTGAAATTAACTCATCCAGGACAGAGAATTGCAAGGGCTGACAAGAATTGCCAATAGATCAGCATTTAATTAAAGAATGTCTACTTAACAGAAAATTACAAAACCTTATTTCTTTAGTTTCAACATTCGAATGATATATAGAGACGGCATTTGCACTTTGATAATTAATTAGCGAAAAAATACATTTATTTATACTATTAGTATATTATTGATACACTGGCAAATAATTAAAATACCATATATGGCAATAAATCCTTGTGCAAATTAAGAGTACTCAGTTTTTGAAATTTATCCCGGTCGATTGCTTCACCTAACTCAGTAGTATTCTTATTGGTAAATAAAAAGCATCTTTTTATTTCATCACCATATGAATATCCACAAGCAAGTTGCTCAATAAGACTACTTCTCCAATGATTTATTATAAACATTTGGTCTTCCTGGCGTTCTAAATAAAAATCGAACAGTATTACAAGTTTGGCCGTTGTAAAATGACGAACGGTACGTTCCATGGATGACAACCGGTATTTGTACAAAACAAGAGTCTCCAATTGCCAAGGAACATCAGCGGTTGGAATGACATTGCGCAATTTAACGTTTTTAATGGAGTTCGGTAATATAATTCGGTTGAAATCCATTTGGTGCATATCTGAGTAAGAACTGAATTGAAAGTCAACCAACGAACTGCAACTTGTGAAGTCCAAAATTCGAAAACCAGTAGTGGAAATTTTGATTACCAAAGATTTTAACTTAAGATACGCGAATATCATTGGTTGGGGTAGAGTAAAACTGGAGTCATAAGAAGAAATAGAAAACAAAAGATGTTCAAGTGTTTTCGGAAGAGATTCAAGATCAACGGTAATTGCAAATCTGTTGCCAATACCAGGAAATGCTTTGATTTCCATTCTGTCTCCAATGCAAATACAACCCTGCTTGAAATCAACAAAGTTTGTCTTCCACTGACTATTGTCGAGACCTATTAGTTCTACATCGTCTAAACTAAGATGTGACAACTCCTTCGTATCGCTTCCAACATCTAATTTCCAAAAATCACTTCCTAAGGTTAGACTTTTAATTTTGGAAAAGTCAATAAAGTCATTGATTAATATCTTCTGTCTATTTCGAAAATCTGCCGATTTAAGTAGTTTTCCTTCATGGAACACACTGGAAACCCTTAAATCTAGTTCTCTGGGGACAATCTTTCCATCTAAAACAATTTCACACATGAAGAGTTGTAAATTTTGAATGTTAGTTAACATTTTAAGGGACACCTTGAATTTCTGATGTGGAGAAAAACCAATGTTCAACGTGGTTAACTTTGGAGTAATATAGCGATTTAGGTCAAAACACTCTTCCGTAGGCTCACAGAACAGGAAATAAACACTTGTCAATGTCAAAGATCCTCGCTCTTTCCAAAAGTATTCCATTGTACGTCGGTTAATAAATCCTTCAAATTTCATTGCATTTGTAGGCAATCCAGCAGATGATGGAAATGTACTTTCAAAAGTGTCTATTAGCTTTTGGTTTTCCTCAACTATTTCTTCTTCGTTACCACTGACTTTAATCCTGGACAACTTCCAAAAGACATTTTTAGTGACTTCCTTCCACTGATGACACACAAGACGAACGTTCTTCAAATCTTTGTAACCCAAATGTCGAATAATGCTGTCCAAAATCTAAAATTAAAAATAGAGGGCCATGTTTAATAAAATCAGTAATGCGTTGAATAGGTTCTTCCTTATATCCAAAGTAAATGTTTATATTTTGTTTAATTTGTATAAGGAAATATTCAGAATTCCATACCACAACGTTATTTAAAGGATGGTTTTCAGTGACAAGTCGAGAACTCTTTTCCGAAACCTCGTTGTTTGTGGAAACTGGATCCTTCACATTTCGTGATTGGTTTTCTTCCATTTCTGCCAAATCTGTAAATGTTAATGAAATAAATAATGAAAACAACATAATTTAATTTTCAATCCAAACAGCTGAGCCAGTTTTAAATCCTTTTTAAGGTTTTTTGAAAATTTGACTTTGTTCACCTAATTAAATAGACTAAATTATTTTTTATGCAACAAAAAAACTGACCTGTATTTACTTATTCGGTGCACGAAAACTGAAAAGTGGAAGACTGCTGGAAATTGTGTGGAGTCCAGTGTGGAGTGGATTTGCTAAGCTCACGAGTCTCATTCAGGAACAGTCAAAGTTTGCGCGCCAAATATCAGTCCTTGCAATACTTCCCAAATAACATTCTCACTTATGAGACTGATTGATGATTTCTACTCCTTGGTAATTAATCAATGAATATTTATGAATATATGAATCATTTGAAATATTACTAAGTGCTATGTAGCGAGCTTCTATCGGGCCATTATCGAGTGATTCGTCGAACCGGTATTTCAATCGTGGATAATATTCAAAAACAAAATTTACTATTTTCTGCTTTGCTTTTCAATATTTGTTCTATGTTTAGTACGTGCATAAAGAAGAAAAGGCATTTAATATAACATATTGTCTTTTCACATTCGTATATTGTGATTCGCTTTGTTCATTTATATAATAAGTTTTTGCAGAGTTCTAGAAACGTCAAATGTTTTGGCAATGTGTTGCGCATTCCTCCTCGGGTTGCACTCCTCGATTCTACTTTGTCAAACTGAAGTTTAGACAAGGACCTCTGCATTGCAATTTTCTTCCCAACTGCATCCATCCGTTTCTTTGTTTGGATTGTGTGGGTGTGTTGTCTGATTTGAATTGATTTTGGAATAATGAACACTTAAAAAATTAATTAATTGTGATACTAATATCATATTATTTACTCACGTAGTTTATGATCTGATTTGACTTTATCCAATTCAATTTAAACATTTAGTTTCTATTGGTTTATTTGTATTGCCTCCTGACTCATTTATGTCTAAGGGTTATTGTTTTATGCACTTAAGTCAGTTAAATAAAAGATCGTGCTCTACATAAATTACATCTCTTAGACTATAGGAGAGTAATGTCCAAAGTTAATTGACAAAATTCTAATTTATTTCAGAATATTTGATTTAACATGTATGATTAAACATTTACAGTCTAAAATTCAATCTGCTCAGTTTATTAGCTTAAATTAGTAATAGCTTAATAGTACTCATTCATTTCATAATGTTTAAGATGTTTTTATATAACTGTATCGAATTTCGAATTGATATGGATAATAATATATTGTAAAGTGAAACCGAGCCAATGTGGCAAACCGAGCCAATGTGGCAAACCGAGCCAATGTGGCACACCGGTTAGGGCGCTCATCCCTACACTGGAAGTCCCATCTTCGATTCCCATCGAAGGCTCGGTCACATTCGTACTTGGATTGGGTTTTTTCCAAAGCTTTCAGTACTCATTACTGAATTGCAAAGGTTTTCCCCAGTCCCCACTAACTGACTTGTCAGATAGGAGAAATGCCCGTATGGGAAGTACGTTAACAGACTCTCTCTCTTTGCCTTCCTACATCTCTCACCTTCCTATATCCGTCATAAGTTCCTACAGAGTGGGCGAGTAGCCTACTCTACCTGTACTCACAACTTGCAATCAACCAGCTTCGTACCTTCGTCCTCACAACTCTGAGATGAGCCAATGTGTGCCATATCACGGAGTATAAACCCCCTCCTTATCCTTATATTGTAAAGTGAACAAGTTTGTGCAACGATAGAGAAGAGATACTTTCAATTTCGAAACTTAATTTGGGACAGGCGGTAAAATTGCAATATTTGTTTCTGGAGAACCTTTACATTGTAAGCCATATCCAGCCATGCCCACAATTGTGGGGTAAACATATTCGGATATTAAAGGCAACAGCTTCAGTTCGGAAAACCAAATTACATTGTCAACTATGACAAAAATTACTTTTTGACTTACTTAACTGCTTACTTTATTATTACATTATTATTATTCTATTACGATTCCGGATATCTCTAAATAAATTATATCTACAAATATTTCTACGAGAGACTATTGCTATAGGATAGTATTTATGTATAAAATGGCAGTTGAAATTGTACACACAATTTCCCAGCAGTTGAAACTGTACCACAATAGAAATGAGTAACTGGGCCATTCTTTATTGGGTAATATTTATGTATTCATTCATTATTGTTGTATTGGCCTCCTGGAAAATATTTATATTGTATGTATGTATGTATGTGTTTATTAATCAAGCATAGGTCCCGCCAGCTCAACATAAATTCAAATAGACAATATACAGTTCTTTTTACATTTCACATAATATTAGTCATTATTTATCACGTATATACTGCTAAATTAAGCTTAAAACCCGACACAGTCACTAGTTACGGTTTTGACAAAATTATATATATTATAATAGAGGTTAACAGTTTCGTTTTCAAACAGAATTTTGAAAACATTTTCATCGCTTAGACTACAGTCGTTTAATATTGGCAGGTACTTGTATCGAAAAGCAGATAGGTATTTGCACTGATATAGGATATGACATAGATTTGTTTCAGGTTCATAACAATATTTACATGTTCCATACAAGAATTTAGTCTTATTAATGAATAAATTTCTATAGTTTAACCTAATCTGCGCAATTACTGATACAACAGTTGTTGGCAGAGCAGACTTTAGATATTGTGCTGAACCATCAGAAGGAATTAGAGGGAGATAATGTGATATACAAGACGAATTCGCAACCCTTTCTATATCGGTTTGTAGCAAGCGTTCTTTATATGCAGCTAAACATGTTTTTACAAGCGAAGGGAACTCATTCTTACTACTACGTAATATATGCTCCATATTAATTTCTATTAGAATATTTCTGATCTGCTTATGCCAATTATATCTAACATCATTATTATATAATTTTTGTGAGATTTCGTAACATACACTTACAAGATTGCTTTCACTTTTGCACAAAATGCGGTATATAAATTTAAGTACATTTTTCAATATCGTATGCTTAATGTGAACAGTTCCGGTTTCGAGTCTCACGAAGTACTGTGGGGTATCTTTGGGTATACAAAGTGACCTTTTTAAAAACGTCTGCTGAACAATTTCAAGGTCTTCGGAATGCAGCATGGCCCAAATCGGAGAAGCGTAAATAGTTGTGGAGTTCACTAACGATTGCATTAGGTGGTTTCGGGTATCCGGATTTTTTATTTTGCCCTGGTAAATGATGGGAAGAACAGCGTTGATTGCTGCTAATCCATTTGATTTGGCTTTCATGGCGTTCAACTTAAAAAGTCCAGATGAGGAGAATTTCACTCCCAAATAAACGTACGATTTAACCACTTCTAATTCTGTGTCGTTCCAGAAAAATCTGTCTTCTTTCCTAAGGGCTCCAGCTTTTCTGAAGATCATCACTTTTGTTTTGGTCAAATTAGCTACCAAATCATTTTCTGTTAAATAAACCTTCAAAGCATTGATTTTTTGCTGCAAAACATAGGCAGATCGTGCCAATAAAACTTTGTCGTCTGCAAAAAGTAGTATATGGATCTTGATTGAGGTCACAGTTTTTTCGCTGTTTAAAATAATAGCTCTAAGTCCACTTTTTTCAAGTTTCTCGATGACGTCCATTATGTATATAGTGAAAAAAAAAAAATAAAAATAAAAAAAAATATTTATATTAATGCAAGGTGATTTAAGTCCTTATGCAGTTCAAGACTACTCAGACTTTCAAATCTATCGTGATCGATTGCCATTCCTTTCCCATTGCTACTCTTATCGAAGAATAAAAAGAATCTTCCTATTTTATTAACACCTTTACGAAATTCAGAATTCAAAGTTGCACTTGTGTCTGGCCAATCAATTCCTCCTAAAGCAAGTTTCTTAATACCACTATTTCTCCAGTAATTTACGATAAACATTTGCTGTTTATCGCGGTCTAAATCAAAATCGAACTTTATTGCAAGTTTTTTTGTTGAGAAACGGTGTAAAACACTTTCTACTGATGAAAACGGGTACTTGAACAAAATAAGAGTATCCAATTGCCAAGGAACATCAGAGGTTGGAATAATATTGCCAAGTTTCACGTTTTTAACCGAGCTGGGTAAAATTATTCGGTTCAAATCCATGTGTTGCACACCTGAGAGAGAACTGAATTGAAAATGAACCAATGAAGTGCAATTTGTGAAGTCCAAAATTCGAAAATCACGCGTTATGAAAAGTCGGATTGTCAAAGATTTTAATTTTGGATACTCGCAGATCAGTGGCTGAGAAAGAGAGGAGAACGATTCAGAGATCTGGAACCAAAGATGTTCCAGACTTTTCGAAATAGATTTAATTTCAATGTCAACATAGTCGGTACCGGGAATTGTATTGATTTCCATTTTGTCTCCAATGCAAATACAATCCTCGGTAGCAACGAAGTTTGACTTCCACTGACAATTGTGCAGACCTACTAGCTCTAAACGCCCCAAATCAAGATATTCCAACTTTTTCGCATCGCTTATTCCAACATCTAATCTCCAAAATTCATCTTTTAGGATTAGTTTCTTTATTTTGGAAAAGTCGACAAAGTTATTGATTAATATCTTCTGTGAGTTTGTAAGATCTGACGGCTTAAATTGTTTTCCTTCATAGGTCACACGGCAAAGCATTAAATCTAGTTCCACGGGGGCAATTTTTCCATCCAAAATAATTTCACATCTGTCCAGAGTTAAATTTTGAATGTTAGCCAACATACTAAGGGAAATTCTTGGTTTATTTTGTAATGAAAAAGTGATATTCAACGTGTTTAACGTTGGCGTGATGTAGCGATTTAGGTCAATACACTCTTTAACAGGATCACAACAAAATTCAAAATAAACATTTGTTAACGTCAAAGATCCTCGCTCTTTCCAAAAGTATTCCAGTGTTCGTCGCTTAATGTATCCTTCAAATTTGATTGCACTTGAAGGCAATCCAGCAGGCAATGGAAATGTGTTTTCAAAATTGTATATTAACTTTTGGTTTTTCTCAGCTATTTCAAGGACAGGTTCTCCCAGCTCGTTTTCTAACAGTTCTTCGTTGCAACTAATTTTAATGCTCGACAACTTCCAAAACACATGTTTACTAACTTCCTGCCACCGCTGACACACAAGACGAAAGTTCTTCAAGTCTTCGTACTTCAGATATCGAATAATGTTATCCAGAACCTGAAATAAAAAGTATGTGGTCCTCAATTAATAAAATTAGTACTGAGTTAAATGAGTTATTAATTATCCGAAGTAATTTATGTCTTATAGTTTGTTTAATTTTGTTTAATGAAATATTCAAAATGCCATACCACTACGTTCATTAGTGGATGGCCTTCAGTGACAGGTCGAGAACTATTTTTAGTATTTTTCGAAACATCCTTGTTTGTGGAAACTGGTTTCTTCACATTTCGTAATTGGTTTTCATCCATTTCGGCCAAATCTGTAAATGTTAATGAAATACAAAAAATAAAAATCAACACATCTTATATAAATTGCAGAAAAAGTTTCAATAAAACTAGATCATTTGTTTAGCTTGCATTGAAAATCTTATTTTCGAGGAAAACAGATGATCAAAGATCAAATTTAAATGTCAAATGTTAAAGGTTCTTTAATTTGGTTTAGTCTATGTCCATGAAGTAAACCATGCTGAATTACCATTCCAGAGCCATGTTTCTACAGCTTTTAGTGCAATAAAAAACTGACCTTTACTTATTTATTTATTGGGTGCAATGAAACTGAAAACAGGAAAATTGCTGGAAAACTGGAAACTGTGTTGACTTGCAAAGCACACTTGTCCCATTTAAGAAAGTCAAAGATTGCACGCCGAATAGCAATCCTTGCAGCACTTAGCACTTCCCATATAGTAATAATCTCATTTATGAGAATTATTGCAAAGTTGTTGGATAGTTATTGGTTGTGTCTGATCTGAGTATATATTTATATTTTGTTTCAGAAAATAGTCGAAATCTCATGCCACAACAGTCAAAAGTTTGCTTTAGTGTCAAGTGAGACAAGCTCTTATTAAGATTTCATTGATAGCATTGTAAGTATATCCTTCTGGATTGCTGTCTTCTATATTACGATACTATATTTCTGTTATATTTCATCATTTACAAAAGAATTAGCAAATTGAAAACATTCGTAGACAGAAATTACAAAAAAGGCCTGATAGTAATTTTCATAAAATGTCAATCGGTATTACAGATTAGATCATGGGATGAAAAAGAAACAATGGTCCATTTTCAAGAAATATCCTATTGTTGACAAACAAAACTGATACGCTTACATTTTTAGTTTTTTAAGACTGGTATACGGTAAGGACAGCGTTTAATTTAATTGCACCAGTGTTTATCAAAAAAATCCCAACCTTTACGTGGACATTTCGACTTTTGTATCAGATTTACATTTAGGGAGCGTACATATACTACGAGGACTTTTTTTCGACGATTTTTGACCCCCCTTGAGGACCACTTCGCAGCATTTAGCCATATTGTAGCATATCGGGTGAGGACATTTCGGGTACCCCCACCCCCCTCAAAGTGGTCCTTGTAGTACATGTAGGCTCCCTTATTGGTTATCCAAAGTGTGCTTTAAATTAAAATATGCAATAAGCACAAACAATTGAGTATGCCCATGCCCACTGTGAACCCAAAGCATGGATATTTCAAAAAAGTTTTTCACAAAACTCCTCAATAATGTTCTAGAATTTAATGAATGAATGAAATTATTTATTTCCAAATTGTTATGTTAAAATGCACACTTATTCTAGAAGAATTAATACTGTATTCAACGTAGGATTTACATATTCGAAATTTCGACTTTGTAATATCTTTCTTGAAAACTAAATATAAAGCTTGCCTAAAGCGTTTCCGGACAATACAAGCAACTAGAATATATTTCTAGTTAGATGAAAAGGAAACCGGATCTCATAATAGAAATAAAATTTAGTATTCACAAAAATTTAAGACTAAAATTTAATCCTTCCATGCAAATGAATGATATCCGCAGGAAAGAGAAAGTCTGCGGACTAATGAAAGTCGCAGGCGGCCAGTATATATGCAAATGAAAGTCGCAGGCGGCTAATATATATGCAAATGAAAGTCGCAGGCGGCTAAAATATGTGCAAATGAAAGTCGCAGGCTGGCAATATTTGGGCAAATGAAAGTAGCAGGAAATGATTTAAATTAGCATGAATTTTGCAATGCATATATTTAATCAGAAATTTTCGTTGAATTGTCGGCAGCAGCAATAATTGTAGAAGCCTGGTAATAGTTGAATTAAAAAACTTTACCTAATGGCCTACGTTTCCTTTTGGTACATTCAGATTTTATGTCTTGATTTGTGCTTTCCAAGCTATTAGTCGTCGATGGAACAAACTCTGCAAATCCTTCAAACCAGTTGGAATTCTTGTCAATCCAATATTTTTCAAAATAGGAGACAAATAATTGCACACCTTCACTCCTTTGACGTTGCTAAACAATCGAACTAACTACATTGTTTTCAGTCTACAGTTGCACTTCATGCTAATTTAAATCATTTCCTGCTACTTTCATTTGCCCAAATATTGCCAGCCTGCGACTTTCATTTGCACATATTTTAGCCGCCTGCGACTTTCATTTGCATATATATTAGCCGCCTGCGACTTTCATTTGCATATATATTGGCCGCCTGCGACTTTCATTAGTCCGCAGACTTTCTCTTTCCTGCGGATATCATTCATTTGCATGGAAGGATTAAATCACGGCCAAAATTTAATAGTAATAATTATTATTCTCAAACACATTTTGCAATTAATTTTACGTCGCGTTTGTTCATGTATATATAAATTGTTAGTTAAAGATAAAATAATATAAAAATTAAAAATAAACTAAATTATTATTTAGTTTTATAGTACCTTGGATCAGTCGTAAA
The DNA here is from genome assembly GCA_020352615.2 of Yoshiicerus persimilis. Classification (NCBI taxonomy): domain Eukaryota; kingdom Metazoa; phylum Arthropoda; class Collembola; order Entomobryomorpha; family Tomoceridae; genus Yoshiicerus; species Yoshiicerus persimilis. Next base: position 7,097,285 of record CM036941.2, read on the forward strand.
AATGAATATTTGAAGATTTGGTATTGAAGTGTAGAAACAATGCTTTAAGTTCACTTGAGCTGATTTTATCAGAGGATTTTAAAAGAGAGCTAATAATGCGAAATTGAAGACAGGAAAGTTGAGAATGAAAATAGAATTCTTTTAACGAAAACAAATGCTTGGCGTTCGAGTTGCTAGAAAAGTAAAACCCCCAATTGTCATCCCAGCCCAGCCTCTTTCTTCAGTTTTACACAGGAGTGTGTCATTATACAACGTTGGCCACAAGTCACGCACCATAGGGAAATAACATGGGGTTTTTGCCACAAGTCACGTATCACAGGAAAATGCATGTAATGTTTGAAAATGGTTTTCAAACTGTTTGAGTGGCATTTTCATTGTACCTAATGATATTTCCCTATGGTGCGTGAGTTGGGGCCAACGCTGTACAGAAAGAACATTTATGAACAATCCAGATTAAATGGGGACGCTTTATTATAGTTTGGCCCTTGCATGACAAAAAATCAAGAAGGGTCAACAGTTTTACTGTCTATAGATTGTACTTCCCTATATATGGCTATATTGGGATAGGCTCAGGGTTATTTCACACTTTTCTGACGTTGCTTTCTAGCTTCTGGCCTTCATTGTTTTGTACCAATGTAATATTAAGCTTCACTAAAAGTGCATAAAAATAGTATTGCATTTACATGCATTGGTGGTGCTTTTATTGCTTTGGACTGTCGGTGTCTGCCTTTGAGTGAATTGCGTTTCATTCGAACTTTTATTTAATAAACCATAATTGTAATACGCATATAAAGCAGCAGCGAAACCGAAACTAAGAAATAGAAAAATGCGGGACACCTAAGCAGTCAGAAGTATTTATGTGTATTCTATTTTTAGGGATTACTAGTCCCAAGAAAAGCATTTCCCAAGCAAATAAAACAATCAATGTTTTTTTCATTTTGCTTGTGAATCAGAATATTGAGGTTTTTCAATTATTTGTCTTTAAATCAAAATCAAATCATATCAATTGAAATTAATGGTGTTTTTAATTCTCTGTAAGCATTCGAAAGGGTATTTAAGTATTTTAAAACAGATTCAAGTAAAGTAATATCAATAAGTAAAACACATTGTGTACACAATACAATGGTTGGGTATTTATATGGGTATTCAGACAAAATGAATATTTATTATTGATGTACATTTTTTGAATTAAAGAGTATAGTTGTTATTCTATGTATGCGAGGGGAGGTAAAGTGGCTTAGTGTCAAGAGAGCTCGACTCTCAATCGGCTACTTGCAGCAATGGTTGGTTCAAACCCAACTACCTGCAAAAAAGTCCTCACCTAACCAAGCAATGTCCTAGTATCTAAGGATAATCTTGGGTACACAAAAGAACACAGCAAGCTTACTAAGATCTGCGGGCAGCATGAAAGAGTATAGGAACTACCTCGGTATCTACGTGAAGAGAGGCAAGCCTGGCCCTAGTATCTGTCAATGCTCTGACTGTATATGGGAGTCTACTGTGTACTGTGTGGTGTCAAGCCTAGCCTGGGGATGACCTTGCAACTCTCGTATACGCACTATATGGAGTAAGCGGCCTATGCTGGAAGATAGCTAGGTTGTGAGGTGTAAACTCACGGAAAACAGTAGCAAGCTTCAAGTCGTACTACATGAGGGGCATGGTGCCTGGGCGACCCGGAGCAGCATACAACAGAAGACTACCATAATAATAATGATACATTAATACATTGTAATAACATTGTAATGTCGTGTCCTATGGGCCAATGGCTCGGAAGGGAAACTTAATAAAGTCAAATTTAATTTTTAATTTAATTTAATGTATGCGAATTTTGAAGAGCACACATTTAATTGGGTGAGAAATGATTTTCATGTATAGAGCCTCTCTTCCTAACAACGGCAGCCACTCTCTGTCCTTCCGAGAAAAAGGATTATGTTTTCTCGAGTGTCCGTTTGTCTATATACCCGAATAGAATATTTTCTCCTATAACATTTAATATCGGTATTTACAATATTTCAGGAATCAGGGAGCAATTAAACCGTTATTTATCCAGTTTAGACAGTCTTTTAATAAGCATTTCTGAGTATTTTTTTCTCAATATTTAGCACAGACAGCTTTAAACTTTTCAATATACAGAGTTAATTATTCATTAGCTGGAAGCTGCTGCATATTTTCGGGATGTCTGTCCCTTAGGTAATTAGTTTGTGAGTATAGTTAGTAAGTTGGTTGAATTTACAACAAAATTCTCAGAAATTATAATCCGTTTTCTCAGTAGGAAGGGACGGCTGCCTTGTTTGGAATGAAGGCTCTACAGAAACAGGGGCATAGGGGAATAGAAAAGATTTCCTACCCAAATAATCGTTCACCTTAAAATGTACGCGTAGCTTTCCTTGTTTTTGAAAAAACACTACTTACGTAGAATAATAACTACACGTCAAATATTATGCATACAATAACAAATATTCATTGTACCGTGTGTGTTACTATTACAATTAGCCGAAATATTTTAATATTAAAATATTGATTTGAATGAGAAATATAAAAATAACACAGTATATTCTGATTCACAAGCAAATATTAGAAAAACATTAGTAATTGTTTTCTACAGTAAATAAATTCAGAGTTTGCATGAAAAATGCACTTACTGCGCTTCAGCTTTAATATTGTAGGATGCAATATATTACAAGTTATATAGGCTATATAGCTGTATTAGTACATCATAAGCTATTGAGTACTGAGAAATTGACAGAAAAGATGCAAAAATAAAGAATTCAGTAGAGTATGCGTACACCTTATATATACCACTTTAACAAGACATACATGTTCCTGTGCCCTGCACATTCTTCTTTCCCATTTCTTAGGTTCGAGTTCGCCAGGTAGTAATTAGAAACCTTTCTTCGAATTAGTAATCCCTAAAACAAAGGAACACTCTGTATAATGATTTGTATTGTATACCATCTCATCAGCATACTATTTGCTTTATTATAAAAATATAATACACTCGGTTGGAAATTCGAACAATTCTTCGAATCGAATATTTAGATTCTTTTATCAGTATACTACTTCCTTCTAACAATAATGAGGAGCTGAATAGACTGTCAATGAAAGCAGGCATTACCAAAGTATAAATGGCTTTGGAGATTTAGTTCAGAAAGACGCAGCGAAGACATAGCAAGCACACGATCTTAGCACAGCGACTAAAAAACAAAATATTTCGTTGAGTCCAGGGAATTTGTATCCAGCCACAAAGATGTGGAAACAGATACTGTGTTTTCTGTACTTATTCTTTTGTACCCAGTTTGCAAAAAGTGAATCCCCCGTTGTTTTTGTCGCAATGGCCCCGAAGATCATCCAATCAAATAGTTTTCAGAATATTTTTATTTGTGGAGAAGATACTGGGATTGCGACACAATTTTCAGTGAAAATCACCCACAGCAATTATACCGAGGCGGTAGCCAAAGAAAATGTTCTCGTGGAACCGGGGAAAACGAATAAGGTTACTCTGGAATTAAAAGATCTTCCTTTTGATAAATACAATTTGACAATTTCCGCGGACAAAAAAGGAGCAGATGGGAAAATAATCCAAGATCGAGCTGTTCTTCATGTTGATAGAAAAGTGCAGTCTATTTTCATTCAGACAGACAAACCAATTTACAAACCAGGAGAAACTGTCCGTTACCGGGTCGTCGTTCTCAACAGAAAATTCAGACCTCTGAAAGAAATTCCCAAAGTTGATATTTCCATTTTTGACCCGAATAAGAATTTGATCAAATCTTGGAAAAGCACAGAAATTGGGAATAGTGGGATACTTTCGAATAAATTGCCGCTCTCCACTGAGCCAAATCTTGGGGATTGGAAGATTAAAGTCCATTCGGGTGTCCAAAATCTAGAACAAAGTTTTAAAGTTGCTGAATATGTGCTTCCAAAATTTAAGGTGGTTGTAAAACTGCCAAGTTTCATTACTTTTAACAATTCTAAATTGATTGCGGAAGTTGGCGCCACCTATACATACGGAAAGGCGGTTAAAGGAGAAGCGACTGTCACTTTGTCTGAAAAATACGGTTATTATTCCTATTGGGGGGCACATAAGTCAAAAATGACAAAAACTGTCACAGTGGATGGACATTATGCATTTGTAGAGTTTGATGCCAGAAAAGATTTAAATATCACGGAAAAATACGAAACATTAGAAGTTACTGCTACCTTTACAGAAAGTGTAACCGGATTACAGCAAAATGCGTCCAGCATAATAAAAATGTATGAGCACCCGTACAAAATCAAGTTGCTCAATGCCCCGGACAATTTCAAGCCAGGATTCCCATTGAATCTCACTTTGCAAGTTCTGTCCCAGGATGACACTCCCATTTCTGATGATTATCCTGATGCTTTGCAAATCTCACATGGATTTTCTTGGGAAGACGAAAGGGGACACTTAAATAAATCCATTCCATCAAACGGACTTGTCCATTTAACTTTTGAAACACCAACAAATGAATTTATCGACATTTACTCCATGCGAGTCAAGTACAAAACTTTAACAGAAAGTATTTCAGTACCTCGGAAATTGACTACCCCTAATAAACTCTACATGCAACTCTACATGCTAACAGAAAAACCACAGCCAAATGAGAAACTTAGTTTTAGAGTGAAAACAAATAAGGAGCTCCGCTCACTCAAATACGTACTTTTATGTCGCGGGGAAATTGTTACCGTTGAAAACATCCCAAGTGTAGAAAACTTGCTTCTCGAACAAAACTTCCAAGTTCCTATTCCAAATATTTGCTCTCCCAAAGGGAAAGTGATTACTTATTCAACGTTTGCAGAAAACAACGAGATTGTTGCAGATTCCGTAGAATTCGATGTTTCGACAGTTTTGGATAACTTTTTGAATATTAATCTATCTAGCTCTACGGCAGAACCTGGAAATGATGTTACTCTCATTTTGGAATCCAAACCAAAATCAACAATTGCTTTACGAGGAGTTGATCAATCTGTGTTGCTTCTAAAGGAAAACACGGACATCGATATGAAATCAGTGGATAACAGTATTAACTCGATTAACGAACATTTAGGATGGCACAGAATATGGGGAGGATCCAGTACCCATAAAATTTTCGACACATCTGATGTAGTTTTGCTAACAAATGCACTAATTGACAAACCGGCAGCGGATCCCAATATTTATAACACAGTGCAAAACAGAGTCTCCGACTATGAAGGTATTTATGACGATTCGTTTGGAGACCGGTCTATGCCGGGTAAATTAATACCGCTGTCTGGTTTCGCAAGCCCAGGGCAAGGATCGACAAATGTGGATGTTAAGGTCCGAACGGAATTCCCCGAGACGTGGTTGTTTGAAGAAATTGAAGGCACAACTGATGGATCTGTAACAAACTTTACAAAAACTGTTCCAGACACAATAACTTCTTGGATTATTACTGGGTTTTCAGTAAATTCTGAAGATGGGCTCGGAGTTAGTTTGAACCCAACGAAACTGACAACTTTCCGTCCTTTTTTCATTTCCTTGAATTTACCTTATTCTGTGGTGAAGGGAGAAGTTTTCGCCCTACAGGTTCTTGTACATAACTACTTGGATAAAGAATTAAATGTTGATGTCATTGTTGACAATGCAGAAGAAACCTTTGAATATCTTGAAGGAAAATCAGGGGAAGATACGAAATCCTTGATAAAAACAATAACAGTTCCACAATCCGAAGTTTCCTCTGTGTCCTTCCTTCTGATTCCCGTAAGTTTCGGAACGAAGAAACTGAGTGTCAAAGGAATTAGTTCTGTAGCTGGAGATGGAGTGTCCCGCCCACTGATTATTAAACCCCCTGGACAGAAGAAAATTGGAAATCAAGCAGTTTTGCTAGATTTGAGAACCGAAGGCACTTCTTTCACAAGAAATCTTTCAGCTGAATTTCCAGAGTCTCGTGTTGTGGGTGCAGACTCTGTGAAATTAACTTTGATTGGAGATATGCTCGGAGCAACTGTTTCCAACCTGGATAAACTTCTTCAATTACCAACCGGGTGTGGAGAACAAAACATGTTGAATTTCGTTGTAGATATTGTTGTTCTCGAATACTTGCAGTCAACCAGCGCTCTTACCCCCGCTATTCGGAACAAAGCTCTTGGATACTTGGAAAAGGGATACCAGAGACAACTGACTTATCTTCGGTGGGACGGTTCCTTCTCCGCATTCGGAAATTCAGATAAGTTCGGATCAACTTGGCTCACCGCTTTTGTTGTTCGATCCTTTATTCAAGCCAAACAGTTCATTACTGTGGATCCTGCAATTATTTCCAAATCTTTAAAGTATTTAGCGAAAAGACAACAACCCCATGGAGGATTTGAAGAACTTGGTAGACTTTTAAACTCAGAACTTCAAGGGGGATCCAGATCAGGGGGCTTTGCCATGACGGCTTATACTCTTCTCGCTTTCATTGAAGCTTCCAACCACACAGAGAACTTTAATTACACTTCAGTCATAGACAAGGGACTCGACTACATTTCTAAGAAAAATGACATCAGTAACGATTCTTATGCAGTAAACTTAATTGCTTATACTTTGCAAATAGCAAACCACCCAGAAAAGAAAAAGTTTTCCGAACTCTTGGACAGCATTTCCAAAACTGAAGGATATTTGAAATACTGGGAACAAAAAGTAGAACCAGTGAATGAAACCGTAACCGAAATCGACTCCAAACGTACCTGGGTGTACAAACCAATAGTCAAACCTGCAACGGTAGAAATGACAGCGTATGGACTTCTCACTGCTCTTCTGGAAAACAGAATAACTGACAGTTTACCCATTGCGAGATGGCTCACTTCTCAGAGAAATAGTCAAGGTGGGTTTAAATCCACTCAAGATACGGTAGTCGGGGTCACAGCTCTCGCCAAATTTGGTTTGGCCACCAAAACCAAAGATTCCAATCTAGAAATCATTGTTGAATACCTCGGAGGGGAAAAGCAACTGAAAATCAATAATGAAAATATCATGGAGCAGCAAGAAATATTTTTATCCGAAGGTGCACATTGGACAAACTTAAAAACAACAGGACACGGTTCCGGTTTGGCTCAACTTTGTTGGTCTTACTACGTTGAGGAATCTGATAAGACTTCTGCATTTGAAATCGATGTTAAGGTAATTTGCAATACAATTGTACATTTGTTTTAAAAACATTTCTTTGTAATAGTTAGATGATTTTTGTTTTTTTGGGTTTGTTTTAGGTAAAAGATAATGGAAAACCAAAGAAACTGGAATTCACTGTTTGTGGCAAGTACAAACTGCAGGGAAAATCCAATATGGCCTTAATGGAAGTGGGACTGCCAACCGGATATGCATTTGAGAAGGAAGAATTGGGAAAGTTGAAGAGCGGTGCTGTCATGCGTTATGAGACGGAGGATTCGGACACCAAATTGATCATTTATTTTGATTCGATTACTGCAGATCCAAAATGTGTGGATTTGCTTGCTTCTCTTACTCACCCTGTTGCAAAACAAGCTCCAGCTCACATTCTTCTCTATGATTATTACGACACTACAAAACAAGCTAGTTCTAGTTATGAAGCTCCCAAAATATCAGTTTGTGATATTTGCGAATACTACAAAACATGCGAAATTGAGAATTGTATTTAACCATGAAAACAATCCATTTGACTATTGTGAGTAAAGAATATTTTTTTAAGTAAGCTACAATTCAGTGAATATTCCATACAGAAATGAATTTAAGTCTCTTTCTCATTAATTGTTCGCAATTTTTATATTTACTTTTTTGTATAACTTTTTACTTGTATTTGTATACCTCTGTAAATGTACTGTAGTAATTGATTCTGTTGGAATTCTTGCTTGTTTAATATGTTTTGAACAATTAATAATATTTCATTATCTTTAAAAGAAATGTGTTACCTTCCGTAGAATGTGTAATATTTATAGTTAATTGAAAAATTAAATGAGTTTACGAGATTGAGAATACAAGAAATATACTTTTATTTCGCAATAATACATTTGCAATTAGGGACATTAAAATTTAAAGTTTAAATTCAATGTTGTATTTCATCAGTGTGTCCTTATACGATTATTCCGAATTATGTTGAATTTTATAATTACAGAGAAAAATTTATTTTATTCAATTTATTTACATATTCGGCTATTAAGGACAACAGTTTCGGTCCGGAAAACTAGTTATTCCATTACCAGTACTCTATTACGATTCCGAACTTTTCTAAAATTAATTCTAGGAAAAAGATCATTGTTAGGATTGTCAAGGATTGCATATAAAATGGTATTTCAGAGCTGTTATAATTCTACCCAAATAAAAATAATTAACTCTCTATGTAGAAAAGAAATTTTAAACGATCAGTTGTAAATATTGAGAAAAATTCTCAGAAATGCATAAAAGATTGTAAAAGCTGGATAAATAACGGTTTTATTGTTCCCGGATTCCTGAAATATTGTAAATACCGATATTAAACGTTAATAGAACAAAATATTAAATTATGCTATACAAACTAACGGATTTTGGTGATTGTGCAAACTAACACTCTCCACTCGAAAATTCAATCCTTTTTCTCGGAAAGATAAATTGGGCTAAATAGGGTTTTTTCAAAGTGCAAGCAAAGCTACCTGTACATTTTAAGGTGAACGTTTATTTGGAAATGTTTTCCATTCACCTATGCCCCTGTGTAGAGCCTCTATCCCAAACAAGGCAGCTTTCCTTCTGAAAAAAAGGATTATATTATTTTCTCGAGTGGAGAGGATTAGTTCGTTCAATAGCCCAAACCCGTCTAGGAAGTCAGATTTGCGTTGAATGAATTCTAAATATTAATTACTTCACAGATATATTACTCATGCATATTTCTATTTATTCTCAACAACTGGATTTTGTTTCAATATTTCACCCGGATGTCTGTAACGGGCAAATAAATAAAATATTCAGCATTTTTTTATAAACAGGATCTTCCGTTCACAATTTGAAGAATTCCAGTTGGCATAATTATTTTAGTGACCCTTTAGTATGTTGCAAATATTCATCGTTTTGGTTGCACTAAAGCGTTCTAAAGTTGTAATAATACTGCTAATGAAAAAATAAAGCTCTTGCTTTGGTTAAAATTCTCAGTGGTTGTTTATCTAGCAGCTTCATAAAGAAAAAGAGCATTTTACATAACAACATGTTTTAATTTTATCTTGTATAACATGTTCTGTGTATTCTCCCACGTTCCGTTTTTTAACCAATATAATTTTGAAGGGTTTCCTTAAGGCATGCTACGTAGTACATAAGCCAGAATCATTTTCTTAATTAGTAAGCAATTTAAATTTTTTAAATAACGTTGTAAATAAATTAACGAAGACTGAAAAGCGACTACAAATGTCCATCTGTAGGTTTGGAGATCAGATAAGGTAACAGCTATAAAGCAAAGTGACATCTGACATTTTCTGTTAGTTTGTAGAATAGCTTTTCAGTAACAATATTTTTGAAATTACAATATCTTTGCTTTCAAATAAAAAAACTTATTTCATCTTTCAATCTGTGGCGGACTGTAGTAAATATGCCCCTTAATGTGAAATGGAATGCCAAAAAGAAATAAATTATTTACATTTCAAATTATTTATTTTGAATTCCGTAATTACTGAGGAAAATTTAAATTCTTCAATTCATTTACATATTTGGATACCAAGGCAACTGTTTCTTCGGAAAACTAAAGCCTTTTACAAATTGCTAAACTATGCTATTTTGTAATTATGACAAAAGTTACTTACTTACTTATAACTTTTTGAATTACTTAACTGCTTATTTCTATTATTAATATTCTTTGTGGTATTACGATTCCCGACATCTGACTTTAACAACTTTCTACAATTAATTGTAGGACAAAGATTATTGCTAGGATTGACAAGGATTAAAATGGAATTTTACCGAATTTAATTAATAATGTATTTACCAGCTCAAATAGTATAATGTTAAGCAAAGTAATCATAATTTGCTAATTTGGAGCAATTATAATTTAGGTTCCAGATTCAATAGATTAAGTGATGAGATAAACATTTTTTCCAAAGTGAATGAAATTTTCAGAAGCTTACTTTAGGGCGGGCAAGAATTGACAATAGATCAGCATTTAAATAAAAATATCTACATAACAGAAAACTACAAAATCCTATTTCCTTAGTTTCAACATTCGAATGATTCATAGAGACTGTGTTTGCACTGTAGTAATTAATTAATCAAACAATACATGTAATCATCTATTATTTATACTATTATTATATTATTTATATATTGGCAAATAATTAAAATGGTACGATAAATGGTAATAAGTCTTTGTGAAAATTAAGACTACTCAGTTTTTTAAATTTATCCGAATCGATTGCTTCACCTGTTTCATTACTATTCTTGTTGGTGAATAAAAAGCATCTTTCTATTCCATCAACATCTGTATATCCAAAAGCAAGTTGTTCAATAGCACTATTTCTCCAATGATTTATAATAAAATTTTGGTTTTCCTGGCATTCTAAATCCGAATCGAGCAGTATTAAAAGCTTAGCCGTTGTAAAATGGCTTACGACACGTCTGACGGATTCAAACATGTATTTGTAGTTGTGCAAAACAAGAGTGTCCAATTGCCAAGGAAAATCAGTGTTTGTAATGACTTTACTCAATTTCATGTTTTTAATGGAGTTCGGTAATTTTATTCTGTTGAAACCCAATAGGCAAACACCTCCGGCAAATTGAAAATCAACCAACGAAGTGCAATTTGTAAAGTCCAAGATTCGAAATTCACGCGTTATGGAAGTTTGGAGTGTCAAAGATTTTAACTTCGAATACGCGAAGATCAGCGGCTGAGGAAGAAAGAAGAGGTCTTCAGAAATAAAAAACCAAAGATGTTCAAGGCTTTTTGGAAGAGATTCAATTTCGATGACACCAGTGTCAATACCGGGAATTGTCTTGATTTCCATTCTGTCTCCAATGCAAAAACCACTGTGGAGGATACTAACGAAGTTTGCCTTCCACTGACTATTGCCGAGACCAATTAGCTCTGCACGTTTCAAAGCAAGACAATCCAACTCTTTCGTATCGCTTCCAACATTCAATCTCCAAAACCGATCTTCTAGGATTAGTTTCTTCATTCTGGAAAAGTCGACATAATCATTGATTAATATCCTTTCTTCGTTTCCACCATATCTCCGTAAATGACCGTACGGTTCGAATCGTTTTTCTCCACAGAACACACTGCAAACTCTTAAAACTAGTTCCCTGGGGGCAATTTTTCCATCCAGAAGAATTTTACAGGACGATAGTTTTAAAATTTGAATGTTAGACAACACTTTAAAGGAAACTGTGAAGATATTCTGTAAAGGAGAGCTGATATCCAACGTGGTTAACATTGGAGTGACGTAGCGATTCAGGTCAATCGATTCTTCGGTAGGTTCACAGAAAAATAGGAAGTAAACACTTGTCAAAGTCGAAGATCCTCTCTCTTTCCAAAAGTATTCCAGGGTACGCCGGTTAATATAACCTTTAAGTAGGATACTATTTGTAGGCAATCCTGTAGGCGATGGAAATGTAATTTCAAAAGTATCCGTCAAATTTTGGTTTTCTTCAGCTAATTCAATGGCATGTTCTTCCCTTTCTTTCGTTGTCAAATTAACGCTCTTCGTTGCAACTTTAATCCTGGACAATTTCCAAAACACATTTTCAGCGACACTGTTCCACCGCTGGCACACAAGACGAAGGTTCTTCAAATCTTTGTATTTCAAACGCCCAATAATGTTGTCCAAAATCTAAAATTAAAAATACGTTGGCCATGATCAATGAAATCAGTACTGAGTTAAATGGGTTCTTACTTATAGCCAAAGTAAATGTATAATTTTGTTTAATTTTGTACAACGAAATATTCAGAATTCCATACCACAACGTTGTATAAAGGGTGGTTTTCAGTGACAAGTTGAGAACTCTTTTCCGAAACCTCGTCGTTTGTGGAAACTGGAGCATTCAAATTTCGTGATTGGGTTGCTTCCATTTCGGCCAAATCTGCAAAAGTTTATGAAATAAATAATGAAAATTTAACATAACATAATTTAATTTTCAACCAAAACAGCTGACCTATTATTAGTTTTAAATGTTTTTTAAGGTTTTTTGAAAAGTTGTTTTAGTCCACCTAATTGAATACACTGAATTACTATTGCAGAATACTATTTCTATATTTTTAATGCAACAAAAAAACTGACCTTTATTTATTTAATCGGTTCACGAATACTGAAAAGTGGAAGATTGCTGGAAACTGTGAATTAATTTGCTAACCTCAAGAGTCTTATTCAGGAAAAGTCAAAGTTTGGGCGCCAAATATCAGTCCTTGCAACACTCCCCAAATAATATTCTCAATAAAGAGACTTATTGATGATTGCTACTCCTTGGTAATAAAGCAATGAATATTTATGAACCATTTCAAAGCAATCCTGCTCATTAATAACTTTTAGCATTGCCCATGTTTTGGAGTTGGAGTATTACTAAAAGCTGTATAACAGTAACTTCTATTAGGTCATTAATCGAGTGATTCGAGAAGCCAGTATTTTAATAATCGATATAGAGTAAGTTTAAATCAGTCTACAAAGAAAGCGTTTAATTTTATTAGCACATTTTGTAAATTAACTCTACTACAGTGAGATTATTATTGAATCAGTGTTGTTTTCCATTACGGAAACATTGCCAGCACTTTTACATAGAAAATTCGCTTTTCATTGGTAAAAAGATGGATAAACTGGAATAACATTCCAATTTAATTCAGAAAAATGAAACTAATCTGAGAGAGTCGCTGGAGATATTGCTGTTGTTTTGAAAATTAAAATCGAATTGTATATGTAAAAATGCTACCAATATTTCCATTATGGAAAGCAGCATTGATCAAATAAAGATATACTCACTGTACATATACTTGCAGAAAAAGTAGCTAGTAGAGCATAGTTTACTATTTCTGAAACATTTTATTCGTAGGCTTAACGCGAGATTAATGTATTATTACAATTTAGTAGCAAATAACAATGCTTCATGGCGACTTTGAATTTAAACTTTAAATTTTAAAGACACTCTAATTCCAAATGTATTTGTTCATTATTATTGAGAAGCAAAAGTATTTTTCTTGTATTCTCAATCTCGTAAACTCCTTTAATTTCTTATAAATTTTACACATTCTAAATATATACAAATACATGTAAATATAGTAATATAAAATGGTAAATATAAGAAGCATAAGAACTAAGGATTAAGGAGAAATAAACTCTTAAAATCTTTTCTGTCTAGAATATTCACTGAATTGGGGCCTCCTTAAATAAAACATTCTTGCTCACAATTTTGTCTTCATGGCTAAATACAATTCTCAAGTTTGCATGTTTTGTCGTATTCGCAAATATCGCAAACTGATATTTTGGGAGCTTCATAACTAGAACTAGCTTGTTTTGTAGTGTCGTAGTAATCATAGAGAAGAATGTGAGCTGGAGCTTGTTTTGCAACAGGATGAGTAAGAGATGCAAGAAGATCCACACATTTTGGATCGGCAGTCATCGAATCGAAATAAATGATCAATTTTGTGTCCGAATCCTCCGTCTCAAAACGCATGACAGCACCACTCTTCACCTTTCCCAATTCTTCCTTCTCAAATGTATATCCGGTTGGCAGTCCCACTTCCATTAGGGCCATATTGGATTTTCCCTGCAGTTTGTACTTGCCACAAACAGTGAATTCCAGTTTCTTTGGTTTTCCGTTATCTTTTACCTAAAGCAAATCCAAAAAACCAAAATCATCGAATTATTACAGAATTTTAATTTTTAAATAAATTCACACCTGTCTTGTAAATTGCAAATTACCGTAACATCAATTTCAAATGCAGAAGTCGTGTCAGATTCCTCAACGTAGTAAGACCAAGTAAGTTGAGCCAAACCGGAACCATGTCCTGTTGTTTTTAAGTTTGTCCAATGAGCACCTTCGGGTAAAAATATTTCTTGCTGCTCCATAATATTTTCATTGTTGATTTTCAGTTGTTTTTCTCCGCCGAAGTATTCAACAATGATTTCTAGATTGGAGTCTTTTGTTTTGGTGGCCAATCCAAATTTGGCGAGAGCTGTGACCCCAACTACTGTATCTTGAGTGGATTTAAACCCACCTTGATTATTTCTCTGAGAAGTGAGCCATCTCGCAATGGGCAGACTGTCAGTTATTCTGTTTTCCAGAAGAGCAGTGAGAAGTCCATACGCTGTCATTTCTACTGTTGCAGGTTTGATTATTGGTTTGTACACCCATGTGCGTTTGGAGTCCGTTTCTGTTACGGTTTCATTCAATGGTTCCACTTTTTGTTCCCAGTATTTCAAATCTCCTTCGGTTTTGGCAATACTGTCCAAGAGTTCACTAAACTTTTTCTTTTCTGGATGGTTTGCTATTTGCAAAGTGTAAGCAATTAAGTTTACTGCATAAGAATCATTATTGATATCATTTTTCTTGGAAATGTAGTCGAGTCCCTTGTTTATGACTGAAGTGTAATTAAAATTCTCTGTGTGGTTGGAAGCTTCAATGAAAGCGAGAAGAGTATAAGCAGACATGGCAAGACCCCCTGATCTGGATCCTCCTTGGAGTTCTGAGTTTAAAAGTCTACCAAGTTCTTCAAATCCTCCATGAGGTTGTTGTCTTCCTGCTAAGTACTTTAAAGATTTGGAAATAATTGCAGGGTCAACTGTAATGAATGGTTTGGCTTGAATAAAGGATCGAACAACAAAAGCGGTGAGCCAAGTTGATCCGAAATTATCTGAATTTCCGAAAGCGGAGAAGGAACCGTCCCGTCGAAGATAAGTCAGTTGTCTTTGGTAACCCTTTTCTAAGTACCCAACAGCTTTGTTCCGAATGGTAGTCGTAAGAGCGCTTGTTGACTGCAAGTATTCAAGAACAACAATATCCACTACGAAATTCAGCATGTTTTGTTCTCCACAGCCGGTTGGTAATTGAAGAAGTTTGTCCAGGTTGGAAACAGTTGCTCCAAGCATATCTCCAATCAAAGTTAATTTCACAGTGTCTGCACCAACAAAACGAGACTCGGGGAATTCAGCTGAAAGATTTCTTACGAAAGAAGTACCTTCAGTTCTCAAATCTAGCAAAACTGCTTGATTTCCGGTTTTCTTCTGTCCTGGGGGTTTGATAATCAGTGGGCGGGATACTCCATCTCCAGCTACGGAACTAACGCCTTTTACACTCAATTTCTTCGTTCCGAAACTTACGGGAATCAGAAGGAAGGACACCGAGGAAACTTCTGATGGAAGAACTGATATTGTTTTCATCAAAGATTTCGTATCGTCCTCGGATTTTCCTTCGAGATATTCAAAAGTTTCTTCTTCGTTGTCAACAATGATATCGACACTTAATTCTTTATCCAAGTAATTATGTACAAGAACCTTTAAGGCGAAAACTTCTCCCTTCACCACAGAATAAGGTAAATTCAAGGAAATGAAAAACGGACGGAATGTTGTTAGTTTCGTTGGGTTCAAACTAACTCCGAGCCCATCTTCAGAATTCACAGAAAATCCAGTAATAATCCAAGAGGTTATTGTGTCTGGAACACTTTTTGTAAAGTTTGTCACAGATCCATCAGTTGTGCCGTCAATTTCTTCAAACAACCATGTCTCAGGGAATTCTGTTCTTACCTTAACATCCTGATTTGTCGATCCTCGGCCTGGGCCCCCAAATGAAGATCGCTGGAGACTTCTTACACCCGGCAAAAACATTTCTTCACTCGACTCGTCTATTCTATCGTCAAAGTCGAAGTCTCTGTTTTGAACTGTGTTATAAATATTGGGATCCGCCGCTGGTTTGCCAATTAGTGCATTTGTTAGCAAAACTACTTCTGATGAGTCGAAAATTTTATGAGTATGGGATCCTCCCCATATTCTGTACCATCCAAAATATTTGTTAATCGAGTTAATACTGTTATCCACTGATTTCATATCGATGTCCGTGTTTTCCTTTAGAATCAACACAGATTGATCGACTCCTCGTAAAGCAATTGTTGATTTTGGTTTGGATTCCAAAATGAGAGTAATGTTATTTCCAGGCTGTGCAGTAGGGCTAGAGAGATTAGTATTCAAAAAATTATCCAAAACTGTCGAAACATTGAATTCTACGGAATCAGCGACAATCTCGTTATTTTCTGCAAACGTTGAATAAGTAATCAATTTCCCTTTGGGAGAGCAAATGTTTTGAATGGGAACTTGGAAATTTTGTTCGAGAAGCAAGTTTTCTACACTTGGGACGTTTTCAACAGCAACAATTTCCCCGCGACATAAAAGTACGTATTTGAGTGAGCGGAGCTCCTTATTTGTTTTCACTCTAAAACTAAGTTTCTCATTTGGCTGTGGTTTTTCTGTTAGTAGGTAGAGTTGCATGTAGAGTTTATTAGGGGTAGTCACTTTCCGAGGTACATAAATAAGTTCTGTTAATGTTTTATACTTGACTTGCATGGCGTAAATGTCGATAAATTCATTTGTTGGTATTTGGAAAGTTAAATGGACAAGTCCGTTTGGTGGAATGGATTTATTTAAATGTCCATTTTCGTTTTCCCAAGAAAATCCATGGGAGATTTGGAGAGCATCAGGATTATCATCAGAAATGGGAGTGTCATCCTGGGACAGCACTTGCAAAGTGAGATTCAATGGAAATCCTGGCTTATAATTGTTCGGAGCATTTAGCAACTTGATTTTGTACGGGTGCTGACACATTTTTATTTTGTTGGACGCATTTTGCTGTAATCCGGTTACACTTTCTGTAAAGGTAGCCGTAACTTCTACTGATGTTTCGTATTTTTCCGTAATATTTAAATCTTTTCTGGCATCGAACTCCACAAATGCGTAAGGTCCATCCACTGTGACAGTTTTTGTCATTTTTGACTTATGAGCCCTCCAAGGGGAATAATTAGGGTTGTTTTCAGACAAAGTGACGGTCGCTTCTCCTTTAACAGCGTATCCGTATGTATAGGTGGCGCCAACTTCCGCAATTAATTTCGAATTGTTAAAAGTAATGAAACTGGGGAGTTTTACAACCACCTTAAATTTTGGGAGCACATATTCAGCAACTTTGAAACGGTGTTCTGTGTTTTGGACTCCCGAATGTACTTTAATCTTCCAATCCCCAAGATTGGGTTCAGTGGAGAGCGGTAATTTGTTCGAAAGAATTCCATTCTTTCCAATTTCTGTATTTTTCCAAGATTTGATCAAATTCCTATTCGGGTCAAAAATGGAAATATCAACTTTAGGAATTTCGTTCAGAGGTCGGAATTTTCTGTTGAGAACAACGACTCGAAATCGGACAGTTTCTCCTGGTTTGTAAATTGGTTTGTCTGTCTGGATGAAAATCGTCTGCACGTTTCTATCAACATGAAGAACAGCTCGATCTTCGATTATTTTCCCATCTGCTCCTTTTGTGTCCGCGGAAATTGTCAAATTGTACTTATCAAAAGGAAGATCTTTTAATTCCAGAGTAACCTTGATCGTTTTCCCCGGTTCCACGAGAGCATCTTCTTTGGCTACAGGCTCGGTATAATTACTGTGGGTGATTTTCACTGAAAACTGTGTTGCAGTCCCACTATCTTCTCCAGAAATAAAAATATTCTGAAGACTATTCGGTTCGATGAATTTTGGGGCAATTGCCACAAAGACGACAGAGGATTCACTTTTTGCAAACTGCGGGCAAAAGAATAAAATGAGAAAACACAGAATCGGTTTCCACATCTTGGTGGCTGGTTAGCAATTCCCTGGACTCTACGAAATATTTTGTTTTTCAGTCGCTGTCTTAAGGAAATATCTTTCTGTCTTCGCCGTGTCCTTCTGAACTAAATCTCCAAAGCCATTTATACTTCGGTAATGTCATCGTGCTTTTATTGGCAGTCTACCCAATTCCTTGTTTTACGTAGTAGGAAGTATGTTGAAGTTAATCTATGTATTTTTATTTGCAAACACGTCAATAAGTACTCTTCAATCGAGTGTATTATATTTTATAATGCAAATGGTGATGAGATGGTATGCAAATCACAATAACGAGTGTTTACTTATAAACATGTGATCACGCATCAGTATCCGCAATTTGCTTTGGTAGGTGCAAAGTCGTAATAATACATAAAAATGTGGATACATAAAGAACAATGACTGCTGGACCTCAACCATGAAATTTCCTTTGATCACGGAATAAAAAACACCTTTTAAGAAAGTTTTGGCTTTTTCCTTTTTCAAAAAACTGTGTAGTAAAAACTAAAAAAGCAAGGACTTCTTACAATCGTTTATCATCATTTAAAAACGATTTCTAATATTCTTCTTGCAAATTGAAACAACAGATATATTACTCGTGTGTTTCTGTTTATTTTTATTCTCAACAACCCTTGCTTCAATATTTCTCCCGGGTGTTTGTAACGGGTAAATAAATATAAAATATTGAATATTTATTTATAAAGTGGAACCTTTGGGTTCACAATTTGAAGAATTTTAATTGCCATAATTTGTTTAGTTTCACTTTTGTATATTACATAATATGGTCATCGTTACACTAAATTTCCTCTAATAATACCACGGTAGTAATTCGATATTTACGGTACGCGGTGATATGCAATGTGTGCAAAATATATTGTTATTACTTTTGATGTAGTGAGTTGACAGCATTTTCAAGGATGTGACGTATTATTTATGTCCTCCAATAAATAAAAATCTCTTAACAAAAAATAGAGTCTACAAACTGTTTTCTGGTTATTTTAGAGTATCCTTAATATTTTAAAGTACATATTACTGTATATAAATTATTAGTAGAAGTACATTACTATATATAAATTATTAGTACGTATATATTTACATTTATAATTATAATACATTTGTTAATGTCAACATGTACCTAGTTGAATTGCAATATATTTTCATTATATTACGTCATCATACATACAATCGTAAAATTAACGTGGTTAGTAGCCTTATAACGAACAGCTATAAATATATTACAGCATCACATGAATAAACCAGCGCAACACTGGAAGTAAATAAGTATCGCCCACTATATATAGTTGACACCGTGATTTGAAGATGTAAAATGACATTGGGCAGATAAAGGCAAGGAATAAAAAAGCACACTTTTTGCTTTAATTAGATTTCCAATTGCTTTATTTAATTTTAAAAAGAAATCTGAAATAAATCATTTGGAAAAGCAGAAATCTTTTGTTAGAAACTTTGGTTTGAGACAACCTGATAGGAGTACTACATCAGCCTTGGATTAACACCATATTTTCGAACTTTAACTGACCTTGGGGTTAGTCAGTTCTCGAGTTATCGACAGGACGGACGGACGGAGAGACAGACATACTGGCACGAGAATTAACATAAAGTATCTGACGATACTTAATAATGCATAATGTCAAGCATTAAGACGTCATGTAAATAATAAATACTTACATGCACCTTAGATGCACTTCAGATGCACTTCCAAGAATCATTTTCTTCATCTACTTTTTACTGCTTTCGTCTGACCTCGCAAAGATGTTTCTCATGGTGAATGTCTGCTCTCTTCTAATGACACACTATTCGCTGTAGACTACGAAGGACCAGTCACGACGTGACACTGTTACTGTTACTGTTAAATTAGATGATTGCTAGATGACTGACTGACCTAACTGACTAACTACTGTACTATGACGAATCCCTGTCCTGTAATGACTTATGGCGACTCTCTGTGTAGGTACAATAAAAAGACAAGTTTATTAATCAATTCGGTAGCAAACAAAATCCAATCAATTCAATTTCTAAAACTAAAATTATGACAAAATTATAGCAAGAGTTTTATGCCTGTTCACTCCGTACTAACACTTCGCCAACTGTCCTCTCTTCTTCCGTCCTGTCCCTCCTTTCTTCTTCGCTTCCTTTTCTAGCAAAACTATTGGTTCCTCATTTTTCCTGCGAACACTCAAACCGTCGCCGACATCTCTCCCCCCAGTAGATGCTGCAGGGGGCTCATCTACTTCCTTTGGTGCAATGTCCAGAACACACACTTTAGCCATCGGTCTTCGAAAAACTCCAGCTGCAGTCTTGACATCCACGACACGAACGACTCCATCTCTCCCTGGGAATGTTGCTACGATAGTTCCTCTCGGCCAGCAATTTCTTCGCAGGGTTTCATCTGCTATTATTACATGGTCACCAACTTTTGCTGACTCCACTTTCTTGAACCACTTAGTTCTTCTGGCTAGGGTTGGTAGGTACTCCCGTACCCAACGTTTCCAGAAGTGATCAGCCAAAGTCTGTGCGTATCTCCACTGCTTACGTATGATCAAGTCTGAGTCTGTAAATTATCCAGGTCCCGGCTCCCCGTTAGACGTTCCAATAAAGAAATGATTTGGAGTAAGGCTTTCTGGATCGTCGGGATCCACCGACACATGAGTCAACGGACGACTGTTGACGATATTCTCTGCTTCCAGCAATAAAGTGTGAAGAGTTTCCTCTCGCGGAGCCTGTTCCTTGAGAATACTGCTTAAAACTTTCTTAACACTTTGCACGAGCCGCTCCCACGTCCCACCCATGAAAGGCGAAACCGGTGGAATGAAGCTCCACTTAATCTTCTTGGGTAAGAAGGCTGTCACGATCTTTTCTGTATCTATTTCTTCAATAGATTTTCTTAATTCACTGTCTGCTCCTCGGAAATTCGTTCCGTTATCTGAGTGTATTTCAGATGGGACACCTCTCCTGGAACAAAAGCGTCGGATGGCCATGATTGCTGCATCTGCTGTCAGGGATCCAGCAAGCTCCACATGAACAGCTCGTGTGTACATACAGGTGAAAAGCACTCCCCACCGCTTTTCTCTGCTCCTCTTCACAGTCACTTCTAGGGGCCCAAAATAATCAAGTCCAGTTATGGTGAAAGCTCTGGGCTGCCTAGTCAATCGGATTTCAGGAATTTCTCCCATTTCTGGAATCACTGGTTTCGCTCTCTTAATTTTGCACTCCTCACAGTCATTCCATGCTCGCTTCACAGCTGCTCTGCAATCTAGGATCCAATACTTTTGCCGTAATTCGTTCATTACGTATTCCTGGCCCTGATGGCCTGCTTCCTGGTGGTAGTGTCGAATCAATGCTTGAGTATACAAATGCTTTGGTCCCAGAATCACAGGTTTCTTCGTATGGTCAGCTAACTCAGGTGACTTGTTTATTCTTCCCCTCAGAATAAGCAGTCCGACTTTGTTAAAAACGGGGCACAACTGATAAATTGGACTTGACTTGTGAATTTCTTTTCCATTTTCCAAATAAAAAATCTCTTCAGGGAAACACCGTATCTGCACATTTTTCATCCATGCAATTTTTGCCTGTTCCAGTTCTTCACCGGACAACTCAGATTTGGGTTCTTCGTTTTTCTTGCATTTCTGTTTGCGAAATGCCTCTGCTGTTGCACAAAGTAATTGAAACCATGAAGAGGAAGCTTTCACTTTCGGTAAAACACTGTCAGAGTTGTGCCGCCGTAATGTTACTGCTACGACATCTCTTCTAATTTCCAAGTCTTCATTTTTAACTCCATCACGCAAATTGTGAGGTGACAGTTCCTTCGGCCAAGATGAAGAATCCTTTTTCAAAAAATCAGGGCCGTTTATCCATCTGCTGTTAGGTTGCAGGTCTGTGGGCTTTCCATTGCGGGTGGCCTCATCAGCGACGTTCTCTTTTGTCGGCACCCAATGCCAATTCTTTAGATCTGTAAGTTCATCCACCTCACCAACCCGATGAGCAACGAAGGGATTAAACGTTCTGGCATCTGCTCTGAGCCAGCACAACACCGTCTTGGAGTCTGTCCAGAAGTGGATCTCATCAAACTGAATTTCATGTTCTCTTTTAATAGTTTCAGCTAAACGACTCCCCATTACTGCGGCCTGCAACTCCAGACGCGGTATCGACATCGGTCGTAAAGGTGAGACTCTGGTCTTAGAAACAATAAAAGCAGTTTTAATTTCACTTGTATATTCTACACGCAAATAGGCGACTGCAGAGAAAGCCTTTTCACACGCGTCGCAGAATATGTGCACTTGTTTAGATGTCGAGTTTAGAATTCCAGGAGATTAGCATCTTGGTATCTTTAGTTGAGAAATCCTCTGAAGGTCTCCAAGCCAAGCGCACCACTTTTCATGCTGCTAACTTGCTATTTCATCATCCCATCCGAGTTTGGATCGCCAGATTTCTTGTAACAATATTCTTGCCTTCACTGTGAAATGTCCAAGAAATCCCAATGGGTCGAACACAGACATGACTATTTTCAAGATTTCCCGTTTGGATGGCACTTTCTCTCCAGTCAGTAAATCTTTATTGATCTTGTTAAAGGCAGTCAGAAACGAAAAGTAGTCTCCGTTTGGGTTCCAGAAGAGTCCCAATAAGAGTTCTCTCCGTAGGAAGTTCACTGTTCTCACTAAAATTCTTGTGTCCTTTTGCAACTAGGTCTTCTGGAATTTGCCGCAAAACTTCCTAAGAGCTGCTCACCCAATTGCAGATTTCGAATCCACCTTTCTTGTGGACCACGATTACATCTTTGATTATCTTCATTGCTTCATCAATGGAATCTGCACCATCAAGATAATCGTCCATATAGTGCTTGTCCACTATAGCTTTGGCTGCCTCCGGGTACTCAGTTGCATGAAATCTAGCATTACGATTCTTGATCTCCTGTGCAGAGTAGGGAGAATTCACAGCACCAAATATCATAACTTCCATCTGCATTACATCAGGAGGTCGATCTCTGTCCATTCCTCTCCAAAGGAATCTTTGGGCTGCCACATCTTGTTTTCGGATTCTGACTTGATGGAACATTTCACGAATGTCCGCACAAAATCCGATATTTCTCTGTCTGAACTTCATCAGCACTCCCGGTAATGGTTTCAACAAATCTACTCCTTTTAGTAGAACATCATTCAGACAGACAACTCCAGATTTTGATGCCGCATCAAACACTAGGCGTAGTTTGCCAGGCTTGTTGGGGTTGAAGACTCCGAAGTGTGGTAGGTACCAAGTCCGTGGTACTAATTTCACTTGCTCAACATCTGTAAGTTTTCTGGCATAACCCTGATCCAAGTAATGCTGTATTTTCTCACAGTACTGCTGGGCAAAATTAGGACCCTTGTCCATTTTCTTTTCAATTTTAGCAAGACGTTTTAAAGCGGCTGACTTACTTTCTGGTAATTCCACATCGTCGGTTCGCCAGGGCAATCCAGTCTCGTATCTGTCACCAATGTACTTTGTGGTGTCTTCTGTAATCTGTTGCACTCTTTTATCCTCTCGTGATAGCAAAGAGTTCTCCAACACTTTTACACCGAAATTATCTGTACGAAAAGATTCCTTCACTAGTCGGTGAAGTTCTTCATCTTCTTCTGTTTGGAATACATGGCACGTGAATTTACTATTTATGTTCTTGAAATACCCATCAGGTCCATAAAGTGTCCAGCCTAGTTTGCATTGTAGAGCCATGGGAGCATTCTTGGGGCCTTCAATAATTCTTCTGGCAACTGTCAGGTGTGCGTTGTCACCTCCTATAAGAATAACAGGCTTTCCAGTCGATAACATATCCAACTCAGTCACTTTGAGGTGTTCCCACTTATCTGCTAACTTTTTCATATTAACGGATTGTAGTGGTAGGTTCATGTTCTTTACTGTTCTCACATTACATACCTTGTAGGTACCTGCACAGTTCACACCACGAATTTCCAAAGACACTGCTCTTGACTCTGGTTCACTGGACTCCATGGAGTTGATCCACTGTGTATGCAAAGCCACTTTTGGGCCTGTCAAACTCAACTGCTTTGCCACGGAGAAATCGATCATTGTAGACGTAGAACAGTCATCTAGTAGTGCGTACGCCTTCAGTTCCTTCTTCGGTCCCTTCAAGATTACTTGCGCCACTCGTAAGTAAACCATTCCAATCAACTTCGGGATTTGAGAGACATGGCCTACAACTTTCGTTTCTTCTGTTTCCTCCGCCTTTGGAGGTTTGACTCTTGATGGGTCGTGAAGCTTGGGATGTGAAACTGTTTACAACCATCCACATCACAAGATTTCTTCTCTTTACAATTTAAAATGGAATGGCCATTATGGAGGCAACTAAAACAAATGTTTTTCTCTTTTGCCCATTTCCAGCGCTCATCAATTGAAGCTGCTCCAAGTTTCCTGCACTACTGTGGTCCATGTCTTGAATTTCCACAAAACAAACAGGAACTTTTTGGTCACTCTCAGATGTTGACATCACTGTTCCTTTCTGTCTAACTTGCTGTTTGGCTTTTCCAGGATTAACTGACTTCTTGTTTTCATTAAAGTTGAGCACTCTAATGTAACTCGTACCTTCTGCTTGCACTTTTATCCAGTCAGCAAACACTCGAAGGTCAATCTTCTGTTTCTGTAAGACTGCTGCCTTTCCCCACTGCTGTCTGAGACTTCCTGGCAGTTTTCCTCCAAGCTCCCGAATTAACACTGGGTTAGTCAAGTGTGCCTGCTCATTTAGGGCTTCAACGGTGCTGACAAGATTTTCAATAACATTATAAAAGTCCATGATTATCTTCCTGTGGCGCACTAGCCTTTCGCACTTTTTCAATTAAAGAGTGAATTATGAACTCCGGCCTTCCAAAGTTTCTTTCGAGTATTTCCATAATTTTAGCAAATTTGTAGGGAGTGTTAACAATGACTGTACCGTCTCTCGAGCTTTTCCTTTCAGGGCTTTCTGCAAACGCATGATGTTCTCATCGTCCGAAAACACACACAACTCTGTTGACTGCTTGTAGAAGCTGTAGAATGTTGGTCACTCCGCTACTTCTCCAGAGAAGATGGGCAGGTCCTTAGCCGACGTCTGACGAGCGAGGAACTTTTTTGAATCTCCCGTAGACTGACTGTTGGTTGATACACTTTTTATTGCGTCCGTAATGGCCTGTGTCAATAGCCCAATTTCTGTATTAGCTTTGACATCTACTTCCGGCTAATCAGGAATAAACAAATCCTGTCTGTTCATCCAGTCGCAAACTTTCTGTCGTGCATCCTGTTGCTCCTCAGCCACCACTTCCACTTTGTCATCAATTTCTTGGGACTTTGCCTCTTCAACGTTCGCATCATTTTCCTCCTCATCCAGCTGACGTAGTACGGCTTGCTGTTTCCTCTCGAACTCTTTTTCCAGTTGTTGCTGCTCTAGCTCTAATTCGTAGAGTTTTAACTTTTCGGTCATCTGCTGCAGCTGCATCTGAAGCTGAAACTTTTGCAATTTTAACTGTTTTTCCTTTTCATCTTTTTCTTTAAGCAACTGGTCTGTTAGCTCCTAAGCTTGGCGACTTTTAGCGACACTGACCTTTGACCGAACTGTTACAAGGCTGCCAGGTGCTTTCGGTTGCCCACTTCCTGTTGGAGTCCGTTGTCCTTTAGGAGTCTGCTCACGATTTTCTGTTACGACACCAGTTGCACTTTTGTTCTGTTCATCTGTGACATCTGGATTTTCTTCATCATCGACAGCAGCATTTTCAAAATCAACGTTCAGTTTCCGGGGTTTTGGATTCTTGGTTTTCGTGTGGTCCACAGGATCGCCAAAAAACTCTGTCTGTTTCCTCTGCCTCGTTGGATACATACTTGCTGACTTCAGCTGCTCGATTCTTCTCTGCAAGTCTTCGTCACCACTGCTGTGCTCGTCACTCGGCACTGGAAGACATGGCTGTTACTGTTCACTTTTCTGCTTTACCACAGAGCTGGGTCTATTGGCCTCGAAGGATCACTGTGTCTGCTCTCTTCTAATGACACACTATTCGCTGTAGACTACGAAGGACCAGTCACGACGTGACACTGTTACTGTTACTGTTAAATTAGATGATTGCTAGATGACTGATTGACCTAACTGACTAACTACTGTACTATGACGAATCCCTGTCCTGTAATGACTTATGGCGACTCTCTGTGTAGGTACAATAAAAAGACAAGTTTATTAATCAATTCGGTAGCAAACAAAATCCAATCAATTCAATTTCTAAAACTAAAATTATGACAAAATTATAGCAAGAGTTTTATGCCTGTTCACTCCGTACTAACACTTCGCCAACTGTCCTCTCTTCTTCCGTCCTGTCCCTCCTTTCTTCTTCGCTTCCTTTTCTAGCAAAACTATTGGTTCCTCATTTCTCCTGCGAACACTCAAACCGTCGCCGACAGTGAAGTTATAAGTAATTGAAGATTTAGGCAACGTCTGTTCAGTTGTTTGTTAGACTCAAGAAGTAATAAAACTCACACTTGACTTAACTCTGTAAACACCAAATATAAATTGAAGGCTTTTGCAAAATTAAGTGCGCAGTAGTTTTGTGTTTGCTTTACAGGAATTTAACTTTTATTTTTAAAAACTGATATTATATAAGAAGAGTAGCAATTGTGTTCTTTTGGTCAGCTAATTATTTAGACATGTCGGAAATTACAGGAAAGTTGCTTCTATTGATAGCAGACGCAAGACTGGGTTGAATTACCGAAATATATCATATCAAGGTTTTATTGTCAAATTCTCTATTCCATTAGGGAAACATTGACCACAATTTTACATGCAAAATTCGTTTTTAATTGGCAACACTTCAACCATATGTACTGTGATTTTCTGCAAATTAATATTTTTATTTAACCAAAAACATTAATTCAATTTGATTCAGAAAAATGAAACCACTTTTGAGAGAGTCACTACTGATATTGCCAAGTAAACGAATTTTAAAAGCGAACTTTGCATGTTAAAACGCTGCTAACATTTCCATAATGGAAAACTGCACTGTTCAAATAAAGATAAACACAGTGTACCTATTTGCATAAAAAGTAGCTAGTAGAACAGATGTTAGTATTTCTGAAAAATTTTATTCGTAAGCTTAACTCGAGACTAATTTATTATTACAATTTAGTAGTAAATAGCAATGCTTCAAATCGACTTCGAGTATTCATGAAACCTTGTAAGGAAAGACTGAGAGAACACAACATTGAACTTAAAGTGTAAACTTTAAATTTTAAAGACACTGTAATTACAAATGTATTGTTAATTATTATTGAGAAGAAAAAGTATGTTTTTTGTATTCTGAATCTTGTAGACTCATTTAATTTCTTACAAATTTTACACACTGTAAACACACAAATATTTGTGAACATAGTTATACGAAATGGTAAACATAAGAAACATAAGAAACAAAGGATTAACGAGAAAAGGACTCTTAAAATCATTTCTGTGTAAAATATTCATTGAATAGTAAGTAGCATCCTTAAGTAAAACATTCTTGTTCACAATATGGTTTTCATGGCTAAATACAATTCTCAAGTTTGCATGTTTTGTCGTATTCGCAAACATCGCAAACTGATATTTTGGGAGCTTCGTAACTAGAACTAGCTTGTTTTGTAGTGTCGTAATAATCATAGAGTAGAATGTGAGCTGGAGCTTGTTTTGCGACAGGATGAGTAAGAGAAGCTAGGAGATCCACACATTTTGGATCGGAAGTCATCGAATCGAAATAAATTATCAACTTGGTGTCCGAATCCTCCGTCTCATAACGCATGACAGCACCACTCTTCAACTTTCCCAATTCTTCCTTCTCAAATTCATATCCGGTTGGCAGTCCCACTTCCATTAAGGCCATATTGGATTTTCCCTGCAGTTTGTACTTGCCACAAACTTTGAATTCCAGTTTCTTTGGTTTTCCATTATCTTTTACCTAAAGGAAATCCAAAAAACCCAAACTTATCGAATTATTACAAAGAAATGTTTTTAAAACAAATGTACAATTGTATTGAAAATTACCTTAACATCGATTTCAAATGCAGAAGTCGTATCAGATTCCTCTACGTAGTAAGACCAACTAAGTTGAGCCAAACCGGAACCATGTCCTGTTGTTTTTAAGTTTGTCCAATGTGCACCGTCGGGTAAAAATATTTCTTGTTGTTCCATAATATTTTCATTGTTGATTTTCAGTTGTTTTTCCCCTCCGAGGTATTCTACCATGATTTCTAGGTTGGAATCTTTTGTTTTGGTGGCCAAACCAAATTTGGCGAGAGCTGTGACCCCGACTACTGTATCTTGAGTGGATTTAAAGCCGCCTTGACTATTTCTCTGAGAAGTGAGCCACCTCGCAATGGGCAAACTGTCAGTAATTCTGTTTTCCAGAAGAGCAGTCAGAAGTCCGTATGCTGTCATTTCTACTGTTGCAGGTTTGATTATTGGTTTGTACACCCATGTGCGTTTGGATTCCGTTTCTGTTACGGTTTCATTCAATGGTTCCACTTTTTGTTCCCAGTATTTCAAATCTCCTTCAGTTTTGGAAATGCTTTCTAAAAGTTCAGAAAACTTTTTCTTTTCTGGATGGTTTGCTATTTGCAAAGTGTAAGCAATTAAGTTTACTGCATAAGAATCATTATTGATATCATTTTTCTTGGAAATGTAGTCGAGTCCCTTGTTTATGACTGAGGTGTAATTGAAGTTCTCTGTGTGGTTGGAAGCTTCAATGAAAGCGAGAAGTGCATAAGCAGACATGGCAAGACCCCCTGATCTGGATCCCCCTTGGAGTTCTGAGTTTAAAAGAGTACCAAGTTCTTCAAATCCTCCATGGGGTTGTTGCCTTCCTGCCAAGTACTTTAAAGATTTGGAAATGATTGCAGGGTCAACAGTAATGAACGGTTTGGCTTGAATAAAGGATCGAACAACAAAAGCGGTGAGCCAAGTTGATCCGAACTTATCTGAATTTCCGAAGGCGGAGAAGGAACCATCCCGTCGAAGATAGGTTAGTTGTCTTTGGTATCCCTTTTCCAAATAACCAACAGCTTTGTTCCGAATGGCGGGCGTAAGAGCGCTGGTTGACTGCAAGTATTCGAGAACAACAATATCCACTACGAAATTCAGCATGTTTTGTTCTCCACACCCGGTTGGTAATTGAAGAAGTTTGTCCAGGTTGGAAACAGTTGCTCCGAGCATATCTCCAATCAAAGTTAATTTCACAAAGTCTGCACCTACAACACGAGAATCTGGTAATTCAGCTGAAAGATTTCTTGCGAAAGAAGTATCTCCGGTTCTCAAATCTAGCAAAACTGCTTGATTTCCGGTTTTCTTCTGTCCTGGGGGTTTGATAATCAGTGGGCGGGACACTCCATCTCCAGCTTCGGAACTAATTCCTTTGACACTCAGTTTCTTCGTTCCAAAACTTACGGGAATAAGAAGGAAGGACACCGAGGAAACTTCGGATTGAGGAACTGTGATTGTTTTTATCAAAGATTTCGTATCGTCTCCGGATTTTCCTTCGAGATATTCAAACGTTTCTTCTGCATTGTCAACAATGATATCGACACTTAATTCTTTATCCAAGTAATTATGCACAAGAACCTGCAGGGCGAAAACTTCTCCCTTCACCACAGAATAAGGTAAATTCAAGGAAATGAAAAACGGACGGAAAGTTGTAAGTTTCGTTGGGTTCAAACTAACTCCGAGGCCATCTTCAGAATTCACAGAAAATCCAGTAATAATCCAAGAGGTTATTGTGTCTGGAACAGTTTTTGTAAAGTTTGTCGCAGATTCATCAGTTGTCCTCTCAATTTCTTCAAACAACCACGTCTCGGGGAATTCTGTTCTGACCTTAACATCTACATTTGTCAATTTGTGGCTTGGCCCCCTTGCTGAAGCTTGCTGAATATTTCTTCCGCTCGCCATAGACATTTCTTCCCTCGACTCGTCTATTCTGTCGTCAAAGTCGAAGTCTCTGTTTTGAACTGTGTTATAAATATTGGGATCCGCCGCTGGTTTGCCAATTAGTGCATTTGTCAGCAAAACTACTTCGGATGAGTCAAAAATTTGATGAGTATGGGATCCTCCCCATATTCTGTGCCATCGTAAATGGTTGTTCATCGAATTAATACTGCTATCCACTGATTTCATATCGATATCCGTGTTTTCCTTTAGAATCAACACAGATTGATCGACTCCTCGTAAAGCAATTGCTGATTTTGGTTTGGATTCCAAAATGAGAGTAACATTATTTCCAGGCTGTGCCATAGGACTAGAGAGATTAATATTCAAAAAATTGTCCAAAGTTGACGGAACATTGAATTCTACGGAATCAGCGACAATCTCGTTATTATCTGCAAAAGTTGAGTAAGTAATCAATTTCCCTTTGGGAGCACAAATATTTGGAATAGGAACTTGGAAATTTTGTTCGAGAGGCAAGTTTTCTACACTTGGGACGTTTTCAACAGCAACAATTTCCCCGCGACATAAAAGTACGTATTTGAGTGACCGGAGCTCCTTATTTGTTTTCACTCTAAAGCTAAGTTTCTCATTTGGCTGTGGTTTTTCTGTTAGCAAGTAGAGTTGCATGTAGAGTTTATTAGGGGTAGTCATTTTTCGAGGTACTGAAATACTTTCTGTTAAAGTTTTGTACTTGACTCGCATGGCGCCAATGTTGACAAATTCATTTGTTGGTGTTTCGAAGGTTAAATGGACAAGTCCGTTTGGTGGAATGGATTTATTTAAATGTCCCCTTTCGTCTTCCCAAGAAAATCCATGGGAGATTTGCAAAGCGTCAGGATTATCGTCAGAAATGGGAGTGTCATCCTGGGACAGAACTTGCAAAGTGAGATTCAATGGAAACCCTGGTTTAAAATTGTTCGGAGCATTGAGCAACTTGATTTTGTACGGGTGTTTATACATTTTTATTTTGCTGGAAGCATTTTGCTGTAATCCGGTTACACTTTCTGTAAAGGTAGCCGTAACTTCTACTGATGTTTCGTACTCTTCCGTGATATTTAAATCTTTTCTGGCATCAAACTCTACAAATGCATAATGTCCATCCACTGTGACAGTTTTCGTCATTTTTGACTTATGTGCTCTCCAAGGGGAATAATAAGGATATTTTTCAGACAAAGTGACAGTCGCTTCTCCCTTAACAGCTTTTCCGTATGTATAGGTGGCGCCAACTTCCGCAATTAATTTAGAGTTGTTAATAGTAATGAAGCTGGGGAGTTTAACAACCACCTTAAATTTCGGAAGCACATATTCAGCAACTTTGAAACTTTGTTCTAAATTTTGGATACCCGAATGTACTTTAATATTCCAATCCCCAAGATTTGGTTCAGTGGAGAGTGACAATTTATTCGAAAGTATCCCATTCTTCCCAATGTCTGTGTTTTTCCAAGATTTGATCAAATTCTTATTCGGGTCAAAAATGGAAATATCAACTTTAGGGATTTCGTTCAGAGGTCGGAATTTTCTGTTGAGAACAACGACTCGAAATCGGACGGTTTCTCCTGGTTTGTAAATTGGTTTGTCTGTCTGGATGAAAACCGACTGCACTTTTCTATCAACATGAAGAACAGCTCGATCTTGGGTTATTTTCCCATCCGCCTCTTTTGTGTCGGCGGAAATTGTCAAATTGTACTTATCAAAAGGAAGATCTTTTAATTCCAAAATAACCTTAATCGTTTTCCCCGGTTCGACGAGAACATCTTCTTTGGCTACCGCCTCGGTATAATTGCTGTGGGTGATTTTCACGGAAAATTGTGTCGCAGTCCCAATATCTTCTCCAGAAATAAAAATATTCTGAAAACTATTCGGTCGGATGATTTTTGGGGCAATTGCGACAAGGACAACGGGGGATTCACATTTTGCAAACTGGGTACAACAGAATAAGTGGAGAAAACACAGGATCGGTTTCCACATCTTGGTGGCTGAATACCAATTCCCTGGACTCAAAGAAATATTTTATTTTTCAGTCGCTGTGCTGAGGATTTTGGGTTCTATTTATTAGCTGCGTCTTTCTGAACTAAATCTCCAAAGCCATTTACACTTTAGTTATGCCATCCTGCTTTTATTGACAGTCTATTCAACTCCTCATTGTACGTAGAAGGAAGTAGTATGATGATAAAGTAATCTAAAAATTCGATTCGAAGAATTGTTCCAATTTGCAACCGAGTGTATTATATTTTTATAATAAAGCAAATAGTAATGAGATGGTATACAATATAAATCACCATAACGGGTGTCTACTTATAAACATGCATGATCCACAGGATCACGCATCAGTATCCGCAATTTGCTTTGCTAGCTGATAATAACTGTACTTGGCACATCATGCGAGGTATCATACATTAAATGTGGATAGATGAAGAGCAATGACTGCGGGACTTTCTTTACCAGGGAATATAAAGCAAGCTTTTTTGGAAAGGTTTTGCTTTTTTTCTTTTTTTAAAAAGCTGTTAAGTAAAATCTGAAAAGCAATAACTTTTTGTCATTTTAACTCCGCTAAAGCATTTGAAAACGTTTGATAATCAATATTTTTTGTGGAAATATATATAACAACCATTAAAGTGCATTCTGTGTCGAATTAGGAATTAATAATTACATTACACATTTTAATTTCATATGTATTGAGAGAGAGCCTATATTTACATTACATAAAAGCAAAACAGCATTACTGTTTTTCAAATGTAAAAAGCATTTTTGCGAAACAGTTTTGCTTTTTTATTTTCCGCTACCTTTGATAAATACTTATTTACATTATTATATATTTATATGGGTATGTGGAGCACGCAGACTAGAATCTATATACATTTGTCAGTTCGAGGAAGCTAGAATAAAAATCTTGTTTTTTTGCTGAAAGTCGCATATACAGTTTTTCATGATAAGGAAGTGAGATTTGTGTTGAATGTATTCTATATATTATTTGCTTCACAGATATATTACTCATGCATATTTCTATTTATTCTCAACAACTCGATCTTGTTTCAATATTTCTCCCGGATGTCGGTAAATAGAAAATAAATATAAAATATTCATTATTTATTAATAAACCGTATATAAGTTTGGGTTCACAATTTGAAGAATTGTAGTTGACATAATTATTTTAGCGTCACGTTAGTATATTGCAAATTTTCATCTTTTCAGCTACACTAAACCGTTCTAATAATAATATTAATAAAATTGTTCTGCTAACTCTTGGTATGGTTGAAATTCTCGATGGTTAGTTAGCTATATTATAGCTTTATAAAGAAAATGAAAATTTTACAGAGCAACAGAATTGAATTTTATCTTGTACAATATGTTGTGTATTCTCCCACGTTACGTTTTAAGATTATGCAATATAATTTTGACGGTTTTCCTTAACGCGTGATCAGAATCATTTTCGTAATTTGTACCGCCTTCGTCTGGCTACGAGATAATTGTTTCCCATAGTGAAACTTATAAGTAACTGTTGATATAGCAAGAGTCTTGTCAGTTGTCTGTAAGACTAAGGAAGTAATAAAACGTGCACTTGACTTAACTCTTTAAACACTTGAAGACTTGCAAAAATAAGTGTTGTAACTTTGTAGTAAACACTCCTTTGTATTGTTTTCTTTACTTTAATTTTTATTAAAATAAAACTGAAATTACGTAGAAATTATGTCCGAAATTACAGAAAATGAGCTTCAATTGATTTCAGAGGTAAGATTGTGCTAAATTAGAAAAATAATTAATCATTTGTAAAACAGTCATTAATTTATAGAAATATTCATGATATTTTGCAATTTGGTTTCGCTTTTCATTTACTTTGGTTTCTTTATTTTTAGCTAAGAGATCGCATTTCTGATGTGCATTTGGATCGTGACTTAAACTCGAATATTTACATTGTAAGATTTCTCAGAGCACGAGATTACAACTTAAAGGATGCCGAACAAATGCAAAGAAAAGTAAGATATACACAATAAATAACCCATAAGTATAAAGTTGCATTAATTATATAATTTTGATAATGCCCTAAGGATTGCACATGAAATATTGCGACGCAAATATATCCAATATATAAACCTATAATATATATTCCAATAATATGTAATGTTTTTTAGCATGTAGAATGGATAATAGAAAAATGCCTGAGTACCATTTTAGACTGGGAGCCTCCAAAATTATTAGTAAATGAATTGCAATACGAAATGTGTGGTGTGGATAAAACCGGAGTTCCACGTAAGTACAAATTCACAAATGAAAAAAGAATTCACATGCAAGGAAAATTTTCGTGGAATAAATACATCTTTAAAAAAATTTACTTTTACCTTGAACAGGAGAATATATGATAAATTGCAAAGTGTAGATTTTAATACATAATTTGCCACAATGGTTGAGAACTATACCAAGAATTTGAATTATTAATAAATATAAATTTTTTATAGTGTTACTAATTCCTTTGGGGCAATGGGACGTCAAAGGTGCAATAGAATCGGGTGGCAACGAAGGAAAAGAAATATATGTCCGTTATGTCTACTTTATTCTAAAGAAATGTCTAAAAGTTCTTTTAGAGCGTTCACCATTTCATCAGTTTGTATTATTAATGGTACCAGATGGATTACAAACTCTGAGACAAATGTCATCAGTTCAAGGTCCTTATACTACATAATTATTAAATATATAATGAAATATCAAGAATTAAAACTAAATTTACTTATGTACGCAGTTTTGGAAAGCATGGTGGAAATTTGTAGAGCTTACGAAGCCAATTACCCAGAGACACTAAAAGCAGCTTTTATCGTTGATGGTACACCTCTGTTATATTATAATATAATACACATGAAACTGCAGGGTTGGCCCTAAATAACGCACAATAGTACGATGTTTGAAAATAGTTCTCAAACAGTTTGAGAGGCATTTTCAAACATTCATGTATTTTCCTATGGTGCGTGATTTGTAGCGTAAATCCTAAGTTATTTCCCTATGGTGCGGGACTTCAGGCCTAAGCTGTATATATATTTATGATTTTGATATTTCAGTTCCTAGACTTTTCTCCATGGGTTATAGAATTGTTAAACCTTTAATGCATTCGCGAACCCTGGCTAAAATAAATATATCGTCCAACCCCAATGTTTGGAAACCTGAATTACTGGAGCTCATCGAGGCTGATCAGCTTCCACCTCGTCTAGGTGGAACCAGGCAGTCATTTATTGATGTAAGACTATCTAATTTCTACTTCATGG
The DNA here is from genome assembly GCA_020352615.2 of Yoshiicerus persimilis. Classification (NCBI taxonomy): domain Eukaryota; kingdom Metazoa; phylum Arthropoda; class Collembola; order Entomobryomorpha; family Tomoceridae; genus Yoshiicerus; species Yoshiicerus persimilis. The sequence continues at coordinate 7,132,268 of CM036941.2, forward strand.
AATGAATACCTACTTTGGAATGTGTATGATGGAAATAAAATGTGGAAAATTTTTTTAATTTAGATTTTCAATAAAACTACGTGATGGACAGAATTTGTGCTGTTTTAATACAATGCCCTAATGCAGTAAATCAATAGATGGACTACGACCATTACAGACCCATTTTAGCGTATTCCGTATTCGTTTAGTGAATATTCTCGTAAAATTTTATGGAACATTAAACAAATGTCATAAAAGTTTCAATAAATCTAACAACATGATATTAATGAGCTAAAAATGTAATGGTTGGGTAATATACGATGCTAAAATACGATATTATTTTGAGTTGGTAAACGGTATCTAGATATATATAATCTACATAAATTACATATTGGCTAATAATAAGTGGGATAATATAATACTTTCTAGATAATATCTATATACTAGGTAATTCTAGATATTCTAGATAATTAGTATACATTATATATTTCAAAAACAATAAAAAATAATTTTCAAAATCTCCAGAATTCTCTAACTTAGGCTTGGGCTGACCAGGCGTCCTTCTTTTGAAAGGACAGTCTTTATTTTTAGATCCCGTCCTTCCATCCTTATAAAATGCCCTTCTTTTTTGTGTAGGAGAAAAAGCAAAACAGTTGCTAAAATGCCAAAAAAGCATAAATTCGTTCTTGGACTAAATGCATATATCAATTGCAATTGTAAGGCTGCCATTTTTTTCAAAACAGAATTGAGAAAAAATGTGACATATGGAAACAATAGTAAAAAACTGTAAGTACTGTTATAGTACGAGTGGGTGGAATACTTTGTGGAAGGATTGTGTAAAATAGGTTTTTATTATTGACTCTAAAAATTATGTGGGGAACTATATTATCGTTTCAAACAAACCAAACAGATACTTTGTAAAATAACATTCCAAAGTCCAATGATTTTGCTTTCGGTAACTATGCATGAAAATCCCAAATTGCTATCTTACAGCTTTTTCTTTGCAATCGGCAGAAATGATAGTTTTGACTTAAAAAATATTATATTTTTATTGTAAAAATTCTCACAGAAGTTCACAACTTAAGTTAATTAGTGAGTAGTTATCATTTTCTCAGTTAGTTTATTTTTGTACCTACAAATAATATTTAAATTATATCTGATGATTTCGTTACGCAAATATAATTCAACGGCAATGCTTATGGCATTAGCTAAATGGATTTATACGTTGCTTAATATTATCCCCCGCTTTATTTATGCTCCACAACGAAGTAAATTAATAAATGGACATAAAGTTGTTCAAAATATAGTTTTATTATATATATTCTATTATTCCATTAAAACTATTAGTATTAATTCGTTACGGACTTAACAAAAACGATTGTATATTCCTATGGTATTTCTAACTGAAATAAAACCCAGAATTGATAAACATCTCGTGTGTTTTGAATGAGTAAAGTCAAATATTTTTCTATTAGAAAAACAACAAAAGGAATAATGGCGAGATATCCAAGAACAGGAAAAATTGCTCCAACTTTCATATTAAAGCTAAGACTTTGACTTTGAAACTCCTGTTCAGCTTTCTGTTCTCCTAATCTTAATGCACGACTTTCAAAATAATGTAAACCTCTCCAAAGATGAACTAGACCCGCTTCATTCAAATCTTGGGCAGCACTTACGAATTTATATCTGAAACATCCTTTAAATCTCCATGCCTTTGGTCTATACTCTGCATGCTCAATTGTAATCGAACATTTCAATAAAGGAAAACAAGCTTGCACGGTAGGTAACTGTATATGAGAAAGAGAACTCCGAATGTGTATAAAGAGTTTTTCCTTTGTTTCCGAAAATAATTTCACAATATCATCTTCTGACATTGATTTGTTACCATTGTCAAAAAAATAAACGCTAGAGTTTATTTTATCAGTTACCCTATACTGCGCAAAAAAAGGGTACAGACCTTCATAGCATCCTTTCCGAGTTACACTCAATTTATCACTGAAACAAAGTATTTTATAATTATTTTGAATTAGTTCACCGAAATTCCTCATGATTGTTTTGTCCAGAGGAGCCACAACTTCAGTTGTGATATGTTCCAATATCCATTATGTTAATCCAGATCGATAACGGTTTTTCTTGATAGTTTTCTTCGTCCAGACAATAAATGAATTTTTTCTCTCCAGAGTCTGTGAAATGTAAACCTAATCTCCAAAAGTATTCAAACATGCCTACTTCATCTTTTTCGGAAATATATAGTGACCCACACACCACATTTTCATTAAATAATTCTGAGCCATATTTGTTTAAAGGCGTGAAATTTAAATTGCGAGCCATTATTTCAATTAGAGGGTACGATACTTCTCCAACAAAACAATTTCTACTTACTCCTTTGTTAATTTGGACGTATGGTGACGAACCACATTGGATTTCCCTTCGACGGTTATTCGTCCTTCTTCTGTACGTAGTTACACCTATATACATTTCATGAAGATTCCAATTTAAACCTTTCCTTGTGAAATCTTCATGTGGAACTCCCCATAATGTTATGGTATCAACCTTTAAATATTGCTGGGTGAACGGCGACGCTTTTAGGAATTCAGTCCCGAATGTAGAATTAATTATCATAAAATGTACTTCAGTGGTCCATCTCCATAGTTCCAAAAAAGAATACTTGATTTTACGAAAGTTAACCTTGGTAGTGATTATTACAAATTCGTCGTTTGGCCGATCGACTTCTCGGCCAAATAGCGTATGCATCTGCCCAATGCGTCTAATAATAGTCTTCCATGGCTCAACTACTATAATCACATTATTGCGGTTTCCCTTAGATAAGGAGTAATAATTTTCCTTGTCTATTACTTTGTGTTCGGCATACAAATTGGTAAAATTAAGGATTGGGAAGAAAAGTATAGTTCGTGGTGAGAATATAATATTTTTAAAAACATAATCTCTCAAATTACTTTTTAGAAATACAATGTCGAAATTCGGTCGAGTTCTACCGCTTGTACTCAGAATGAAACAAGAAAAAAGAACCAGGGCACTATTATTAATTATAATCATGACTCTTTTTTCGTCACCAGATGTTTTGCAAAATTTTTTGAAAAAATCCAGTAGTTATTCAAGTAATATATTAAATATCACGGTATTCCGTGTCTGTTGAGCTCAGAAAGTAACAGTAATAACGTGCCGATTCTAACTGAGAATGTATTGAAAGTTTCTACAGTAAAAATGCTTAACCAATTTTGTACAGCTGAAGGAAATGCTAAGTAATAAATGTCTTAACCGATTGATTTTGACTTGACTGAAGTCACGAACTTAAATAGGTCTGGAGAAACCATTTACTTTATTCTTGACGTATAAAAAGAAATATTTTCGTTCTAAAACATACTATTTATTCCGATGGTAATATTTACAAAACCTTTGTCTGTCTATGTAGAAAATTCTAAATAAATTTTCGGCTATAAGGAAACATTCCCAATAATTGTTCAGAACTTCAATAAAGAAAGTGTTCCGATTCGAATTTAAACTAGACTTAAACTTAGGATCATAGTAGACCCACTATAGGTACAAATGGTTGAATTAGGACTATTCCTTCCTAATTTCGTTTTAGGAATAGTTTCCTAAAACTATTCCTTCTGTTTGTGATGCAGTTACTTAGTCAGAAAATATTCCATATAAGCAAAACTCAATTTAAGAAAATTTTTATAAGAAAAGAATTGCTACTGCTTATTGTCATTTTGACATTACGTTATTTTAAAATACAAGGTCTGAGACAATGTCTACACTATATCCTTATAATGCGTAGTTGTCCATTTGTTTGTCTCATGTGCCTGAGGTAGAAGCTCTAGAGATCATTAAATATTCATGACTTGGCCTGAAACCCGAGAAATCATTTCTATATAAAAGAACTGTCCAGCAAATATCCTGCAAATAAACTCAACTCGTCCTCAGAACAAAACTTATGTAAACAGTAGGCGCCACTGGTTTATGTAAATAATATTTAAGATATGACTTGTCTACTTTATAACTTTCAACTACTTAGTTTCTACTTGTTTGTCGTTTCTTCTCAAGACTGAATCTACCCAGACGATTAAAATATTCATGACTTCACTTGGCACCATTAAAACTTACTAAAAGACTAAAACACTGAAGAACTCTCTAGAAAATATCGTACACGTAAAATCTACTCCTCATAACAAAAGCTTTGGCAATTGAATATTGATATTGAATCCAAACAAATGCTAGCAGTAGAATGGATATAATTTATACAAGCCATTAGTTTGTGTATGTAAAATAATGCTTTGCCTACCTTACAAAATTCAACAGCTTTGCGTGACTTTTCTACACTGAAGAACCTTCTGGAAAATATCGTGTACGTGTAAATGTTGTTTTTCATTAAAAACCCTTTCCATGCACTGTTATTTTAAAATAAAAATTATAGAAAATGAACTCACAGACGTGTTTTTTCTTGATTACTAGAGTACATTCGAATTCGAATTACTTTGAAAAACTTAATTTGTCGAAAGAAATTTTTATTGAGTTTAAAGAAACCCGAATTCTAATAATTAATTTCCGATTTTAATTATTAAATTACCGATAGTAATTTACCGATAGTAAATTTACCGATAGTAAATTACCGATAGTAATTTTTAAAAGGGCCATTTTGGAAGTACGAAAGATTTATTTGTATATCTAATTAAAATGCCATTAAATGAAGCAAGTGGTTATTTTAATGCTTATTATAAGTCGTGATTTGCTAATGAGTAATGAGAAGGCATTTAATGATTAAAAACCAGTGAAAGTAGTGTAAGTAAAAATGGATGATTTTATCGATTAAGTAGTGAGCCAAAGTTTTAATTGCGTTGTTAATACAAGGAACATGAAAATTAACTTCAAAACTGTTGGAGGTTTATTAAAAATAAATCAATCAGCAGTTTCAAAACTGGCAAATCCTAATTTTCTAGATTGTCGAGGACAATCAACACTTTTAATCTAAGAGTTTTTGATAAACTTCCACCATTTTTTGTGAAAGATTTTTGGAGATTAATTAATGAAGTAAAAAGTTTAATAGTAATGATGCACATTTTTGTGCACAATTACTCTTTCAGCTAAGACTTTCAACAATATTCTCGCTTTCGTTGTGGCAGAAAACAAAAACTGGAAATTTTTCGCTATCTTTTTTTTAGCGAGCCAGAGGCTCACTTTTGGAACCGTGTTGTCTGTCCGTACGTATCTACGTATGTAAACACCATAACTCTTGAAGGCATTTACCGATTTGGATAAAACCTCGGATTTGGACTCATCTCGACCTAGTTAGGAACCCTATTTAAAATGGGCGAGGTCACCCCACCCTTTTCGGAGTTAACGCGCGCTTACTTTATAAGCAATAAGATATAAAAACATCGCCAAGCCGTAACATGAAGCGAGCCAGAGTGTATATTTGATAAACGTATACGTGATCCGGAGCCATAAAGTGGAAAACACCGAAAAAGTTAGCTTAGCGCTTCGTAAAGTGGGAAACACCCAAAAAGTTAGCTTACCGCTTCATAAAGTGGGAAACACCCAAAAAGTTAGCTTACCGCTTCATAAATTGGGAAACACTCAAAAAGTTAGCTTACCGCTTCATAAAGTGGGAAACACCCAAAAAGTTAGCTTACCGCTTCATAAAGTGGGAAACACCCAAAAAGTTAGCTTACCGCTTCATAAATTGGGAAACACTCAAAAAGTTAGCTTACCGCTTCATAAAGTGGGAAACACCCAAAAAGTTAGCTTACCGCTTCATAAAGTGGGAAACACCCAAAAAGTTAGCTTACCGCTTCATAAATTGGGAAACACCCAAAAAGTTAGCTTACCGCTTCATAAAGTGGGAAACACCCAAAGAGTTAGCTTACCGCTTCATATAATAAAAGACCACCAAAATTATGAATATACTGGTTCCCAAAAGTGGACACGCCCACAAACTATATTTTACACCTAAAAACCCTATTTGAGTATCTTATTGCTTATAAAGTGGAAGCGGTGTAAAATATTTTTTACTATCCCGCTAACAAACTACTAGAAGCGGTGTAAGATATTTTAGTACCCAAAACCCCATTTTTATATCTTATTGCTTATAAAGTGAGCGCGCGTTAACTCCGAAAGGGGTGGGGTGACCACGCCCATTTTAAATAGGGTTCCTAACTAGGTTGAGATGAGTCCAAATCCGAGGTTTTATCCAAATCGGCCAATGCCTTCAAGAGTTATCGTGTTCACGTACATACATACATACGGACAGACAACACGGCTCCATAAGTGAGCCTCTGGCTCGCTAAAATGGGGATTTGGGTACTGAAATATCTTACACCGCTTCTAGTAGTAACGGTAAACTTTTTGGGCGTTTCCCACTTTATGAAGCGGTAAACTAACTCTTTGGGTGTTTCCCTCTTTATGAAGCGGTAAGCTAACTTTTTGGGTGTTTCCCACTTTATAAAGCGGTAAGCTAACTTTTTGGGTGTTTCCCACTTTATAAAGCGGTAAGCTCACTTTTTGGATGTTTCCCACTTTATGAAGCGGTAAGCTAACTTTTAGGGTGTTTCCCTTTTTATGAAGCGGTAAACTAACTCTTTGGGTGTTTCCCTCTTTATGAAGCGGTAAGCTAACTTTTTGGGTGTTTCCCACTTTATAAAGCGGTAAGCTAACTTTTTGGGTGTTTCCCACTTTATAAAGCGGTAAGCTCACTTTTTGGATGTTTCCCACTTTATGAAGCGGTAAGCTAACTTTTAGGGTGTTTCCCTTTTTATGAAGCGGTAAACTAACTCTTTGGGTGTTTCCCTCTTTATGAAGCGGTAAGCTAACTTTTTGGATGTTTCCCACTTTATGAAGCGGTAAGCTAACTTTTTGGGTGTTTCCCACTTTATGAAGCGGTAAACTAACTCTTTGGGTGTTTCCCTCTTTATGAAGCGGTAAGCTAACTCTTTGGGTGTTTCCCTCTTTATGAAGCGGTAAGCTAACTTTTTGGGTGTTTCCCACTTTATGAAGCGGTAAGCTAACTTTTTGGGTGTTTCCCTCTTTATGAACTTTTTGGATGATTTTGGAAGCGTCACATTGCGTTTTTAAACTGCCTGAAAACAAATACAATGCTTTGTATGACTTAAGGAAATGAAAAAACCCCAATTTAATGTTGAAGGAGTTCCCGATTTATATCTTGTGTGGCCTTAAATATTCTTTTTTTGTATTCAAATTGCTGTATTGAAATTAAATGTCACCACTGCATTACAGAGGTTAGCGTACTAAAGGTTATTTAATTATGCTAAACTTCCAAGCTAAGCAAGTATTAAATGAAAACAAATTATTTGTTCAGGGGCAAAGTGCATTTCAATTCTTATTCAGCAATGAACAATGGATACAAACTGTGATATATCGAAGCTATAGGAAAAAGTGCAAGCATATATAATTGTTTAAGATTTTGCATATTATTCACACGGAAACGATTTACGGAACTAAACAAAAATGAGGATACACTGATTGATTATTTATTTTAACTGACTATAAATTAGATATAAACATTAGAAGTTTTCGTATTCACAGATTTCTGAAATTAAAATGTACACCAAGGTTTAGTGGATTTTTTTCAGAAGGTGTTGACATAAATTGAATAAAGAACTAGACTAATACTTGGGGTTGCCGGGGTTGGATCAAGATGTTTTGGAATAAGCTCATGAAAGCGCTTTTGGAAACGGTTCGTCCCTTTTGGCCATTTTCGAAGACATAAAATGAAGATTTAGCTTCCACGTGGTCAAACAAACCACTTTCTTCAAATGGATTATCGTCCCACTTAAGTTCACCAATAAAAAGCCGTTTCCCAATACTGTTATATTTTCGGAGTTCCAAAAAATCAACCAAAGATTCATCCACTTTCAATTTCGAATGGTAAACAATTAAATCGTCCACAAGAATTTTAGTCTTACAAAGTTCAATGGCATTTTTGAGATAATCAACAATTATTTTCTCAAGTTTCCAGTAACTTCCATCTGCCCACTTTATTTTGCAATTGTAGCCCATAAGAGTGAGTGTTTTGATGGTTTTAGGCATCCAAAGGGATTTCAGTTCCACGATGTTACATTGAAAGAACTCTAAGTGAGTCAGTTGAGGACAATTCATAAAGAGAGAGAGGAATGAAAAATCCGCATAGTATTCGACAATTTGTATATGTCTTAAGTTTTCCAACAGTATTGGCTGGCTACATTTAAACGGGCTGTAATTATGACACACAACTATGTTTTGAATCGAGGTAGATAAATTGAAAAAGTCAGTATCTTCCTCAGGACATATAGATAAGTAAAGTTCCTTAATATTCATTTTATTGTTCAATGAATAAGGAATATTAGTCATCATCGCCAAATGGTTTATAGCCCATTGTGATTCTTCACCATTCACTACTTTGATGTGAATTCCATGTAAAATCAGCTTTTCAAGAGTTACACTGCCCCTTAAGTCTAATAAGTATTCTGTATAGGCAAAGACACCCGCACTTCGTAGTGATAATTCTTTTAATTCACGAAAATCCACAATATCATTTATTCGAATACTGTTCAACTTAACTCCATCTTGGAAAAACGGTGCATCATTCAATTTTAGTTTAATAGGGCTAATCTTGACTCCTGCTTCAACGTGGATTCTGCAATTTGACAGTGTAAGCTCTTTGATATGCGCAATCAGGTGCAGAGGACGAATGTCTAAATTATTTTCTTTTCCTTCAACGGTTAATTTTGTCAGGTGCTTCGTATCTTTCAGTACCATGGGAGATTTTGATATCCACGAACTGATAGCAATCTTTTTCACCAGGTTTTCATCAGGATATCTGAAACGTAACGTTAGTTCTTTTATGTATTTTTGCTGCGCGTCAAAAAACTTGGATAATTCATCAATCGTCCAAGAACTGCTTTCATTTTCGTCACTTAAAAAACCAGAAATCTTGAATACACTGAAATTAGAAGTCGAGTCCAGAAAACAAGACTGAAAGTCTACAGGACGATTAGGTATTTCATATTTATGAAAGCGGATTAGTGCACGGCTTGCAAGTGTATATTTTCCAATTGATCCCCACTCACGACAAACAAGACGACAGTTTTTTATATCTTCAATCTTGAGGAACTTGAGAACACAACGAATGACCTAAAAAAGTAAATAAAATTAATAAATTGAATAACACAATAATAAATAACACAATTTTAATTAGCTCTTAACACCCACCAAAAGTATTACTTCAATAAAGGTTAAAAATTACTTAAATTACTCAAGTATTTTATAAACAATTTCCAAAAATGAAATTAATTAATTACTGATCAACATAAGAAGCATTATTTACTGGACAAAGCAGCATTGGATTTTTTCCGTTCCCTTTCTCCAATGAATCTTTCATATCGGTTTTGACTGAGAATGCAGTGACATCTACTTCATTTGGGAAAACCGTTTCCTGAGGACAAAGGAAAAAAATTATTTTAATCTAGTTTTATATTTAGATATTGCAGTGAATTTAAAAAGCATTTTACTGAAAGATACAAACTTTTACAATAAGATAAAGGAGACATTACAACAAGATATTAAAAGCATACTGTGAAAGAACTGTGCTTTGTCTATTTATGACTATATAAAAATTCGGATTTGAAGTGCTTTTCATTTATCTATTTTTATTTCTTTGGTTGTTTATCAAAAGGAAAGGATGCCATTAACTTACTTTTGAACATCAATTAGCAACTGGAATTCATAGTATCCGTATTTTCAGAACAAATTGATTGAACAACAAATATAAATAATTAAATCTTTGAAAATACTAACCCCCGTTTGTGATAGAGCCTGAGTCCAAGGATAATTTGGTGATGCACCTCCGTTGTCAGACTTCGTTTCTAATCCATCTTCATCTAAATTTTAACAATTGCTTTAGTGCATAAACGCAGAAACTTTCGGATATAAAACAATATAATTTCACTTTCCTAATATACTCTTTTTTTAAAGATACTTAACATTTTTAGCAATACTATTGAGCAATTAAGTAAAAGCTGAATGCGCAATTGTCAAGCATTTCTTCCAAAGATTTTTAAAAGTGATTATAGGTTGAGTGGCGATTGTAATGTAATGCACTGCTCAAGGAATTGGCTACTATATCAATATTATCTATTTACATTTGCACACTTCCGAGCATACGTACAGCAATTAAGTTGATTAAAACCTTTTTCGTAATCTTCGTTATTATTTTTAGTAACAGGTTCTTAAAGGATTTTTAAAGAATTAAAGCCTTAAATTCTTGCTATTCCACAGTATGAATTTGAATGCAACTTAAGGGATTTTCAAATGTCGACTTTTCTTATAATATTAGTTTTGCAGAATCCACAGGTGTGTGTGTGCAACATTTACCAAAAAACTTCCCATTCAAAGCATTTTTATAACATTAAAATACACAAATTCTAGTGTATAAATAAAAGTTTATATAATATATACCACAATATCACAATCAGGTTTTAAATACCAATTTTTCGCAGAATATTATAATGAATTATATTCATTAGTTTGGCAGAACGCTGACAAGAACAGCTTCTAAACTGCCCCAGTTAATAATTAGTTACTTAGTTGCCTACCAAGCTAACTTTTAGAAATTACAAGAAAAACGTGCACTTTACATGAACGGGTAACGGGATACCTGTATACCTGCAGGTATAAAAATAACTGAAAGCAAGTCTCGTCATTTAATTTACCGAATTTATGTGTAATAAATAATTAATAAATAAATATGTGTAATAGCATAATGAATAATGGTAGAATAGAACCTTTGTCTAGATCTAGCTGCTCCAGTGCCGTAAACATATCGTCAAAAGTTTCTGGATCTCGAACAGCCATTGTTCCTGATATTCGTGGACAAAATTTTTCAAGAAAAAACTTGGAAACTTCAAAAACTGGAATCCAACATCCAGCTCTGATTTCTGTGTTGATTAAGTATCAGCCGAAAAGACGAAGCTTACCGCGGCTAAATAATACTCAATGTAACTCATCGCTGAAATATGAAGCGTTGATGAAAGAAACATTTTTCTTGAGTTTTGGATATCAATCTGAAATTCCGATTTATATCTAAAACTCAAAAAATCTTTTTTGCATGAATACATAAATTAACCAATACCTGAAAAAGTTCTCGGGTGCATTTCTTTGTTTACAAAATCTTATCCAGAGTATTTTTAAATCTTGTTACCGCAAATGGGATACTACAGAATAATTTCCGAGAGTTCTCCATGCAAACCTAAAATATCCTGGTTTTTATATTCTACTCGGTAAAATACTAAGTTAATGATACAATGCTTCTTGAATCTCGATTACCGTCTTCTTTAAATCTGCCAATATTACCAGAATGAATATACATAAAAGAAATGTATAGTGAAAAGTTTAGTTCTTCTTTCTTCAATGATTCTTAAAAATTTTACGTTTTGCTAGTTGGGTCTAGGAGAAAAATTCTGATAATTTTGAAACTTTTGTTATGGCATATGAATTATTGTGACTTACATAATATTGCTCCTGAAAACCGAACCAGCGACTAAATAATAAATTGCCAATGGCGATAATGAGAATATTTAGAGAAACCTATTTGGCGTTGCTTCAGTCCAGGTAATACAGGCAATTTTTCTGACTAATCCGTTTATACTAATTTCAGAAATTACTGAATTCTTCAGCTGGAATCCTAACACTCGGGAATATTCATATAAAACATCTTTTATTCTATTGCCTTGGGTTGTACGCCTTTTAAGAACCCCCAATGTAAGTTATAACCATGAAATTCAGTTTTATGATAGCTGCTAAAAATCCAAATATTTGGAGCAAACTAATGTTTTATTTCGTTAATATTTTAGAAACCAATACATTGTAACTCATATCATAATTTTAACAATCTAATCCATAGGAATCAATCAGGGCTTAGTTTTGAGAAAAAGATTAAGAAAACCGACAGTTGAACTCGGAATTTGTCTAATTGTTAGTGAAAACGTTCAATTTATGAAAAAAAGTGTTTTAATTTAATGCAGGTAACGTTGCGTTTCGCACAGAACCTCCGAATGTAGAGAAAGGTCCGCCATTCAGCTGGTAGTCTAGTAGTTATTTAGCTTTCCGGTTTAAACCTGTTGGTTATACAATTATCAACTGATATTTTTGACATATTTCAACAAAATGCCTTAGAAATACATTTTCTATTGAATTTTATTATTCGGTTTTGGGCTAATAATCAATTAAAAGCCTTAGCATGTATGGCTCAAAACGCAAGTTGCTACTCAGTTTTTACAATCAAGATGTCATGCTGGCAGGATTCGTCTATTTATTTAGGCGAGCGAATTATCTGACATATTTTATGCGTTAAATCCAAAAATGCGAAAATATGCGAAATTTATTATATACTTCTTTTTTCTGAAAATAGGATTCTGAACACTTGATTAGAGGAAAGGAAATTCGAAAATTTTAGCTTAGGACAGTTTAGAATTAGTGGTAAAGTGATTTAGTATTTTTGATTTGTGATGGAGGCATGAAAAAATATTTATAAAATAAAATTTCACCTGCTGAATCACTAAAACATATAAGTCACTATAAAAACTCTGCAGAGCCTACAATGCTACCTTTTTGATCCAGATCATAAACGGTCCGGTTTTTGAAATCCGCTACTACACCACCTCCTGCGAAATAATAATGTATAAGTAATGTATCGATACTACCTGCCAAAAATGTAAGCATAATATTTGGCATAATCTGTAGCAGTGGTTCCAAAAATCGAATAAATTTTGTCGTACAACAATGAACTTACCTCTACTTAAAATTCATTGTTAATTTTACTTTTTTTAAATCTGTTTTATCGCCCCATAATAAAGTACTGTGATTAAATCATATCTTGCATATTTCTTTAAGTTTACATTTGTCTGCGAAATGTGCACTAATTCAGAAGAGCATTCCTTACCCAAGTTTTTATCTTCTTCGTATATTTTTGGTTTTTCTCCACCTTCATTAATTGTAGCCTGTTGACTGTTTGGATATCGGTCCACCCTGTATGGCGTATAAAATTAAAAGATAACGGAGGTGTAATTTAATCGAAACTCTTTTTTTCTTTTAATAAATATGGTCACTCACTCACTCCAGTCTCATGCATATGAAATGTTTTTCTTCACTGCAGTCCGATGCAGTCCACACTGGAGGTTGGTTTACAGGAAATTGAATTTCCACACATAAATCTTTTCCTGCTCCGCTGTCATCGTACGGTTCTCCACTTCCCCAGGCCCTCGCAATACCGTTGTAGTTACTATCATTGAAATTGGTAATTTGTTTTTTAGTCGGATCCCAATATAAGTAGTTGTACTCAGTCGACTTGAACCGAGCCCCACTCCAGAAGCCTTCTTTGCCTTTTTTATAAGCTGCAATAAGAATTATAATCACAGTGTGTTCAATTTATTTGTGTCAAAATAATGATACTTGAATCTTTCTTCAGTTTTTGCAAAATGATACGAATATTTTGGGTAATACTATAATAGCTGCGCATGGATACAATTTTGGATAGATTACATAACTCGGTAAATACTGTATTTATCTTGTTCAACGTAATCAATCGAAAGCTTACGTGGTTCCCTGACTTTCCCCAAGTTTTTTATAAAATCGTTTTCCTACTGTGTTTCAATGACCAGTAAACTTAAGTCGGAATCTTGACAACGTCGTTTTGCTTCCATCCATGTTAACTGCAATTTGAAGCAATCTCATTAAGAGGTAGCTTTTATTTCCAACGAGAAAGTTTAAAAAAATGTGCAAAATACGGCCACTAATAATACATTTTAGTATTTCGGATTATTTTATCACACCCCAAAAATAGTAAGTTTTTAAAATTAATTTTGCTCACGTAGTGGCATTAACATCGATGTGATATTGATAGTTTAACATATTACATTTTCTTTTACACATTGTCACTACCTTTCGTTCCGTCAAAGCTATAATAGTATTATGTGCAACGAATAATTCGTCACCAAGGACAATGGTGACGGCAATCGGAATTAATGATAAAATGAAAACGTTTGTTGATTTTGATTGTTTTTAAAATTTTATCTATTATCTATTGGAAAATATAAATGCTTATAGCTGTGAGAAAAACTTATATGTAAAAAATGATTATTTTTATATAGTAGCAGTATTTAAATAAAAGCTTGTGAACTACATTGCTACCCATTTCGTCAGCTTAATTTTAATCGTAATTGAAACGTTATTAAAGTCAGAAGTAAAAAATGGTAATTGTGAGAAAATAGACAATAGAGGTACTTTCCTTTTGTTTTCTACTGACGGCCACATCAGTTTCTCCCAATGGTTTACCGCTTTTGTAAAATGAAAATTAATTAAGTCAAGGTTAACAGTGTAGCGTGTCAGAATTTGTAAACACTTTAACGCTCCGTGGATTTGTCAAGAACTATTCCTTTGTCTTAAACAACAATTATGCTTTTAACGACACAATTAAGTTGAAAATCTAAACAGGAACCTTCATATGTCGGATATCGAACAAATAGTTATTAATTATCATCGTAGTCTTAATTTCTTCATTGAAAACTTTCAGTATTGCAAAAATCCTCACATATATTGAATTATTACCTATAGGACTGATTTAAAAACGTTTTAAAGTGGTAGGATGACTTACCTAATGAATGACTCAAGACTTACGATGACATAAAATGACTTACGGTGGTGGTGGTGGTGTTGTTGTCGTTGAATTGAAGTTGTTGTGGTAGTTGTCGTAACTATATATGTTAAACAGTAGGCTTTATTCAGTAGCGGAAAGCTACTGTATGTTTTCGGGATGTCTGTCTGTCTGTCTGTCTGTCTGTCTGTCTGTTAGTTAGTTAGTTAGTCTGTTAGGTAGTTAGTGAGTATATCACATATCTCACGAACGCATTAAAACATTTTGATGAAACTTTCAGTGGACCTTCTAGGGACAAAATGTAGGTCATCTTTCAAAAATGGTGTCAATCGGTAGCACCGTTCTGACCTTTAACCTCGTTTATGTCCAAATACATGCTATGTGTTATACAGCTGATGTTGTGTGTATGTTGTGGTATGTGTCGTAGTCTGCACTACTGACCACTATATGACGTAGTCTAACTGGCGGCTACCATATGTCGTAGTCTGCACTGGTGACCAGTATAGGTCGTTTTTTGAATAAATTAAAATAATTAAAACTTGATTTGAGTAAATTCAAGTAAATTCGAAATGTTTCGAATAAATTCAAGTAAATTCGAAATGTTTCGAATAAATTCAAGTAAATTCGAAATGTTTCGAATAAATTCAAGTAAATTCGAAATGTTTCGAATAAATTCAAGTAAATTCGAAATGTTTTGAATAAATTCAAGTAAATTCGAAATGTTTTGAATAAATTCAAGTAAATTCGAAATGTTTCGAATAAATTCAAGTAAATTCGAAATGTTTCGAATAAATTCAAGTAAATTCGAAATGTTTTGAATAAATTCAAGTAAATTCGAAATGTTTCGAATAAATTCAAGTAAATTCGAAATGTTTCGAATAAATTCAAGTAAATTCGAAATTTTTCGAATAAATTCAAGTAAATTCGAAATGTTTCGAATAAATTCAAGTAAATTCGAAATGTTTCGAATAAATTCAAGTAAATTCGAAATGTTTCGAATAAATTCAAGTAAATTCGAAATGTTTCGAATAAATTCAAGTAAATTCGAAATGTTTCGAATAAATTCAAGTAAATTCTAAGAATTCGAAATGTTTCGAATAAATTCAAGTAAATTCGAAATGTTTCGAATAAATTCAAGTAAATTCGAAATGTTTCGAATAAATTCAAGTAAATTCGAAATGTTTCGAATAAATTCAAGTAAATTCGAAATGTGTCGAATAAATTCAAGTAAATTCGAAATGTGTCGAATAAATTCAAGTAAATTCGAAATGTTTCGAATAAATTCAAGTAAATTCGAAATGTTTCGAATAAATTCAAGTAAATTCGAAATGTTTTGAATAAATTCAAGTAAATTCGAAATGTTTTGAATAAATTCAAGTAAATTCGAAATGTTTCGAACAAATTCAAGTAAATTCGAAATGTTTCGAATAAATTCAAGTAAATTCGAAATGTGTCGAATAAATTCAAGTAAATTCGAAATGTTTCGAATAAATTCAAGTAAATTCGAAATGTTTCGAATAAATTCAAGTAAATTCGAAATGTTTCGAATAAATTCAAGTAAATTCGAAATGTTTCGAATAAATTCAAGTAAATTCGAAATGTTTCGAATAAATTCAAGTAAATTCGAAATGTTTCGAATAAATTCAAGTAAATTCGAAATGTTTCGAATAAATTCAAGTAAATTCAAAATGTTTTGAATAAATTCGAAATGTTTCGAATAAATTCAAGTAAATTCAAAATGTTTTGAATAAATTCAAGTAAATTCAAAATAATTTGAATAAATACATTTGTTTTGCTTCCGCTACTGTCTTATATCCGTTTTGCAATGGTTTATTAAAAATGTTAATCTAAAGAAAAGATGAGGAATTCATGACGGCATAAATACAGAAACGGCGTCAAATGCGACATCCATGATAAATAGAATGCGCCATCAATTATGAATAAAATGACGTGTTAATAATAATAATGTAGTAATCTATTGTCGAATTGATCATCAGAATTTTAGAAAGGACAATTAAATGTAAAGCTATGCTTAAAAATAGATTTATGTGGCTATGCAAATTAACAAAGAACTTTTGTCATCGAAACTGTATACGTAATAATAATTATTTCCAGTAATAATGAAAGAAATACTGTTGAATAACGTACCAGGATCAGGACAGATATCTTTACGATAGGCTTCAACAGTGTCCCAATTGCAAATCGCTAATGGGCAGTTGTCTGGAAATAAAGCATTTGAATTTCCCAAAAATTAATGACTAATATTTAAAACGTCCATGCAAATTAATGGAATCAGTAGGAAAGAGAAAGTCTACGGACTTGTGAAAGTCGCAGGTGGGAATTATGTGGACTAATGAAAATAGCAGTAGAATTATTTAAATTGGCAGGAATTTGTCAATACATATCTCTAATCATAATCAGTCATTGAAGTATTGTGGCTGACTGTAGAAAAACATGGCTAGTAACTTAAAGTAAATGCAGCTGCCCACATTTCTCAAAATTTTTCATGTGTAAGCACGTTATCGGAGATGCGGCGATGAGGGGCACTTACAAGTTTCCACTTAAGGCAAAAGCCATCCTTGTAGGCCAGAAGAGAAAGAGGGGACGTCCTAAGCACACACAAAAAAGTATTTCGGAACAACTATAATGTCCTACAACTGTATTTACTCGTTATTTAACTGTAACTTCATTGACTGATCAATTATTGTTTTCGTATTTATTTTATAACTTAACTATTTTAACAGGCTTTTACAATTATTGCTGCTGCACAATACTTCAATGACTGATTATGATTAAAGATGTGTATTGACAAATCCCTGCTAATTTAAATAATTCTACTGTTATTTTCATTAGACCACATAATTCACGCCTGCGACTTTCACAAGTCCGTAGACTTTCTCTTTCCTGTTGATTCCATTAATTTGCATGGAAGGATTAAATAACCTATGCAGCAAAGATAAAATAACAAAAACGTAGATTCCTTAAACCTCCTTAAACCACACATAAATAGAAAGATACATCACTGCTGCCTTAATACTATTACCTTAAATTCTGGGAAAATGCGCCGTTCAATTAATTTATGCGATTTATGTGAGACTTTGGAGGCTACAAGGACTAAGGAGTGTTCAGTGTGAATATGAACATCATCGCCACTACCGTTCTCAAGATACACTCATATTTACATCAAAAAGTGACCAAAAATGCCCCTTTTGGTGGGCTCTGGGGGTCACCCAAATGATTATTTTGGAAAAACTTCCTAACCAAACTAATAGGGGACCATGTAGTTTTTAAATGTCAAATTTCCATATTAATTGGGGAGTAAAAAGAGAAAATAGGGAAAAACATTAGTATTTTTGAGAAGTACTATTTTTTGGGGTGAAATTAAGTATAATAGGGGTACCGATAATTACAGTCCGAATAATAATAACGCCGTAAATCTCATTTACCAACGCCTAACCAATTTTTAGAAAATAACATTTAGGAGGGCGTATACACATCCTGGAAGGTTTTATATAATATCTAAAACGGCAAAAGTAAAATTCAATTTACCCCAATTTCTATTATTGCTTTCATATAATTCATCAGATCGTTATAGTCGTCTGGACTCAATAAATAATACATAATTACGCCAGTACTATTCAATGCCCGACAACAGCAGAAAGTTTCATGCCAGGTTAGCTGAAAGTACAGAATTGAACAATGCAATTATCAAATGTCAATTTAGCACAAAACTTCTAATGGAACTGTACTGTTTGTCCTCCTGTGTGTACAAGGAATAATAAGTAAATATTAACACATTTTGTCTCATAAACAAATATTAATACGAAATTATGTTTGACCTGTTTTGAATGATAAGTACCAGAAGTATACAAAATTCTTTTTACATTACACCAATTTTACATTAGCAGAAATACAAGAAATGTATTTTCTAGCTAGAATTTTGTCAATCATCAATTTCGAAATGTGGTACTTATGAATTTATCCATTGTATCCAAAACGGCTTATGTTCAGGTGTTTTAATTGAAAGCCAGATAATAGTTCTTCTCAGATATAACATTTTTGTAAGAACTAGAAATGCCTTCACTACATTGGATGATGCAAAAATGTTCAACAGTAATTTTTTCTCTAGCTGGTAAGCCGAAAGGCTTGCAAAACGTATAATAATATTAATAATTTTGTTTAATATTAAAGATATTTCAGCCCAACTTAGCTTGTGTACATAGATGGACATACAAAGACAGGAACAGCTCCTAAACAGTTTTACTTACTAAAGAGCCAGATTTTGATACCAATATTTGACTACCGGTAACCGGATGTCGAGTCGACAGAAAATTTGACATTACGCAATCAAAGCCTAAAGTGCCTGTTCAAAAATTACATTACTCGTTTCGTGGATTATATTTTAATTATGTCTACAAAGTTAACAATTCCGGGAAAAACTTGTAACTTATGTGATATATATTTAAAGAAGTATATTTAAATATATATGTATATTTAAAGAAGTGTGATTTAATGTGTAGAAGAATTTGTATGTACTACAATTCTTCGTTATCCAGCACAATTAATTCCATAACACATTTCTTCAAAAATAAATTACATTTTTAAGACAATTCATATTTCTATAATCACAAGTCACATTTCTTTAAATACAATATGTATATAAATTTATTTAAATAAGCAAAACATAATGAACAGTGTTTTTACCTGGAAGTGTCACCAAAATAATGAGACAGCAAAAGTATATATAATCAAGGCCAACTAGACCACGTGATCTAGTTGGCCTTGATATAATGCATGATTAATAATTTCTATTCACATGTAATTCAGAGCAGGTGGAATGCTTTTACAAAAGTAAAGAAATATTATTTGAAAATGAACTAGTAGTTACTATCGTTGGCAAAAAATGAAATGAAAAGACTTTGTATACGATCACTAACAAACGAACCAAACCCAAACACAAAAGCTAATTTATTTACAATGGAATTTTCTAAACAATTTCCAAAGTAATTACATTATTGAATGAATACTTTAATTTTAATTATTGCAGTCAGAAAGGCATTTTATTTTTGAACATTCACAACAGGAGAATAACGAAATACTCTTCGTTCGACATCACACCAAAAGTTGCAATAAAAATTATATATTATCACTGCAACGTGTTGTGACCATGGAATTTGATTTTGGCGGAGATTACGAGAAAGAAAATAGTTATAATAAAAATTAACAGTTCGATCGTTTTGTATTTACTAAAGATTTTTCAGATAAAGATGAATTGCAATCAAATTTTGGCAATGGATGTCACCATAGAATTAGATATGTATTAATGCTAATTGCTAACCTTATGGATGTGATAGAATGGACATGAGAAACGTAGCGTAACGGAAAAATGCAAAAAAACGCAAGAGAGAAATTGCTATTTGTTACATTATATTTTATATCATCAATTTCCGAAATATTTTAAGGAACTAAAGAAACACGATTCTAAGTAACGTTATGCTACACTGATTATTGTTTTTAGCTGATACATAAATTCCGTGTTGGCAAATTGATTTTTTTAAACTTACGTAAAGAGGATTAATGATATTTCTCCTGGTGTTGCCGTAAACTGATTAGTGAAGTAGAGCGATACATCTTCATGCTTATGTTCATGTATAAACAACAGGACGTTTCGGAACAAGCTCATGAAAAGCTTTTTCCGAAACGGCTCTTCCCTTTTGGCCATCTTGGAAGACATAACATGACGATTTCCCATCAACATGTTCTTTCAAAGCACTTTCTTCAAATTGCTTGTCCATCCAGTTTAGTTCACCAATAAAAAGTCGTTTTCCGAAACCGAAACGTTGTCGGTGCTCCAAAAAGTCAACCAAAAATTGGTCCACTTCCATATCCCAACAGTACACAACTAAATCCTCTACTAAAAGTTTAGTTTCATTGGCCCCTGTTGTGAAACCATCAAGAAATACAGTCTTAAGGTTCCATATCCTTTCATTGACCCATTTTATTCTGCAATTGCAATCAGCAAGCGTGAGTGTTTTGATGGTTTTAGGCATCCTAAGGGATTTCATTTTCAGCATTTTGAGAAATACATTTAGCTTCAGGTGGGTCAGTCGAGGACAACTCTTAAAGTGAGAGGGGCTTGAAAAATTGGAGCGCGTTTCGACAATTTCTAAAAATTGCAACTTCTGCAAAACAATTGGCTGACTACAACGTAATTCACACCTGCCGGGTAACAAAAGTTTTTGAATTGAGTTGGGTAAAGTGGCCAAGTCAAAAGTACCGACGTGAGATAAATAAAGTTCCTTAATATTCATCCGACTGCTTAGTGAATAAGGTGTGGCAGTAATCGCCAAGTGGTCTATTTCCCACTGCGATGTTTCCCCACTCACTATCTTAACCCCTTTTCCATCCAAATTCAGTTTTTCAAGAGTAGCACTGCCCGATAAATCCAATGCATATTTTGTAGAGTCCCAACTGTGTAGTGATACTTCTTTTGTTTTACAAAGATCCAGAATATCATTTATTCGAACACGGGCCAATTTGGTTTCATCTTGATAAAATGTCACAGCGTCCAATTTTAATTTAATAGGACTAATCTTAATTCCTGCTTCAAGATTAATTCTGCAATGTGACAGTGACAGGTCCTTGATATGCGCTATGAGGTGCAAAGGCCCAATGTCCAAGATATTTCCCCCGCCTTCAATTACTAATTTTGTCAGAAACTTGGCATCCTTCTGCACTAGAGGAGATTTAGATATCCAAGAACTGATATCCATCTTTCTCAAATTCCTTTCACCCAAGAATTCGAAACATAATGTTAGTTCTTTTATGTACTTTTTCTGCTCATCAAAAAACTTGCTTAATTCTTTAATGTTCCAGGAATTGCTATCAGACTCGTTTCCTAAAACACCGGAAATCTCGAATGCACTGAAATTAGATGTTGAATCCGGAAAACAAGACAGAAAGTTCACAGGAAGACGTTTAGGGTCATATTTGTGAAAGCGGATTAGTGCACGGCGCTCAAGAGGTAGTTTCGCTGTTGATCCCCAATCACGGCAAACCAGACGACAATTTTTCAAATCTTTAATGTTGAGGAATTTGAAAACACATAGAATGACCTTTAAAAGTAAATAAAATTAGTAAATACTGGTTCCAGTTTTAATAAGATATTACGAAAATGTTTAAAATCAATAACGGTAAAATTTCTTCACGTATTATATTATTATTTTACAAAGGGTTAAGTTAAATGAATTAATAAAAGAAGCATTATTTACTGGTCTAATCAGCATTGGACTTTTCCCGTTCCTCTTCTCCAATGATTCCTCCATCTCAGCATTAATTCGATAATTTGACGAATCACATCCCTTGCCAGAGTTCGGTTCCAATTCATTTTTATCTATGAAAAATAATACTGTCATTTCAAGAAATCCTTTAGTAAATGTAAAACCGTCGGATAAGCCTAATGTTATACTAATGTAAAAAATAGTGTACTGCTATAATTTGCTTTCCTTAATAAGCATATTCAACATTATTAAATCATTAAGAATTATATATTTAAGTAAAATTTAAATACGCCATGTTCAAGCATTTCTAGCAAACATGATTTTTCAAAACTGATTGATTAGCATCAGTATCAGTGCCAATTGTAATCATACTGGAACAAACAAGGAACTGAAGAATATTTATCTATTTACATTTCTACTCTTCCGATCATCATTACAAATATTGACATAATTGAAACCTTTTTCTTCTTCGTAATCTTCGCCATTATTTTTAGTCACAGGCTTTTTAGTTGAAGAAGTTTCCGGTTTACATTTCATAGCCAGTTCTCTCTGCAACTTCGCAGATTTCTCCTCAATCAATTCTTGAATTATGGATTCACCAGTCTCAGAGGTCAGTAGCCTTGCATTGGAATGCTCTTCCTCTTTAAGGCACTCTGTCTCCGCGTTCATCAGCTGCAACGACAGAAAATGAGTTAACAGTAACATAATTCCGAGGTGAACATATTTTAAAGAATAAAATATTTTCTATTCCAAAGTATGACCAAAGAATGAAACTTACATCTTGATCTCCTCCTTCAT
The DNA here is from genome assembly GCA_020352615.2 of Yoshiicerus persimilis. Classification (NCBI taxonomy): domain Eukaryota; kingdom Metazoa; phylum Arthropoda; class Collembola; order Entomobryomorpha; family Tomoceridae; genus Yoshiicerus; species Yoshiicerus persimilis. The sequence goes on from CM036941.2 coordinate 7,154,990, forward strand.
GTTGTTGGGCCATTACAATTAGCTCACCAACAAAATCAGCTGGATCTCCAACAGATTTTCTTGATTTGCGTTTGCAAAAATTCTTCTAACTCAAAAGTACACAGATCTGAAACTCCAAACACTCTTTGTGTCACTTTTATCTAGTAATTACCTAAATAGCTAATGATTTAGGGTGACGAAAACTGAAAACAAGTACAGATTAGGAATATTCGATTCGTGGTGGAACAAAAGAGTTACACGTGGAGCCTGAATTCAACTGGCACTTAAGCTGACTCAATATATGGCGCTATTTTTGCCAAGGATGAGCTTAGGGCTGTAAAAAATACCAAAGGCTAAATATAGGCTTATGTTATCATTTACCAAATAACTCAAGCGTTGCTGAAATGTGCGTAGTTTACTGACCCTTAACATTGAGCTAACACTACTATAATATCAGTTACATAATTCTTAAGAAGAACATTTATTATGCCATCTTTCATTTTGCAATTACGAAAGAATCCCAGTCGACAGTGGACGAGTCGCACAATAAACATATTCACAGAGAAAAAGAAGCATAACTTCTTTGAAGATAGGTACCAATGTTCATTAGGAGTTTGAATTAGGAGAAGTATGTACAAATCCTCGTATTCATTCCACGAATTACTTTTATTAAAACCTCTTTGATTATATCAGTTTGTTGTAATTTAAGTGTAATTTATATTTATGACATGAAAGAAAATCGCTGACATGTAATGTGGCCGGGAAATAAAGGAATTGTGTCTTCTAAATAAAGGACTACCTTTTTAGAAGAATGTGTTTCAAGACAATGTGTAAAGGAATTTTTCTTCGAAACAAAATGGAGTTGATATTAATCTATACATGCAGTTGCACACAGTTCGGTTCTTGTATAGGAAGAAAGGGGTTGCCACTCCGGAGAAACCAAATTTGGTGAACCTTTTCCAGTACATAATATACATTCATGAAGTACAGGAGAAAAAATGTTGAGGTTTTGTGAGGACTTTACCTACAAACATAAATAAATACAGGGGAGGACCTTAAGTGTCTATGTTACAAATTAAAAGAAAGATATTGCCAATTTTTTCCTATCTTGTAGGAAATATCAAATTATTTGTGAAAAAATATGTGCGTTTTCCTTTCCAGATTATTATTAAAGATGCAATTCCTCTGTTTCCCGGAAACCATTTTAAGACTTCGTTGTTTAACTTGAAGACTGTTTGTTTTATTTCATGATGGTGCTGTTTTTGTTTTCTTAATCAAATAAAGAGTCCTTCGTGTATCTAGAATTGAAAGCATTAGTATAATAATATATTCCTTTCTTTTATCCTTTAGTTTACTTTACTAATTAACATTTTACTTTCTGATGTTTCTCTAATAATCATCCATTTGAATGACTGAATTTTAATTGCAGTTGGAGATGATGTGGTTTGGATTCTATTTTGACTTAATATATGGTTTTTGCGTAAAATGGGTTGTTGAAAATGCTAATTAGGTTTTGACCATAATTATAAAAGATGGTTATTATCAAATACAATATGCATTGTGATATTGTCAACATCCATCATTGGGATTTTTTGCAGTACAAAGCTTTTTTAAATGCAGTTAATCGAGAGTCACAGCGTCAGTAATACTATGCAATGTCAAATAAGTGAAATATGGAAGTTGATTACATTAGCAACTTGAAGCCCATTAAAATTGGGGAGATTAACGAAACGAGAAAGCTTGATGATTAGGGTGTGGTTCAAAAGTGTTTCATTCGTTGTTAATATTTAGAACTTTAGAAGGATCTTTGTGCAATGTATTATGAGCAATGAACCATGAACAAACTTTTTGGCTTTATTTGTACATCAGTAAATTGTATTTTTATTCACTGGTTTTGAGTAATTGCTGTTATTGTCATTACGTACTATTATACAAGTTTTATGAACATTAGTATTAGTAGAGGGAACAATCAGGTTTTAATCTTAATTGACAAAATCATATTAATTGTGTTGTTGATCACAATTTGCATGAATGAGACAGTCGTTTGTTTCTGAACTATAAAGCAGTTGCCAAACATGAGTCCAAACGGTCTACAAACTCTTAGTTTTCTCAAATAGTATTTATTCTCGATTTCTCTTCTCCATTTCTGGCGAAATAGTTGAGATTGTTTGGCCACTTCTCCTAAACTGGCAACAAGAAATTTCTCCGCAAGTAGGCAAATAATCGATATCATTGGAAAAGGGATGTACATAGAAATAGAAATTTGGTTCATTAATTTTACGGCGATAAAAGTAGTGACCATATGAAATGTATTTAAGCCAATTAAACACATTCCTAAAGCATTTGCCACGACGTCATTCAAGTATTGATTTAATAACTGCATAATTTGATAAATACGAATGGCTGGAAGAATACTTTCATCTCTGTCTTCAATATTATGTCTAGTAGCAGGGCGGATTGATTTCAAGCAGAATGCAGTCTGAGTGCAGTACATAAACTGTGTACCCATAAATAAAAATGCTGTCGCAGACAAGTGGATAGACATTAGAAAGGTTATTGTGAAAGCACCGATGCGAGTGATAAAGAAAGTGTGAAATTCCTCTGGGAAAGTTTCTCTTAAAAATCGTTGAATTGGATTCCAATCATCTCCGTAGGCAGATTGTAGAGAAACTGAAGCGCAGATAAGAACTGCCATTATGCCCAATAGCACCGCTATTTCAGAAATTAATTTTGCTTGCATCCTTTGTTCTTCTTTTGCTCTGTTGCTCACATATTTGCTTGCTAAAAATTTCAAAATTCATGAATAATAACCTTTAAATATTTTATCCGAGTAAGACTGTATTTATGTACCTGAAAATTGTATGACGAACCGAATGAAAACGTTTGCCAAGATTATAATTTCCTTTCCCCTGACGATTAACAGGATATCCGATAACACTGTTACGGTACCGACTATATGAAACTGGATATAAATGATAATTTTGTGTGCTTGAAATGTGGGATCTGGACTATACAGTTCAATCAGCAAACGAACTGAAGAGTAGACAAATCCTAGAAAGAAACACCAGAAGAAGAATATCCAAGTGAAGTATTGCCAATTGGAATTGGTGATTCGTAAGCACAGTTTCTTTTCATCCCAAGAAATTGGTGTTGCTCCAAGATAACGGTATATTCGTAAGAATCGAGCCAGTCCTTTCCAATAAATTTGCAGGTAATCCTGGGAAATATTTCTCTCGCTCTTCCGTTTTCTGAAAAGCAACAGATTGGTCTTGTCAATTGAAAATTGCATCCTAGTAGGATGAAAGGGATGCAGCCGCACCCTCAAAAGAATCCACGATTTGTTGTTAACTGCGTCACCGTCTCTATGAATTCAAGTATTGAGTTCAGTTGACTGGTGATGGTACCAATCTAACTGTCTGAAGGTTATTGTTCCATTTAAGCATCAGCTAATTGAATATTTGATACTTCTGTCTTCGGTTCAACTACCGAAGTCCTAATAGCGTTGTCTATAGTGTCCCTATTTCGCTTCCAAAAGTTAATTTAATATGAGTACATCATTGGTTGAGCCAATTCTCTAATTCAATAGACTGGAATATAGGTATTAAGTCTTGAAGTTGAACTGGGAATTGAAAGGGTAGCTTTGATTGCTTTTTGTTTTCTGTATTTTTACCCGACGGTTACTAGAAAAAGCTAAAAAAGGAATACTTTTTGGTTTTTTAATTTTACAAAATCATTAACAACGGCTCGATTTTTGGGTAAATTCATTTAGAAAAACAATAAAACGCATTCTCTATTGATTTAAATATAAACAATTGCATTACGAAATGTAGTTTAAAATTTACAATATGTCTTATGTATTTTAAGAGAATAATTTGTATAGTACACAGGAAAAAAGCAATACTTTCTTCCTTTATTTCTATTTATTTTTGTTTATTGCTCCCAATTTATTTTCCTTGTCTTAAGTATAAGTCCTATTTACCTGTATAACATAATGGAATACTGTTAGCTTTATCATTGGGATTGTCAGTACGATTAGGAGACAGCCAAATATAAATTGGATTCCAAAACCAATGAAGTACCACTACATAGAAGCTGGGACTCTTTGCTATTCTATGTTACTACTGTTTGCTATAGTCAAGAATTGCTGTTTGTTTGCTCAATATTATTGAACATTGTCTGCTTTAATATCAGCAATATTTAAAATAATTAGATAATTTTTGTTGATAGCACTTGCTTGTAAATAAGTCTGTACTGCTTTTGTTTTCTTCGTCAAATAAAGAGTTCCTTTGTGTATAAGGAACGCAAAGCAATAATATAATTTATTCCTTTCTATTTTGCTTTACTATACTTTACTAATTAACATTTCTTTTTCTGATGTTTCTCTAACAACCACTTAATTGGCTGAATTTTAATTGCAGTTGGAGAAAATGTGATTTGGATTCCATTTTTAATTAACGTGAAATGGTTTTTTGAAAATGTAAATTAGACTCTGAACATAATTACCAAAGATCCGAAGTATTTCATTTGGTTTTAATATTCAGAACTTTAGAACGATCTTTGTGCATTGTATTGGTAATGGACCATGAGCTAAAATCACTGGTATTCTAATACATATTGCTACCTAAATCTCATTAAGCACATTTATCTTGTCATCCTCTATTCTGGAAGTACTATGGAAAAAATGATAAAAACTTTTTGGTTTTATTTGTACATCAGTAAATTGCATTTCTATTGACTGGTTTTGAGTAATTGCTGTTTATTGTCATTACATACTGGTATACTAGCATTATGAACTTTAGTATTAGTGGATGGGTAACAAAGAAATACATTACACTACATAACCACTTAGTCATGATTGCCTATTTTAACCTTTAGGATTAACATTAGGAGTAGTTAGGAGAAATCCAACTCTCTAATTCTATTTCTAAACCAAGATAGGTAGATAGGTACCAATGTTCAGTTAGAAACTACGTTTACAGCAGTTGGAGTTAGCACAAGTATGTATAAAGTCCTCGCATTCTTTCCACGAATTACTTTTATTAAAGCCTCTTTGATTATATCAGTTTCATTTAATTGAAATGTAATTTATATTTATGACGTGAAAGAAAACTACTAGGGAAATTAAACTTCTATGCTTTTCTGTGGACAGTATACACTTGCTCATAAGTTTGTGCTTTGTGCTACCTTTGTTTTGATATTGAAATCAAAGATTTTCTTTGTGTATATGCTATGACTAAGAGGAATGCAAACCACAATACTTAATGTACTACTTTATCAAATTGTTCATAATTCAGCACAAATTTATATTTTATTTAATAAACTATTTTACAAATAGAAAAGAACAGATGAATGTGAATTATACATATCTTAACCTTTATAAGTAACTGGGCGGCAATGCTTAATCAATAGGCTACGTGTAGACTAATTACATCTTTGGCGCCCTGTGATAAGCTCTCACGGAAAATATGCCCTGCTTTTGAAATAATGTATAAATAATAAAAATACTTCTGTGTAGCAATATTTATGGCTTTATTCATAGAACAAGCAAAATATTATAACAAACTTTGTGTGACTGTGCGAAATACTACCTTAGGTGAATTAGAATAATATAGGAAAAATCAAGTTTTAATCTTAATGGACAAAATCATATTAATTGTATTGTTGATCACAATTTGCATGAATGAGACAGTCGTTTGTTTTTGAATTATAAAGCAATTGCCAAACATGAGTCCAAACGGTCTACAAACTCTTAGTTTTCTCAAATAGTATTTATCCTCGATTTCTCTTTTCCATTTCTGGCGAAATAGTTCGGATTGTTTGCCGACTCCTCCTAAACTAGCAACAAAAAATTTCTCCGCAAGTAGGGCCATAATAGAACACAATGGGAAATACATGTACAGAGAAATTGGAATATGACGGACTAATTTTACGGCGCTAAATGTAGTTAGCATATGAAATGCATTGATGGCAATTAAACTCATTCCTAGAGCATTTGACACGGTGTCAGTTAAGTATTGATTTAGCAATTGCATTATTTGATAAATACGAATGGCTGGAAGAATACTTTTATCTCTGTCTTCAATGTGTCTAACAGCAGGGCCTATTGATTTCAAGCAGAAGGCAATCTGAGTGCAGTACATAAACAATATACCGATAAATAGAAATACTGTCGCTGATAAGTGGATAGTCATTAGAAAAGTTGCTGCGAAAGCAATGAAACGAGTGAGAAAAAGAGTGTGAACTTCCTCTGGGAAAATTTCTCTTAAAAATCGTTGAATTGGATTCCAATCATCTCCGTAAGCAGATTGCAGAGAAATTGAAGCGCCGACAAAAAATTTCAATAAGCCCAATAGCACCGCTACTTTAGAAATCAGTTTTGCCCTTCTTCTTTGTTCTTCTTTTGCAATTCCATATTTACTTGCTAAAAAAATCAAAATCCATGAATAATAACCTTTAGATATTTTAACAGATGTTTTAGTGTACCTGAAAATTGTATGACGAATCGGATGAAAACATTTGCCAAGATTATTATCTCCTTTCCTCTGAAGATTAATAGTATATCCAATATCATTGTTACGATACAGATTATATACAATTGGATATAAATTATAATTTTGTGTGCTTGAAATGTTGGATCTGGATAATACAGTTCAATTAACAAACGAATTGAACAGTAGACAAATCCTAGAAAGAAACCCCAGACGAAAAATATCCAAGTGAAGTATTGCCAATTCGATTTTGCTATTCTTAAGCAAAGTTTCTTTTCATCCCAAGAAATTGGTGTAGCTTTAAGATAACCGAATAGTTTAAAGAATCGAGCAACTCCTTTCCAATAAATTTGCAGGTAATCCTGGGAGGAATTTCTGTCGCTTTTCCGTTTTCTGAAACGCAACAGATTGGCCCTGTCAATTGAAAATATTTTCTGTAATGGATGCATATTAGTAGGATGCAGTATGCAGCCGCACCCTCAAAAGAATTCACAATTTTGATGCTATTGCTCTGCCACCGTTCCTATGAATTCAAGTATGGAGTTCAGTTGGTGATGGCACCAGTCTAACTATCTGAAGGTTATAATTCCATTTAAGCAACACATAATTGAATATTTGATATTTTGGCTTGGCTTCAACTACCGTAGTCTTAGTAGTTGTCTGTAGTGTCGCTATTTTGCTTCCAAAACTTAATTTAATACGGATAAATCATTGGTTAAGCCAATTCTCTAATTTAATAGACTGAAATTGAGGTATTAAGTCTTGAAGTTGAACTGGTAATAGAAAGGGTAGCTTTGATTGCTTTTTGTTTTCTGTATTTTTACTCGACGGTTACTAGAAAAAGCTAAAAAAGGAATACTTTATGGTTTTTTAATTTTACAAAATCATTTACAAACGGCTCAATTTTCGTGGAAATTTATTTAGCAAAAGAATAAAATGCATTCTACGTTGATTTAAGCATTTCATTACAAAATGTAATTTAAAATTTCCAAAAGAGTTCTATGTACAGATATTTTAAGAGACTGACTTGTAGAATATATTATGCAGGAAAAAAGGAATACTTTCTTCCTTTATTTCTATTTATTTTCTATTTACTTTTGTTTATTGCTTCCAATTTATTTTCCTCGTCTTGAGTATAATTCCTATTTACTTGTATAATATTATAATAGAATACTGTTTGCTTTAATATTGGGATTAGCAGTACTAGGAGACAGCCAACACTAAATTGGATTTCAAAACCAAGTAAGATACCACTACATAGAAATTGTGACTATTGCTATTGTATGTAAAAAATAGAGGTACTAAATGACGTCAAGAATTGCTGTTTGTTTGCCTAATATAATTGAACATTGTCTGCTTTAATACCAGCAATGTATATAGTTAATTAATTTTTGTGGATAGTACTTGCTCGTAAATAAGTTTGTGCTGCTTTCGCCTTCTTAATCAAATAAAGAGTTCCATTTGTGTATAGGTATAAGGAATGCAAAGTATTAATATAATTTATTCCTTTCTTTTTTACTTTACTATACTTCACTAATTAACTTTTTACTTTCTGATGTTTCTTTAATTATCACTTAATTGTTTAAATTTTAATTGAATTTGGAAATAATGTGATTTGGATTCTATTTTGACTTGATATATGGTTTTTACATAAAATGGCTTAATGAAAATGCTAATTAGGTTATGAACATAATTACTAAAGATGGGTTACTAGCAAGTACAATATACAGTGTGATATTGTGAACATCCATCATTGGGATTTTTGCAGTACAAAGCTTTGTTAAATGCACTTAATCGAAAGTCACAGCGTCAGTAATACTATGCAATGTAAGATAAGTGAAATATGGAAGTTGATTGCGTTTGAAACTTGAAGCCCATTAAAATTGGGGAGATTGAGGAAACGGAAAAACCAGACGATTAGGGTGTGGTCCGAAAATGTTTCATTTGTTTTTAATGTTTAGAACTTTAGAAAGATCTTTGTGCAATCTTTTATTGGCAATGGACCATGAACAAACTTCTGGGCTTTATTTGTACACCAGTAAATTGCATTTATATTCACTGGTTTTGAGAAATTGCTGTTATTGTCATTACATACTATTATACTAGCTTTATGAACATTAGTATTAGTGGATGGGTAACGAAGTAATATTACACTACACGACTACATTAGGCATGATTGTCTGCTTTAATTTTGGGAAATGACATTATGAGTAATTAGGATAAATCCAACTCTCTAATTCCACTTCTAAACCCAGACAGGTACCAATGGTCATTTAGAAATTACGTTTACAGCAGTTTGAATTAGGATAAATATGTTTAAAGTCCTCGCATTCTTTTCACAAATTACTTTTATTAAAGCCTCTCGATTATATCAGTTTCATTTAATTCAATGTAATTTATATTTATGAGATGAAAGAAAACTACTAGGCAAATTAAACTTAACTCCTATGCTTAATTTCTGTGGATAGTATACACTTGCTCATAAGTTTGTGCTACCTTTGTTGTGTTATTGAAATCAAAGATTTTCTTTGTGTATATGCTAGGTCTATGAGGAATGCAACACAGAACATTTAATGTTACTATACCAAATTGCTCATAATTCAGCTTTATTATACGCTTTTATGCAAACTTCAATCACAAATTTATATTTTATTTAATAAGCTATTTTGCAAAAAGAAAAGAGCAGAAGAAGAATGTGAATTATAAATATCTTAGCCATTACATTATTATAATTATATGTATTATCATCTTGCAAATAAAGTTATACTTAACATTAAATAGTTATTTTCGAAGTAACTAAGTTGCAATGCTTAGTCAATAGGCTAAGTGTAGACTAATTAAATCTTTGGCTTACGGTTATAAACGCTCACGGAAATATGCCCTGCTTTTGCAGTAATGTAGCAATAATAAAAATACTTCTCTGTAGCAATAATAGAAACATGCATACATTAAGCTATAAAGTCATGGTTATTAAGGTATAATGGCTTTAGTCAAAGAACAAGCAAAATATTATAACAAACTTTGTATGGCTGTGCGAAATACTGCTACCTTATGTGAACTAGGATAATAAAGGAACAATCAGGTTTTAATCTTAATGGACAAAATCATATTAATTGTATTGTTGATGACAATTTGCATGAATGAGACGGTCGTTTGTTTTTGGATTATAAAGCAATTACCAAACATGAGTCCAAACGGTCTACAAACTCTTAGTTTTCTCAAATAGTATTTGTTCTCGATTTCTCTTTTCCATTTCTGGTGAAATATTTCGGATCGATTGGCCACTCCTCCTAAACTAGTAACAAGGAATTTCTCCGCAACTAGGCAAATAATCGATATCATTGGAAAAGGGATGTACATAGAAATAGGAATTTGCTTCATTAATTTTACGGCGATAAAAGTAGTGGCCATATGAAATGTATTGAAACCAATTAAACCCATTCCTACAGAATTTGCCGCGAAGTCATTTGCGTATTGATTTAGCAACTGCATTATTTGATAAATACGAATGGCTGGAAGAATATTTGCTTCTCTATCTTCAATGTGTCTAGTAGCAGGGCCGATTGATTTCAAGCAGAATGCAAACTGAGTGCAGTACGTAAACAGCATACCCATAGATAGAAATACTGTCGCTGACAAGTGGATAATCATTAGAAAGGTTAATGTGAATGCACCGATGCGAAAGAAAAAACGAGTGTGAACGTCTTCTGGGAAAATTTCTCTTAAAAATCGTTGAATTGGATTCCAATCATCTCCGTAGGCAGATTGCAGAGAAACTGAAGCGCATATAAAAGCTGACATTATGCCAAATAGCCCCGCTATTCTCAAAATTAATTTTGCTCTTCTCCTTTGTTTTTCTTTTGCCCCTTTACTCACATATTTGCTCACTAAAAAATTCAAAATCCATGAATAATAGCATTTAAAATATTTTATCTGAGTATTATTGCATTTGTGTACCTGAAAATTGTATGAGGAACCGGGTGAAAACGTTTGCCGAGATTATTATCTCCTTTCCTCTGATGATTAACAGGATATCCAATATCATTGTTACGGTAGCGACTATATGAAACTGGATGTAAATAATAATTTTGTATGCTTGGAATATGGGATCTGGGTTATAGAGTTCAACCAGCAAACGGAATGAAGAGTAGAGACATTTTAGAAAGAAACACCAGAAGAAGAATATCCAAGTGAAGTATTGCCAATTGGAATGTGTGAGTCGTAAGCATAGCTTCTTTTCATCCCATTCAAATGGTGTTGCTCCAAGATAACCGTATATTCGTGAGAATCGAGACAGTATCTTAAAATAAATTTGCAGGTAATCCTCAGAAGTAATTCTCTCGCTCTTTCGTTTTCTGAAAGGAAACAATTTGTTGCTGTCAATTGAAAATATTTTCGGTAACGAATTCATCCTAGTAGGATGAAAGGGATGCAGTCGCACCCTCAAAAGAATCCACGATTTTGTTGTTAACTGCGTCCCAGCATGCCTAAGGTGGGAGAGCAATGATGGTTATATGGCTATTACTGATTTTTTTGGTTACTGTACTGATGAATGTACTATTGTGACATGTTAATAAAGCTTAATTTCAATTTCCCAGTCTCTATGAATTCAAGTATTGAGTTGAGTTGACTGGTGATGGCACCAATCTAACCGTCTGAAAGTTTTAATTCCATTTAGGCAACAGATAATTGCATATTTGATATTTCTTTCTTGGCTTCAACTACCGTAGTCTTAGTCGTTGTATATAATGTCGTTATTTCGCTTCCAAGAGCTAATGTTATATGAGTATGTCATTGGTTTAGCCAATTCTTCAATTTAACTGTATTGAAAATGAGATACTAAGTCGTGAACTGGGAATAATAACAAAGGTACCTTTGATTGCTTTTTGTTCCTTTCTCGATTTTTACTAGACGGTTACTAAAAAAGCTAAAAAAGGAATACTTATGGTTTTTTAATTTTACAAAATCATTAAAAAACTGCCAATTTTCGGGAAAATTTATTTAACAAAACAATAAAATGCATTTTTCGTTGAAGCATTAAAAATTGCATTACAAAATGTAATTTAAATTTTGCAAAAAGTGCTATGCATTTTAAGGGACTAAACTTGCATAATATACAGAAAAAAGGAATACTTTCTTCCTTTATTTCTGTTTATTTTCTGTTTACTTTTATTCATTGCTGTCAATTTATTTTCCTCGTGTTGAGTATAATTACTATTTACTTGTATAACATTATAATACAATACTGTTTGCTTTAATATTGGGATTAGCAGTACGATTAGGAGACAGCCAGCTCTAAATTGGATTTCAAAACCAAGTAAGGTACCTCTACATGTGCATAGAAACTGCGACTATTGCTGTTGTATGTTAAAAAATAGAGGTACTAAATGACTTCAAGAATTGTTGTTTGTTTGCTTAATATAATTGAACATTGTCTGCTTTAATGTTTAAAATAATTAGATAATTTTTGTGGATAGTCCTTGCTCGTAAATAAGTTTGTGCTGCTTTCGCCTTCTTAATCAATAAATAAAGAGTTCCATTTGTGTATAAGGAATGCAAAGCATTATTATTTATTATAATATATTCTTTTCCCTTTTTCTTTACTTTACTTTAGTAATTAACTTTATACTTTCTCAAGTTTTTCTAATGATAATCTAATTGAAGGACTCAATTTTCGTTGCATTTGGAAATAATGTGGTTTGGATTCTCGTTTGACTTAATATATGACCTTCACATAAAATGGCTTATTGGAAATGCTAATTAGGCTTATTAGGCCGCATTAGTCATGATTGTCTGTTTAAACCTGTAGGATTACTTTTAGGAGTAATTAGGAGAAATCCAACTAGGACAAGTATATATAAAGTCCTCGTATTCATTTCACGAATTACTTTTATTACAACCCCTTTGATTATACCAGTTTATTTTAATTCAAATGTTATTTATATTTATGACAGAAAGACAATTTGTGAGTACATTGTCCCATGATTCCTATGCTTAATTCTTGTGGATAGTATAATATACTTGATCATAAATAAGGTTGTGCTGCCTTTGTTTGTTATGGTAATCAATAGTTTTTTGTGTACAATATACTATGCTAAGTCTATAAGGAATGCAAAACAAAACATTTAATATACTATATTAAAGATATTTATTATTTCAGCTCTATTATATTCATTTGTATAATCATCAGCCACAAATCTTTTATTTTATTTATTAAACTATTTTATGAGTGTAAAAGAACAGAAGAAGAGTGAGAATTTTAAATATGCTAACCTTATTACATTACTATAATTAAACACATTATTATCTTGCAAATGAAACTACACTTATTTGCATTAAATATATAATTTGTGTGACTATGAGAAATATTATAGGCATATGCGAATAAGGATAACATCAGGTTTTAATTTTAATGGACAAAATCATATTAATTGTATTGTTGATCACAATTTGCATGAATGTTACAGTCGTTTGTTTTTGAATTATAAAGCAATTACCAAACATGAGTCCAAACGGTCTACAAACTCTTAATTTTCGTAGATAGTATTTATCCTCGACTTCTCTTTTTCATTTCTGGCAAAATAGTTCGGATTGTCTGGCCACTCCTCCAAAACTAGCAACAAGAAATTTCTCCACAAGTAGGCAAATAAAAGAGCACATTGGGAAAATCATATACATAGAAATTGGAATATGTTTCACTAATTTAATGGCGCTAAATGTAGTGAGCATATGAAATGTGTTGAAACCAATTAAACACATTCCTAAAACATTTGACACGATGTCATTTGAGTATTGATTTAGTAACTGCATTATTTGGTAAATACGAATGGCAGGAAGAATATTGACATCTCTGTCTTCAATGTGTTTAGTAGCAGGGCCGATTGATTTCAAGCAGAAGGGAATCTGAGTGCTGTACATAAACAACATGCCAAGAAATAGAAATGTTGTCGCTGACATATGGATAGACAATAGAAATGCTACTGTGAAAGCACTGATGCGAGTGAGATGAAAAGTGTGAACTTCCTCTGGGAAACTTTCTCTTAAAAATCGTTGAATTGGATTCCAATCATCTCCGTAGGCACATTGCAGAGAAACTGAAGCGCAGGTAAAAAATGTCCATATGCCCAGTACAATCGCTACTTTAGAAATTAATTTTGCCCTTTTCCTTTGCTCTTCTTTTCCAACTTTACTCACATATTTACTTGCTAAAAATTCAAAATCCATTAATAATAATCATAAGTATCTTATCGGAGTAAGGTCTAGTGTATACTATTCCTATTCTTATCATTATCATGGAAAAGGGGTTATTCACAAAGTAAAAATTCCAGTTCTCATAGTGACCCCCGAAAATCAAAATTCGGGTAACAGGAAGTTTTTTGTGAACGAAAATTGTGAAACGAAACGAAATTTACCTGAACATTGTGTGACAAACCGGATGAAAAGGTTTGCCAACATTATTATCTCCTTTCCTCTGATGATTAACAGCATATCCAATAACATTGTTACGGTAACAGCTATATGAAACTGAATGTAAATAATAATTTTGTGTGCTTGAAATGTGGGATCTGGATAATAGAGTTCAATTAACAATCGGACTGAAGAGTACAAAAATATTAGGAAGGAACCCCAGACGAAAAATATCCAAGTGAAGTATTGCCAATTGGAATTTGTGAGTCTTAAAAAAAGTTTCTTTTCATCCCAAGAACATGAACATACTGTAGCATTAAAATAACCGAATATTTTTAACAATCGAGCTAGTCTTTCCCAATACATTTGGAGGTAATCCTGGGAATAATTTTTCTCAGTTTTCTTTTTTCTAAAACGCAACAATTTTTTCCTGTCAATTGAAAATATTTTCTGTAACGAGTGCATCCTAGTAGGATGAAAGGGATACAGCCGCACCCTCAAAAGAATTCACGATTTGGATGCGATAATTGTTAACTGTGCCACCGTCTCTATGAATTCAAGAATTGAGTTAAGTTGACTGGTGATGCCACTAATCTAACGGTTTGGAGGTTATAATTCCATGAGCAGCAGATAATTGAATATTTGATATTTCCTTTCTGGCTTCAACTACCGGATGCTTAAGCGTTGCATACAAGGTCGCTATTTCGCTTCCAAGAGCCAATTTAATATGAGTACGTCATTGGTTAAGCCAATTCTTCAATCCAAGGTGCCACGTGCCACTACATAGAAACTGGCACTATTTGCTCTTGTATGTAAAAAATAGAGGTACTAAATGACGTTAAAAATTGCTGTTTGTTTGCTTAATGTAACCGAACATTGTCTGCTTTAATACCAGCAATGTTTAAAATAATTAGTTTTTTGTGGATAGTCCTTGCTCGTAAATAAGTTTACAAGTGCTGTTTTTGTTTTCTTAAATAAAGAGTCCTTCGTGTATAAGGAACGCACAGCATTAGTAATTATAATACTATATTCCTATTATTCCTTTCTTTTATACTTTACTCCACGACTTAACTGTTCCATTATTAATCATTCAACTTTAATGACTGAATTTTAATTGCAGTTAGAGATAATGTGATTTGGATTCTATTTTGACTTAACATAAAATGGTTTTTTTGAAAATGTAAATTAGACTCTGAATGTGGAAGGATGAAAATAGCAGTAAATGTATTACACTAGCAAGAATTATGGAGTCCATTTTTTAATTATTGAAGTCATTGAATAATTCTCCAGCATAATTAATTGAAAACAAATTGGCAATATTAATAGTATTGGGAAATAAAACAAATCAAGAAATAAAATCATACTTAGCCACGTTGTGAATGTCAAAAGTTGTAAATAAAGAAATAAGTGAATCGTATACAGATTCGAGTGCAGTTTGTTTGGGAAGACTTTTCTGTGTACGATCAGAACGTCCCCTCCTTCTTTTCATGACTATGTCTTTTGCCTTAATTGAAATCTTATAATGGCCATTCATTGCCCCAAATCCGATACTGTGTTTGCAAATGAAGTATTTTACGAAGTGAGGGCATTTGCATTTACTTTGGGGTGTCGAAAGGTAACTGTATACTATTCACTTATTTCTTTATACTAGTTCTCGAAAATATGTAAAAACAATTTTTATTATGGCGATGTAAATGAAACATCGAAACTTGTGCGCTGAGGAGTATGAGAAGTACACGGTTGCTGAATGTAATTCAGGCAGTAACCTCTATTTCCCGAATCATTTGCTTCACTAGAATCCGAATGATAATGAATTCTAAAGGGTTTAACGTAACCTAGAAAAGAAATCCAAAATATTAAAGAAGGATACCTAAAACATTTAATAATATTGCTATTCTTGCTATACAGGAATTCAGACTTACTGAAAACTGGAACTGCTACATTGGACTGTTCACTGTTGAAAGTATCTCCACAAATCCGGTCTTGACACACAGAGCCAGCCATTTGACGAACTCGACCCGAATTAGTTGCACATGGTATGGTTATCCAATCCATTTGACAGTTTTGCGCTCCTAACCGGGATCCCGTTTGAGCCCCGATTTGACCCGTTAGCGAGAAAGCTCTGGAACGCATATTTTGCTGGTTGAAACCAACTACAAATAAATTATAGATTAATTTAGTGATTTATTTTTTAATTAGTATCAATAATAAATTTAATATAATTTTAAAAAGAAAGAAATTACCGTAATTATCTGTGCAGGCAGTATAACGAATTCCACAAAATTTTCTCTCTGTTCTAATACAGGATGTGTAATCTTGGTTAGATAATTGCTGTCCAGAAGTGAAATCAAAGTTGTAAGATCGTATTACTCCGAAGACCCCTTGGTAATATTGAAGGCAACCTTCTGGAGCTATTTTCAGAAAGTGAAACCCAAACCTATTGAACATCTTTTACATATGTAAATATAATATTACGAAATCGTAAGAAAAATATTAAATACCTTTTTCTAATGCATTGCATTTTATTTGTATCACTTTAATTTTCCAAGACCTGGAATAAGTTGGACCACTTGTTATCACAGACAGAGTTATAGGACTATTGTCAATTCCAACGTCAATATACACTAAACAACACAAATAATGTACATGGTGATTTTTAATTAATTTGAACTTAAAAAATTATCACCACAAATTTATAATTTATTTAGCCAACAAATAACAAAAGATTTCTCACTATGATTTCCAGTGTTTGAACCACAGATTATTGGTATTGCTGTATTACTTCCAGATATTATGAACTGATCATTGTTACAAACGCCATTTGTTCCAGGTTGAGCAATATTGAAAGAATCGAATTCTAACCTGTATTATATTTGACAAATATTATAATTACAATTAAAACAAATAGAAAAATTACTCTTTAATTTATATAGCAGTTCCGACAAACTAAAAGATTGACAGATTTAAATTTACTTTAATTGACAAACATTTGGTGCACATTTGTGAACGGTTAACTGACAACTTCCCGTTCCATCAAAGGATGTCGGGAAACCAGTATGCGTGAAATAAGTGTTATTTTGATTTGTTGAATCTCCACAGGATTTTGAAACTGGAATGAAAACAAGAAAATAATTATTTATTATTTCAATTGCGTAATGCAACAAAATTTTCTATTAACTTACAAACACAGCATACACCATAGCCTTGTGCACATTTTCCATTAGCTGATCCGCCTCTTCGAACGCATTCCGCTGCAGGGTAGCACGTTCCATTGTCTCCAGATACACTTTGACAAGCTGTGTTGTCGAATTCAATAACCGTGAATAATGACAAAACTAAAAGCGGAATCCAGAATAAAATTTTAGAGAGCATTTGGTATGAAAATGGTCTGTTGATTTTTATAGTAAAAAATCTTACAGCGAGAATTCCTTTCTGAGACATTTCCCTTTTTGTAATGGGAAATTTTTTTGTGATTTTCAAAATGTTTCTGGTTATTGTGATGCTGTACTTTGTTAGAAATTTTTTTTTCAAAAGAGATATCATTATGGTCTTTATTGCCTGTTGCATTTGAATTCGAGCTGAACCAACTACTGATAAATGGAATTTGTCTTTTTACTCTAAGCAGTAGTGCTGTTTCTAATTCTGATTCAAAAAGTGATGAACAATTTGCAAATGATATTAGAATAACTAAGTAAGCAATGAGAATCTTGAAAAGTGTCAATTTCCTATTCATTTTGAGTAAATACATATTTTTCGTAATACTACTTCAACAATAAGACAGTGTGAGCACTTTATAATTCGGTAACAGGAAATTAAGTAATGATTTCAGGACTTGGTATGGTCCTTTTATAAAATTTAATGCAACTCATTCTCGGGATAGCTAATATTAAACAATAACATTTAATTACTGCTTGTGGCCGTAAGATGTATTATTAAAGTAAGGAACACGCAGAAGTACACATTTAAAACAATATTTCCGGTTATTATTGTATTCTTCCACAAATGGATTCAGAGTTAAGATAAATGAACAAGTACGCTTAGTTTATATAAACCTTAAATATGAATAAGTTATTTAATACGATTGTTGCACTTTCTTCTTTACTTTTGGCTTATGAATACCGTGTCATACTTTTAAATGGTGCATAAGCAACTGCATAGCAAAGAAAAGTTGCATTGTTCTACTGTACGTACATAATAATTGTACCGGTTCAGAGAACAAGACATGTTTCATTTCTGAAAGTGTCTCTTTTGAAGTGTATTAACTTAAGACACGGTTATACAATGTACCTATAGGTAGGTTACACAAATGCATCAAGCATTTGTGTAACACAGTAATTTTACAACCGAGTAATTATGCATGCATGTTTTTTCACTTTCAAGTCAGTAATATTTGCAGTGCAATATACCAAACTTGTATCTTCAGCTGAATGTAAGTTTTCCAAACTTTATCTGACGTGCCTTGAAAACCCCACATAATTTACAAATAATTAGTAAACTTAATTAGTTATATTTTCTCCTTTTTCTTATCTTCAAACCGTATTGGTGATCACAATAATATATTTTAACCTATATAATATATAAAATATACTTACATTTTATTGAAATGATCTTTTACAAAAGATCTACCCTGCTTTCTTGTAAAATGTTGGCAAATTATGTCTATTATTTAAGTCCCTGTGTACTTTGGTATCACAAATAATTTTATTACTCATTTCATGTTCATATTATACATTGCAAGTTGTAAATATGAAAGTATTCATATATTTAAGTTGCTGGCTTGCAGGTAATGGACTCTTTACGTTTCAAATGAAGTATGAATATATTATTTTTTTTATTTAAATAAATGTCGCTCCGTTCGGACTCTAGCCCATGGAACCGTGTTACAATATGGAAAAGAGTGTGAGTAATAAAAGTAACTGTAGATTAATATTATGTTACAAAATCAGTAGTGGAATATGCTTGCCTTGCACAATACGCAGAGAGTGCAAGGTCTGTAGTGCGAATATAACATATAACTGAACTGGCCAAAATATCTACTAATACCGGTAATCATATTTTTCGGGAAAGACATTTCAGTATTACAGATGAGATAACTAGCTTCACGCGTATTAAATCATCAGACCAGAAGATAAGTACAGATTACGCTGTAAACCGACTGATAATATTTTTCCTGTAATTTTGTTTTGCCTAGTAATTTTCCGGTTAATCAGTTTATTTTATTAAAGCAAGAAAAGAATGCTCAAAACAAATGTTTCACCATATTTGACAAACAAGTCCTTTCTACTGAAGCTCATTTACTCTAATCTAAATACGGCACTTTGGAAGTAATCTCGAGTTCTTAAAAAGGAAAACTCCTATGAACACAATTTGTCTACATTTAAAAATTGATTATTTCAATTGAAATCTTAACTTTAATTACAAATTCTAAAACTAGTGTAAATTTTACAGAAAGGATGGATTCGTCAAAATGGTTGAATTTACTAAGGATTAAGCATGATGTAAATTTTCCATTTGGGAATGTTATTTTAGAGCTATAAAACTTATTGAAAAAGAAAAGCTTTTGAAGAGCTATGGGTTGAAGGATACATTTTAAGATTTATCAGCAGAAGTCATTGTGAAACACTTTTGAGAGTGAGAGGGTGAGTAATTGTTTCTCTGTTTGCTTTTGCTTTCATTTTCGTTGTACAAAATGGTAATATCGCAAGATCTTTAAAATGTAAATCTTGAATGAATTGTTCTTTGTATAATTTTTATCATCATGACTTTTAAGTATTCTTTTCTTGTATTCAGCAGTGTTAATTTTTCTTTCATTTAAAATCAATTAAATATTTGCTTTAAAGCTTAATTAATTTTTTTCTCTGTTGAAGATATTATGAATTATGACGACATTGAGGTTGATAAACACAAATTGGGAGAAAAATTATTAATCCTGCTTGATTAAAGAAAATAATGGAAAAATAAAATATTTTAATTAAGTCATTCGTTAATTATAGAGAAATGCGCATTGGTTTTGTCAATTTAATTAACTATATGCATGTATTTTATGAGTAACACATTCGCAAATAACACGAAGTCATTCTAATAATGCAAAACGATTATTTGTAGATAAGAATGGTTTTATATAAATACTGTAGCAGATATTTTCACGACTAAGATTATAGTTAGATAAGAGTTATTTGCATGAAGCTTTTCAGTCATTAAACTATATAGAGGAAATTGACAACAAATTGTGTTACGGCAATTATGGGCTTACTATCTTAAGCATTGTCCAATTTTTCGTGAGTTTCGTGATCTTCAACAGTATAACAATTGAAAGGGTTGAAGACCATAATATCTTACATAAGATCATGTGACATTTTAAATAAAGTTTGAAAACTATAATTTTAATTCATTGAGTAATTTATTATTCTTTTCCACATTAAGGAAATGACAAGGAGATTAAAGAATAAATTTTGACAAAGCGAAAATAAAATAAGGATGCGAATCATCATCAGTTATTTTTAAGACAGCAAATTGAAAAGCACCTTGGTATTGGTAGTGCTACAAGCTGCCAAATCCCAATCCTTGCCATTTCTAAGTTGGTCATGAAATAATTAAAGAAGTAGTTAATTTTCTGGGGAAAGATTACACATCAATGGTGAGAATGGTGAGCCAAAAATACAAACCCAAATATTTAGTACTCTTACTTTCTCAAGCAGCGGTTGTTATTTTTGACCACGATTTGATATCGATATGTCCAAGATACGGAATCAAAAACCGAAATAAAGTTCCAAACGAATCTATCTCCAGTTGGAATACCTCTGGGACCCTAAGACCGTACAAAATGGATATTTAAACGTTCAGTGCAGATTTAGTATAAAATAAAATACACATAAAATATTTATATTTATGTAATTAGTGTAGGTAATTACACTTACATCAATTCCAATAGTGTTAGCACCTGTATTTTTTCCTAGACATCTATATTGTGAACCTGTTGATTCACTGACAACTATTATTGAACCTGTTGCATTATTCAAAGCGTTTGCTGCAATTTACAAAAACAATTTTTAAATATTTAATTTTAGTCAATGCACTCCCATTCCCCATTAAAAAAGTGACTTACACCAATTCACACCCCAGTATATAATAGTAGCGGATCCACCACCACCAGATTCAACTGGAGGAAGAGTTACTGCAGGCGCACCAGTCGTAGTCGTCGAACCAGTTGTAGTTGTCGCAGTCGTAGTAGTTGAACCAGTAGTAGTAGTAGGACCAGTAGTAGTCGTCGTGGGTGGGGTTGAAGGTGCTCCTAGCATCTAATAAAAACACAAATAATTAAAATTTTTGATTTGAATTTAATGGCATTATTGTATATTGTGGAAAATGAAATTAAAGTGGTTAAAAAAGATTTAGTTTCTAAAAGTTATGAAAATAAGAGTATTTTTAATGGTTTTTTATTAAAAAGGAATTTTTAGGTATAATATTAATGCAAATTAATAATAAGTAAGTAAATACCCCTCCGTCAGCAACACATTGGATTCTGATCCGGGCAGTAGCTGTGAAAGACTGTCCGCTGGAAATTGGAAATTGGTTTCCAGCAATACAAACCAACAAAACTACCAAAAATTGATTCATTTTCGTAAAATGGATTTTCGTAAAATTGCAATGAACTTATTTCAGTTTAGTTTGCTATTTATCTTGGATTGGAGATGCTTTGCTGTTCAAGACGATGCAAGTGACTGTTATGAGAATTCGCTTGCTATTTATTTAAATTTGTTATCATGTCGGAATAAATTTTCAAACGAATTTGTGACAGGAAAGGATTATAACGAAATAACTAGAAAAATGTCCGAAACGCACTTATTTTCGATTTCTGCAGTTTGCAATGTAAACTCATTTAGTACTATTATAATTAGAAGTATTACTGGCATATTGGGTCATTACAGTAAACGCTTATAATTTTATTATCGCAATATTATTAGCATTAAAGGTAATTAAGTAATTAGGAATTTAGTAAACACCAGCTCATTCTAAGGAAGATAGTGATTATCAATCGCGTTATTTACGGAAATTACCAAAAGTTAAATGCATTTTGCGTTTCAAAAATACATTAATGCAAACTTTAATATTTATGGCTATTTTTAGTGTGTACATACAGAGAAAAGTAGAGAAATGGAAATGTTGACCACAGTAGTATTTCTCGCGGTTATCATTTATTACTCTGAATGGACTGTCGGCTGATTACATTTACTACAGTACAGAGAGTGTACATTTTAGTATGTCTCACGACAGAGATGACGTAAATTACAAAATCAGTAATCTGATGATTATGCCATAATTATAGGAAAGATACTATAAGCAGTATTACGGTTATACGGGTAACATTACCGTTTCTTTATTACAAAACCATAAGGAATATTATGTATTATTGGATAATTACTCCATTCTGTATTGCATTTCGTTGATCCTCCAGATTTTTTGTATTTAAAGTATTTATATATCTGGTTTTATTGTATATTATATACATATATAATATGTATGTTGCTATAGGTGCAAAATATTGTGATTACTGCGTATGTGTATGAGGGGGTAAACATTTCGAATGTTTAAGAAAGTAGTCACAACTTTTAGCACCACAGACCTATGTGGCGGAACTTGTGAACCTCGCTGTAGGTACTAAAATCCTTAAATTAAGGTTTTTTGCATAACAAATTGGATATTTTCTGCTTTGGGATGATTCAAATAAGATTTCAACTTCAAATGAGTATGAATCAAACTAACTTCTCCAATCAATGCGGAATCAAACTAGTCGACTGAACTTTCCAATGTCATTGAGATTTATTACACAGGGATCGATTTCGTTACATCATCAGCCTGTTATTGTAATAAAGGATTATAATTAGATTAATAATGTCGTAAAATGAATAAATGTACTTCTATGGCCAATTTTTAATAGTAAGAGTAGAATTAAATTTAACATTTGGGAAAAGTGATTTCGTATTAAATGAATTAACTCATTAAATTATTTATAAGACAGTGACATATATAGTTGTATACCATTAGTAATTACCTGTTATCGTAAATAAAAGAGAAAAAACATCCAGGAAAATATTTTATATTAGAGAGAAATAGGAAAGTAATTTTTGAGTTACATATTTGGTTATGTTAACAATAGACATTGAATTGGCCGGTCTCTCATTCCGCCTTCTCATGCTATTAGGGGAACATGATACTAAATTAATGCTTGACAGAATTGAGAAACTTGAAAACAAATACTCAGAGTTAAACATTACCTCTATTTCCCTTTAGTGTAGAGTTGTAAAGAGTTTACTTTACTAAAGCTTATTATAAGTTTACGTGAGTTGATAATTGAGCTGTAAGTTACATTAGAACAATTTTTAACCTCATCCTTAACAAAATCCGTAATTATACTACTGTAATTGGTAATAGAGTTATAGAATGGGAATACCATGAAAATTTTGTTTTGAAATGCAACAGTATTATTACATATAGAATCCAAAGTAACATTCAATTTAGACATTATTTCAGGATTGTGAATATTAAGATAGGTAGCTAATAAAGGTTTCTTCGGAGTAAGTAGAGACTCTTGATTCAAGTTTTCCAATTTTATCACTGTACTCTCCAAAACCTTCTGTGGATAACATCTTGCTTTAAATACTTTCATTAGGTTATTAATTTCAGTCCCTGCGTCTATTCTATTAGTATTAGCTCGGATTACACGTAAGCCCTGTGCATAAGGGATTGAGTTGAGTAGACATTTTCGGTGATTAGAATAGTAGTGTAAGGGTTGCGATTTAGACATCGGTTTTCTATATAGCTTAGTTGATATAGTGTTATTTAGACTCAATATAATATCTAAATCCAAAAAGGGCAAATTAGTATTACTAATTTCATATGTAAATTCTAAAAATTTGTGTTTTAAGTGATTTTGTAGCCAATTATTAACATCAGTGATATCTGTTAAGTCTACAATCATAAATACATCATCTAGAAATCTTTTATGAAAAACAATTTGAGGGGCTCCAAATATTGATTCGATTTCTTTGTGTACAGTAATATTCGCAATTGAAACAGAAGCGGAGCCACCCATTTGTATACCCTTAAATTGGTAATAATAATCATTCTTATACTGAGTAAAACTGTAGTCTAAGCATAAGTCCAGTAACTTTTTAAATTGCTTTATATTAAGTTTAAATGGAACCTCAATGTCATTTTTATGTTGATAATACAAGTCACAGCAATGTTTCTTACATACATTAAGTGGTAAATTTGTGTACAGTGAAACAATGTCAACAGTAACTAGACAATATTTTCGTATCGGATTTAATTTCACCTGATTTAATACAATTAAAAAGTGGGTTGAATCTAAAATAATATTAGGTACATAATTCATGAGAGGTTGCAAAAATATATTTACTAGTTTACTGATATTGCTGTTTATTGTGTGTATCGTGCTACTTATAGGACGACCTTTGGGAAAAATTGTAAATGGCTTATGTATTTTAGGCAAAATATAAAACTGTGCTGGCTTATGAGAATACGGTAACAAACTAGATAGCTTTACATTCAATTTTAGTGACTTTTCAAAGACTTTAAGATTATCTATAAAAGAGAGTATCGCTAAATTGTAGTGAGCTTCCGTAGAAGGGTGATAAGTGGTAATGTCATCAAGTTGTCTAAGAACTTCCTGGTCATACAATAATTGGTCCATTACACAAATCCCTGCTCCTTTATCTGCATCTTTAACAATTAGCTTTTCATCTCTACAAAATAATTTAAAATTACGTAGCAAGGAAGTAGGAATGAATTTTGGAAAGTGTGAATGATGTTTTATCTTTTCCAAAAATTCATTTAGGGCTTCCTTCCTTGGAAAAATCACTTTCTCTTCCTCCGTATGTGTAAGATTTTTTACATTACTGCCCGCTTTAATAATATTTTTCTTACTTTCTATTACCCATCTATCAAAATTGGTAAATTCCGTATTACTTTTTCCTTGTGAAATAAAAAACACATTCCAGGAAATTTTACGAATTGCCTCTTCAAAAAATTCGGAAATCATACTCAAATTAGGATAGCTGGGTATACTGAATTTTAGTCCTAAAGAAAGTAAAGCTTTGAATTCTACGGGAATTTTTACATTCGTTAACTTGTGAATAATATCAGGAGTATTTTTAACAGACTTAAATAAGGAGTAAAGCTTATTATAATTTTTATCGGTTAATCTTTTGCAATGAAAAACTTTACACATATTACTAAATCGTCTGTTCTTTTTTCTTTTAACATTATTTGGAGATGAAATTAAGTTTTCACTTACAATACGGTTATTACTAATGGCAATGTCTCATTGTTTGGGTAAATTTGAGTTGTCTTGTTTTTGAGCTTTCTCTTTTTCTCTTTTATTTACGATAACAGGTAATTACTAATGGTATACAACTATATATGTCACTGTCTTATAAATAATTTAATGAGTTAATTCATTTAATACGAAATCACTTTTCCCAAATGTTAAATTTAATTCTACTCTTACTATTAAAAATTGGCCATAGAAGTACATTTATTCATTTTACGACATTATTAATCTAATTATAATCCTTTATTACAATAACAGGCTGATGATGTAACGAAATCGATCCCTGTGTAATAAATCTCAATGACATTGGAAAGTTCAGTCGACTAGTTTGATTCCGCATTGATTGGAGAAGTTAGTTTGATTCATACTCATTTGAAGTTGAAATCTTATTTGAATCATCCCAAAGCAGCAATACAAACCAACAAAACTACCAAAAATTGATTCATTTTCGTAAAATGGATTTTCGTAAAATTGCAATGGACTTATTTCAGTTTAGTTTGCTATTTATCTTGGATTGGAGATGCTTTGCTGTTCAAGACGATGCAAGTGACTGTTATGAGAATTCGCTTGCTATTTATTTAAATTTGTTATCATGTCGGAATAAATTTTCAAACGAATTTGTGACAGGAAAGGATTATAACGAAATAACTAGAAAAATGTCCGAAACGCACTTATTTTCGATTTCTGCAGTTTGCAATGTAAACTCATTTAGTACTATTATAATTAGAAGTATTACTGGCATATTGGGTCATTACAGTAAACGCTTATAATTTTATTATCGCAATATTATTAGCATTAAAGGTAATTAAGTAATTAGGAATTTAGTAAACACCAGCTCATTCTAAGGAAGATAGTGATTATCAATCGCGTTATTTACGGAAATTACCAAAAGTTAAATGCATTTTGCGTTTCAAAAATACATTAATGCAAACTTTAATATTTATGGCTATTTTTAGTGTGTACATACAGAGAAAAGTAGAGAAATGGAAATGTTGACCACAGTAGTATTTCTCGCGGTTATCATTTATTACTCTGAATGGACTGTCGGCTGATTACATTTACTACAGTACAGAGAGTGTACATTTTAGTATGTCTCACGACAGAGATGACGTAAATTACAAAATCAGTAATCTGATGATTATGCCATAATTATAGGAAAGATACTATAAGTAGTATTACGGTTATACGGGTAACATTACCGTTTCTTTATTACAAAACCATTAGGAATATTATGTATTATTGGATAATTACTCCATTCTGTATTGCATTTCGTTGATCCTCCAGATTTTTTGTATTTAAAGTATTTATATATCTGGTTTTATTGTATATTATATACATATATAATATGTATGTTGCTATAGGTGCAAAATATTGTGACTACTGCGTATGTGTATGAGGGGGTAAACATTTCGAATGTTTAAGAAAGTAGTCACAACTTTTAGCACCACAGACCTATGTGGCGGAACTTGTGAACCTCGCTGTAGGTACTAAAATCCTTAAATTAAGGTTTTTTTGCATAACAAATTGGATATTTTCTGCTTTAGCATCAGTGATAGAAATAATAAGGATTCTAAGTACAACAAAACCATAAACCATTTATCCGTTTGAATATTTTGCAATATATTTTTGAGTAGAAGCGGTAAGCAAATCTTAAACCGAATCAAATTCCCCAGCTCCGTTGACTCTAGTTTCCTCAATTTTGATTACTCTGGTTGATTTTGCTATTTTGCGACAGTGTCATTTAGGTAATGTTAATTTAGTAAATATAATTATCGCTTACTCAGAGTTAATTTGCAATTAATTATATCAAATATATTAACTCAACTTTCTTTCAATTAAAACACCTTTTACATTTGTTAATTATCTAAACTTGTTTGGCTTCATGTTTAGCTTCAATTCAAGTAAAGTTCCTTTAACTTAAATATCATCTTTTCTCATCAATTAAAATGAAAACTTTCTATCAAAATTAAACTATTTAGCTTACTCGTCTTTTGCTGATGTTTTCCTTAATGGTAATTTGCTCCCTAAATTATGTTTTGATGTCCAATAAAAATCTTTTATTTACGCTAGAGAAATCAAATGAAACATTTCCCTATGTGCTGTACTTGTATTGTGATTTGTGAATTGTGATTCTTTATCGTTCCTCTCAGTCCAAACGTTTTTTTATTTATGTAAAAACCGATTGCAAGATATTTAAAACTTTTTGGTGAACATTTTCTGTCAGGTGTACAGTTTCGAGTTGCAGTCAAAATGCGAAAATTACCATTGTTTGCACAAATTCAATAATTGTCTCCATGATGCAGTAATGCAGTAACTCATTAGATATTTCTTGTATTTTTATTCAGTTTATTTTATGCATTTATGTGGTAATAAATGTTATAATGTTATTGTAATGCATTGAAAAATTTATTATTCCTTTCCACATTAAGCCAATTACAAAGAAATGAAAGATGTAATTTTTTTAATGTAATTAAAAACCCAAATATCATCATCACGTTAGTTTTAAGACAGCAAATTGAAAAGCACCTTGGTATTGGTAGTGCTACAAGCTGCCAAATCCCAATCCTTGCCATTCCTAAGTTGGTCATGAAATAATTAAAGAAGTAGTTAATTTTCTGGGGAAAGATTACACATCAATGGTGAGAATGGTGAGCCAAAAATACAAACCCAAATATTTAGTACTCTTACTTTCTCAAGCAGCGGCCGTTATTTTTGACCACGATTTGATATCGATATGTCCAAGTTACGGAATCAAAAACCGAAACAAAATTCCAAATGAATCTATTTCCAGTTGGAATACCTCTGGGACCCTATAACCGTAAAAAAGGATATTTCAAAGTTCACTTAAGATTTAATATACAAAAAATACATAAAAATATTTCTATTAATTGCAAATATAGAACTCACATCGATTCCAATAGTGTTGGCGCCTACATTTTTGCCCAGACATCTATATTGTGAACCTGTTGATTCACTGACAACTATTACCGAACCTGTTGCATTATTCAAGGCGTTCGCTGCAATTTACAAAAACAGTTACTTTTTTAAATATTTAATTTTAGTCAATCCTCACAGTGATGTAGTAACATTCTCCATTATCCATTATAAAAGTGACTTACACCAATTCACACCCCAGTATATAATAGTAGAGGATCCACCACCTCCAGTTTCAACTGGAGGAAGAATTGCAGGTCCAGCAGTAGTAGTAGCAGCAGTAGTTGTAGAAGCTGCGGTAGTAGTCTCAGCAACAGGACCTGGAGTTGTCGGTGGAGTTGCAGGTGCTCCTAGCATCTAACAAAAAGCCACAAATAATTAAAATTGATTTAAAATTAATATATATTATAGAAAATTAAATTAAATTTCAAATTTAATTATCGAAACTAATTTATATTATGGAAAATTAAATTAAATTTCGAATAGCTGAAATAAAATAGCAATAAAATACCCCTCCGTCCGCAACACATTGGATTTTGATCCGAGCTGTAGCTGTGAAAGACTGTCCGCTGGAAATCTGAAATTGACTGCCAGCGATACAAACCAGCAAAACTACCAAAAATTGATTCATTTTCGTAAAATTGATTTTTGTAAAATTCCTATGGACTTATTTCTGCTTATTTCGCGGTTTCTCTTGGCTTGGAGATGCTTTGCTGTTAAAGACGATGCAAGTGACTGTTATGAGAATTCGATTGCTATTTATTTAAATTTGTTATCGGGTCGGAATTTGTTTTCAAACGAATATGACAGGAAAGGATTATAATGAAATAACTAGAAAAATGCCTAAAACGTAGAAAATTATTTTTCACTTTCCGCCGTTTGCAATGCAAACTAATTTCGTGTGCCGTTATAATTGCAGGTATTGAAGGAAACTGGCTCATTACAACAATAAAACGATTATAATTTTATTATAGCAATATTATTAGCATTAACGGTAATTAAATAATTAGGAATTTAGTGAATATCACCTCATTCCTGAGAAATTAGTGACTATCAATCGCATTTTTACGGAATTATCGTAAGCTACGTAATAATTTTTCCTTTCAAATAAACATTAAAGCAAACTTTAGTATTTATGGTTATTTTTAGTGTTTACATACGGAGGAAAGTAGAGAAATGGTAATGTTGACCACAGTAGTTATCGGGATTATAATTTATTACTCTGAATGGACTGTCGGCTGATTACATTTAGAGAACGTGTACATTTTAGTATGCCTACGACGTAAAATTACAAAATTAGTAATCTGATGATTATACGTTTATGAGCAAGATAAGTAACAGTATTATGGTTATACACTGGTAACATTAACATAAGGGTTTCCTTTATTACAGCCATGGGATTATTCATTATTGGATAATTACTTCATTCTGTATTGCACTTTGTTAATCCTCCAAAGTTTTTTGTACTTACCTAAATGTGTGCTTTTATTGTACAGAGACAATATATTCATTATATCGTACATACAATATATAATTCAAATGTAATATAGACTGTAGAAGGAACGTATTGGAACCCGTGAAGCGTCGTTTTGGACAAGAAGTTGATAGGCATATCACCAACCAGTTCTCTAAATTCCTATTAAAAGATAATTTGGGAGACAATATTGGGCATGTATAATTGTGATTATAATCGGGACAGCTTTTGCCTGTTGAAAATTGTGAAGTCGAAATACTAGAATCCTTATGGTAATTTAAACTGTCGTCTTAAGAATTTAAATTGTCGTCTTAAGAATTTAAATTTTCGTTTTTTTGGTTGACTGTATAGTCATATGAATGTTTCTCATTTGAATTTAATTTTTCGTCTTTTGGAGTAATATTTCGTGTAGTTGACAGTAGAATTTTGAAGTCAAGGTTAGGGGTGCAAAAGTTTTCTAGGTCATCAAAACAAATTTAAATTCGGTCATTATTATTCAGCTTGTAAGTGTGGTAAGACAGAAGATTTTAAGACAGAAACGCAATCTTTCCACTGTGTTGTCTGCTAAATGGCGTAGTATACTGCTGGGATTTTCTTATCTTATTTATGTTGGGTGTATGATAATGAATATGATAATTTATCACATAATCATATTCCTTGTACATACGCATGTTCTGTGTGTACACCTACTATGCACCTTTGTTAACATCGCTACAAAGTGGTCATACACATGCATTGCGTGCCAGACGAAATATTAATCCTAATGACGAAAAATTAAAATCAAAGACGAAACATTCATATGACGAAATATTCGACCACAAAAGACGAAAATTTAAATTCTTAAGACGAAAATTTCAATTCTTAAGACGACGGATTAAATCACATTCCTAATATTATTACGGTTTGTTTGCATAACAAATTGGATATTTTCTGCTTTATCACCAGTGATAGATATAACAAATCCATCTATCTTTTTTGCTATATATTTTCGTGGATGGACATGTGCTCCGTAAATTAGGTTTTAATATCCACTAAAAATCTTTTAATTCCGCCAAGAAAATAAGAGCAAGTCTTTTAATACAATATTTCCCCTTTGATGTTTCTGTAATGTGATTTTTTATCAGTCCTCTCATTCTAAACGTTTACAAGATGTTTAAAACAATATCATCCTTTCCACTGTTCCTTTAATTAAGATTGTAATAATTACATAAAAGACTTTTTGGTGAACATTGGAAATGGCAATTTTTATGTGAGGTGCTAAGTTTCGAGTTACTGACGAAAGCAGTTTTACAATACAAGCATACTATTAGCACAAAAAGTTCAATAATTATCTTCCTGATACAATGCAGTAAATCCGTAAATATTTTTTGTTTCTTTATTCAGTTTATTTTATTCACATATGTGTGCACATGTACGTATGTATATGTATTTATTTATTTTAAAGAATAATCACATACAAGCTGAGAATTAACGTAGTTTGCAATCAGAAAAAAAAGTTACTAGATTAAAATTACGATAGCTTAGCCTATATCTTACGTAATATTTCTTCCTAAGTTAAACATTCATTGTGAGTTAATTCTATTTTTTTATACAATCCATTAATCAATGATAATATTAATAGGTATAGGTATAGTATAGTAGACGGCTTTCATTCTAATGCGCTTAATTTGGCATTTATTTTATGACTCAACTAAAAATCAGCTTTTCTTGCTGTCTTTGTTAAAATATATAAATAAATGTAGCAACACAATATACAGTATACTATCTGGTAAATGAAAAGGAAAATCAGGTTTAAATGCTAACGGACAAAATCATATTAATTGTGTTATCGATTACAATTTGCATGAATGTGACAGTCGCTTGTTTTCGAATTATAAAGCAGGGACCAAATGACAACCCAAACGGTTGGCAAGCTCTTAATTTTCTTAGACAGTATTTATTCTGGATTGCTCTTTTCCATTTGTGGAGAAAAGCATCCGATTGGTCTGCCACTCCTCCTAAGCTAGGTATAAGGGAATTTTCCACGACCAGGTAAATCATAGATAGTATTGGGAAATGCATGTACATTGAGAATGGAATATGACCCACTAATGTTATAGTACCATAAGTAGCGATCACATGAATCGTATTTACAACAAATAAACCGATTCCTAAGCATTAGAAGCAAAATCATTTAGATATTGGTTAAATAACATTGTTATATGATATCTACGAATGGTTACATGAATATTTCTATCTCTGCGTGCAATGTGTGCAATTTGTGGATCTATTGATGCCAAGATCAATTCAGATTGACTGCAATATATAAACAACAAACCCGCAAACAGAAGAAATGATGATGTTGCATGGGCTGTCATTAAAAACGCTATAATGTAAACCAAGATTCGAAAGGGAAGTAAAGTATGAACTTCCTCTGGAAAGTGTTCTCTCAGAAATCTTTGAGCTGGATTCCAGTCACCTCTGAAAGCAAATTGTTGAGCAAGTGAAGCGATATTAAGGAATGCTATTATAGTTATTATTGGACCAATTTTTGAAATTAATTTCGCCTTTCGTTCTTGTTCTTTTTGCATTTTGGTTTGAAATGCACTACCTCAAATTTGAACAAAAATAATTCATGAAATTGCTGATTGCAAATTAGTAGTCTAAGTTTGTCTTATTTGTGTACCTAAAAATTGTATTGGTAGGAAAAAAAGATTTTCAAGGGGGCGTGGCTAATGATTTGCCATTTAATTGCAATTATCAATATCATGGGTAATTGTAGTTAAATAATTTACTATCTGAATTTTTTTGGCTTACCCGAAAATTGTATGATGAATCGGACGAAGACATTTGCCATAATTAGTATTTCCTTTCCTCTGAAGATTACAAGGATATCAAATAATATTATTAAGAAAAAAGAAATATAAAACTGAAGGTAAATAACAATTTTGTACGCTTGGAATGTGGGATCTAGGTAATACAGTTAATCAACAAACAAACTGAAAAGTAGAGAAAACCTAATAGGAACAACCATACACCATATATCCAAGTCAAGTATTGGAAATTGGAATTTGTGATTATTAAGCAAAGCTTCTTTTCAGCACAGTCAAATGGTGCAACGTTAAGGTAACCGAATACTTTTAAGAATAGTATAGCACATGACTTTCCGCTGTCAGTCACTTAGCTATAGCAGCCACACACACCAACCGTGCAGACACAAGCCAGAGAGCTAGGGACCGTCCATATATTACGTGCGCAGTTTAGGGGGGGGGAGGGGGTACCCGAAAGTGTTACGCAGTGTTACGGTGGGGAGAGGGGGGGTCAAAGCTTTTGTTACGTAACCAAACTTTTACCTGTTTTTCATAGAAAATTTTGCTATAAATTTTGCATTAAAATTACAATTGTCACCAATCGTAGTAATAGCTTTATCGTTTTAAGGTTTATAATAAATAAATGTTATTTAAAACACTAAATTATGATACTATCTATCGCGATTATGTTATCGTAAGAAAAAAGATTTACAAAAATCAAAGCAATTTGAAAACTGCTTTGGAAGGCAACAATTAAGTTAAAATAATAAGGTCCAGCTATTAATTATTTAAACTTCGAAAAATCGTAAAATGTTTCAATGTCTATTTACTCAAAACTGGCAAAATATTTCGTATAATATTGTTGATGAAAATCTTTAAAATGGTTAATTTGATGTCTCAAAAAACTTGCTCCTGTGAAGTGAGAAAGCAACTTATTGTAATAATTTAAAAAGCATTCCTGAAAATTTATTTGAAACGTAAATTGACCAAATCTGAAAGTTTGAACAAATTACGCCCCCAATAGGCAAAAGCGACATGCGACAGTACAAAAGTACACAATAGTTTTCTTAACATAATAAAAGAAAATTCATGATAATAATAGTGTTTTAAATAATATCTGAATTAAGCTACCATACTGTACTACGCAAACTTGCTACAATAGTTAATCAGCAATTACCTGTATTAACTAGGTTTTTATCAAGGTTATAAATTATTTAGTAATTTATGCAATGAACAGCTTTTAAAGCGTGATTTAATATACTGTTAAATAGTGATACTGCAATACTGTATGTAAAAACTTTTTCTTTGGTGTTACGTAATATTAGGGGAGGGGGTTCAGCTCCGTGTTACGGTGGTGTTACGGAGGGGTGGGAGGGGGTCCAAAAAATGGAAATTTTGCGTTACGTAATATATGGACGGTCCCCTAGGAGCAACATTAGGAGGAGCGAGGGGAGAACACCGGAAGGGACAAGGCCAAGCACCAAGCTCTGCGCCAAGCAACTCACCTCCATCGGTCTTCCTCAGCTCAAGCAACGGTTAGGAACGTCAGTATCTCTCAGACTGCGGAAGACTCCACAACTCAGCTACTCTACTCTATTAGATCTCTTGTACTCTCTCTAAATTCTCTATCTCTAAAAGTATCTCTCTCTTCCCATTCGACTTAATAAAAGTACTAGTCTTTACACACCCACATAAAACACTTATTATCATTCCACAATTCCATAGTCTAATGTAGCTCTCATCCGACTTCTAACGAAATAGAACTGGACTAGGAAGAGGGGTTTGCACGGATCTCTATAGGTTCTAGGCCACTCCTTACAATCGAGCCACTTCTTTCCAATAAATTTGGAAATAATCCTGAGGGGAAATTCTCTCAACCTTTCTTTTTAAAGCACGCAACATTTTCTACTTCTATTCTGTCTATTCATGAAGGAATGAAGTTATCAAAACCGGGACGCCAAAGGAGTCGCAAAAAAGCAACTGATGGAGTTAATGGTTCCATAAGAGCCAAATTCTTCTTGAGTTGACGTCAATAGTGAACTGAAACTTTTAGAATTCAATTTTAAAAAACAATGTCCATGTAGTTGGATATTGTCTGATTTAATTTGCTGATTGGGTTTTAATATATTCAACTCACCTAGTCTTACAATGTTTAGATTTCTTGAATCCATTCCACAGAGTACATTGAATAGTTATCTTAACCAATAAGAAAAGGCCTAATAGGAGATAGCCAATTCCATATCTTAAGGTAGTATACAATATTGGGGAGTATAGAATATTATCTAGATTGTATTATTTCATCCAACTGATTTTTAGCCAATATGTAATTTATGTGGAGACTATTCAATATTATCTGACTATTCAATATTATTAACTTTTTGATTTAAGATTCCAGATAATTCAATAGTTTACGATTTGTTTGTCGAACTTTAGCTAAACTATTTTTAAATTGTCTAATTTTATTGTATCCATTTCACGAATTATTTTAGTATGTGAGCCCCGGCTAAGAGATAGCCAATTCCCTTAGTTCAATTTCGATACCAAGTTCGGCAAAGAATAAATGAACATTTAGTACATAGGGGAATATCCTTTGTGTGTTGAAGAAGCTGAGTTTGTGATACTAAAAGATTAGAAGAGCAATTACTTTTTGTTTGTATAGCACATGGGAAAATATTCTGGTTTCTTGATATCTGGGTTTTAAATCGAAAGATTATTTCTTTTTCTTTTAAATCAAATATTGTTTATATTCATGACAAGGCAGAAACTAATTTTGGGGGAATTAAATGAGTTTCCTCCCGCTGATAATTTTTCTTTAATCGAAATACTATTTACATAGACTTAATCCAAAAGACTGTAATACTGTAAGAAATGGTGGAGACTGTGACTGGAAGACGAAATTAATTAAATAACTTTGTGTTCGTAAAGTTTATTTGATTATTGCCTGATGTTAATTGAGTTGAGCCACTGGAAGGCGACAACTTATAGTACACTTCTATAGTTTTGCAAAATTTGATTCTATAGTAATCGCAGACACGCATTTTTTTAATCTTTTAATGCATGATTGCAAAACCAAAATTTAAAATTAAAAGTATTAAATACTTTTAAGAATCCAACTGTATTGAGAACTGTTGCTGTAAAACAACTTTAAAGGAACAATTCCGGAACAGACAAGTTCAAGGATTGAGTGGAGTTTCTCTAGTGACGGCAATAGTGGTCTTAAACTTTCCTGGGTGTAATCCACTTTAAGAATCCAGATAATTGAAGATTTTGCGATTTGGTATGCGAGCTTCAGCTATCCTATTCCTAAATTGTTTACTTTTCTTGTATCCTTTCCACGAATTACTTTAATATTATTTCTACAACGGTTAACAAAGCCAATTCCCTAAACTTCATTTCAATATCAAGTTCGGATAGGAATAAATGGTCATTTAGTACATGCGAGGATAGGTACTCCTTTTTGTGTTGAAGAAGTTGATTTGAGATATTAACGATTAGGGCAACTACTTTTTGTTTGTATTACATTGTATATAGCGGAATATTCTACTTTCTAAATATCAAGGTTTGGATTGGAATCGTAAGATTATGTCTTGTTCCTTAAATCAAATGTTGTTTATATTCATGAGAGGGCAGAAACTAATTTTTTAAGAATCAAATGATGTACCTCCCTTCTCTGATAATATTTCTATTTAATGTATTTACAGACTTAATCCTAAAGACTGTAAGATTGTAAGACATCGTAGAGACTGCGACTGGAGATATTAATTAAATAACTTTAAGTTTATAATTATTTAGTAATTTGCTAAGTTCTTTCACTACTGACTGATGTTACATGAGTAGAGCCTCTGGAAGGCAATAAAGTAAATAGGTACTATTATAGTTTTGTAGGATTGGATTATATAGTAATCGGAGATATATTCATGGTATAACGTAGAATACCTATACGCAATGCTAAGTATATTTATATTCATTATATTTATATTACCACATTTTATTCATTATATTTATATTACCACATTTTATTCATTATATTTATATTACCATATTTTATCCATTATATTTATATTACCATATTTTATCCCTTATATTTATTACCATATTTTATCCATTATATTTATATTACCATATTGTATCATTAAATTTATATTGTCATATTCTATTAATTATTTTATATTATCATAATTATTGTTATCATATCATATTCATTACAGTGACATATTTAGTGTTATCATATTATATTCATTATACTATCATAATTAATGTTACCATATTATATGCATTACTTTCATAATTATATTTTTCATTAAATATTTAATTTTATATCATTTATTATATCATTAAAACAAAATTTATTATATCATCATCATATTGTATCATATTATATTATATTATTTATGATATCGTAATTATATTATCGTAATTATATTATATTAATCATATCATAGTCATTTTACAACACAATCATACTATCAAAGTTGTGAGAAAGTGCAGCTTGCAAGGGTTGCCGAATAGTACTACGTAGCGTGCAATCAGGTTTCAATATTAACAGACATAAGCATATCAATTGTGTTGTTGACCACAATTTCCATGAATGAGACAGTCGTTTGCTTTTGAATTATAAAGCAGGGACCAAAAGTGAGTCCAAACGGTTTACAAGCTCTTAATTTTCGCATGCAGTATTTATTGTGGATTTCTCTTTTCCATTTTTCACGAAACGCTTCGGATTGACCAGCCACCCCTCCTAAGCTAGCAACAAGGGTTTTCTCCAAGAGCAGGCAAAGAATAGACATCATTGGGAAATACATGTACATAGAAGTTGGAATACGGCCAAATAGTTTTATAGCGCTAAAGGTAACCATCATGTGAGTTACATTTAAGCTAATTAAATACATTGCCAAAGCAGTTGATAGGAAATCATTCAGGTATTGATTTAGTAACATTATTATTTGGTAAATACGAATAGGTACATGAATATTGTGATCTCGGTCTTCGATGTGTCGATTACCGGGGCCGATGGATGCTAAGGCGAACTGAGATTGAGTGCAGTACATAAATAGCAGACCTCCAAATAGAAACAATAATGTAGTTGCCGCATGGATGGCGGTTAGGAAACCTTGAATGATACCAAAGAGGTGAGCGCCCCAGTAAGTGTGAACTTCCTCTGGGAAGTTTTCCCTGATAAATCTTTGAGCTGGATTCCAATCTCCTCCGAAGGCACATTGCACGGCAATTGATGCCGAGTTAAGAAATGCAAATGTGATGATCAAGGGCATTATTATTGAAAATAATACTGCCCTTCGCCTTTGTTCTTCTCTTCTCGATTTAGTCTCGAATTTGCTGGCTATAAATTAAAAAAGTAAATTTAAAATTATTAATAATTACAGGTAAATAATTTAGTAGGAATTTACTGGCTATAAATTAAAGTAAATTTAAAATTATTAATAATTACAAGTAAATAATTTAGTATGAATTTACTGGCTATAAATTAAAGTAAAACCAAAATCATGTATAATTGCAAGTAAATAATTTAGTATGAATTTACTGGCTATAAA
This sequence comes from Yoshiicerus persimilis, assembly GCA_020352615.2. Taxonomy (NCBI): domain Eukaryota; kingdom Metazoa; phylum Arthropoda; class Collembola; order Entomobryomorpha; family Tomoceridae; genus Yoshiicerus; species Yoshiicerus persimilis. The sequence goes on from CM036941.2 coordinate 7,192,963, forward strand.
TTAAAGTAAAACCAAAATCATGTATAATTGCAAGTAGATAATTTAGTATGAATTTACTGGCTATAAATTAAAGTAAAACCAAAATCATGTATAATTGCAAGTAAATAATTTAGTATGAATTTACTGGCTATAAATTAAAGTAAAACCAAAATCATGAATAATTACAGGTAAATAAAGTAGTATTAAATCTACTGGCTATAAATTAAAGTAAATTCAAATTAATGTGTAATTACAAGTAAATAATTTTGTATTTAAATTTTCTGTTTTTCTTTACTTGAGAATTGCATGATGAATCGGATGAAGACGTTTACAAAGATTATTATCTCCTTTCCTCTGAAGATGAACAGGAAATCAAATACCAGTACTACGATGAAGGTATTGTAGATCTGCATATAAATAATAATTTTGTATGCTTCGAATGTGGGATCTGGAGAATACAATTCTCTCAGCAGACGGGCTGAAAAGTAGACAAATCCTGCCAGCATCAACCAAACCTGAAATATCCAACTGTGGTATTGATAATTGGAATCTGTGAATCTTAGGCAGAGCTTCTTTTCATCCCAGGAAAACGGTATAGCATTCACATAACCGAATATTTTCAAGAATCTCCCGAGTTCTTTCCAATAAATTTGGAGATAATCCGGAGGGTAAAAATTCTTAGTCTTTGTTTTTATAGAACGCAACATTTTCTCCTTCTATTCAGTCGACAGTTTTACGAAGAATGAACTGATACACCAAAATGCGACGCAACGGGAGAAAAATAGTTATACGATAGAGTTAGTACTTCTATATAAGAGTTCAAGGAATGAATTGACGTCAGCAGTGAGGTGGAACTTTCTAAATTCAATTTAAGAATCCAGGTCCCGGTAATTAAATATTGTCTGATTTAATTGGCTGATTTGGTTGTAATAAATTGAACTTACTTAGTCTTTGTATTCTTACAATGCTTATCCATACATACATTCCTATAAAAATACGTTCGGAATTGACGTACATTTAAAACATGTGAGGATAGGCAAGTCTTTGTGTTCTGCAAAAGTTAATGTTGGTATTGGGATACTAAAACTATTAAAAAAGAAATTTCTGTTTATTTACATTACAAATGGGAATACTTTCTTCAGTAGCATTAGCGTTTCAAATAGTAAGGGTTCTGGGGGCAATACAACCATTTGCGTAGTCAGTAATATTTTTATAATAACAAAAATACGTAAACCAAAGCAATCCAAATTCTGAAAACCTCACTGATAAAATAACTAAGTCAAATTTTGACTCTTGTTAATTTTAGATATTTTGCAGCAAGTGTTCTTTTAAGGCAAAATGCATACTGTAAAATCGCATTTGTATTTCGTAGTTAAACAAAAATTCCTTAGCTATAGTCTCTTGAATTCGCTGAAAAATATTTTCTATTTAATCATATTTTGTAGGTAATTTATAATCGCTTTTATATTTTTAATTAAAGTTAAATTGCTTAACTGTAAATGAATTTTTGTTTTATCATTCTTTTGCAATTATTTGCTAAATTAAATGACTTGGTGATAGTGCTTTTGAATTGAGCAGCACGGTTGAGAGAAGTTTAGCTGGTTACGACAATGGTTACGTAAACCTTTAGTGGGTGTAATCCAATTTAAGAATCCGGGCAGTTGAATGTTTCTCAATTTATTTGCCAGGCTCCAGCTAACCTATTATTAAACTGATCAATTTCCCTGTGTGCTTTCCATGAATTACATTACTATCCGTGCCATGGTTCAGAGAGAGCAAATACCCTCATTTCAAAAGTGTTCGGGTTAGAATAAATGTACATTTATTACACAGGAGGACAGAGGCCTTTGTGTGATGAAGAAGTTGAATTTTAGGTACTCCAGGATTAAAGCAATTACTTTTTGTTTGTATTCCATATGGCAAAATGTTCTCCTTATTGACACCAGGGTTTGAAATAATAAGGGTTCTGTGTAGAAACCATCTAGGTACCCAATTACATTTTATGAGTACAAACTGAAAGGAAATCTTAAACGGATTCAAAATCTGAAAGCCGCAATGACAAAATTTAGAATTTTGACCGCAATTCCGAATTAAAATTTTAATTACTTTTATTATGTAAATTTAATTTAATTTAATTTAAAGTAAAGGTAATTTACGCCAAGGAGATATTTTCAAATCGCTTTTGTATTTTTCATTAGAATAAGCAAATTTCCTTTTAACCTTCTTGCATTCACTGAAACGGGTTGTTTGTATTTAACCACTCTTTTCTCTTACGTTCTTTGCTTTTAACGTTTGCAGACATTTGAATTTGGAAATATATGACGTTCCCGTACTCATTTCACGAATTACTAAACTTAAACCCTTACTGATTATGCCTTGTTCTTTTAATTCAAATGTTTATATTTATGTCAGGGCAGAAACTAATTTTTGTAGAATTAAATGATGTACCTCCTTTCCATAATATTCCTTTAATCGAAATAATACTATTTACTTAGACTTAATCCAAATACAATAGTATTGTAAGACACTGTTGAGACTAAGACTAAATGGCTGTATTAATTAAATAACTTGGTGATGTACTTTTGAATGTGTAAAATTTATGTGACCATATAGCCTGATGTTCTTTTTCCTTCTTAAATTTAGGCATAAGAATGGATTACAAGTTCTTAGTTTTATAATTTATATTGAGAAGTGAGAGTATACATTATGTTCGGTCAGCAGATGATTTTCTAGGACTAATAATTTTTATTCAGATAAAGTTCTTTCGTGCCTAGAGTACATTGGTTGTGTAGCAAATTGCGACTTTCAATTATATTAACTTGCATGATAACCATATTCATTATTATTGTGCGAAATCTTAAAATCTTAAATTACGTTTATAGTTTTGTATTTACATATGAGTATTATATTATCATAGTTATATTCATTATATTTTATAATTATTGTTATATTACCACACTATATTCATCATATTATACTATAGTATTATTGTTGTATTACCATACCATATTCATTAGATTATATTATATTATATTACCATACTACATTCATTATATTTATTACTATACTATATTATATTCATTATATATTCATTATATATTCATTATTATACCATATTATATTCATTATATATTAGTTATTATATTATCAATATTATATTACCATATTACATCATTTAATCTATGATCAATATATTATATCCTTTATTATAACTTTCTTCTATATTATAATCCTATATTATAATTATTATCGCTATAATGTATAAGTTATTATATTCCCATTATTTTGTATCACAAATATACGGTATCATATTACAATATCTTAATTGTATTATATTAATTATATCGTAATCATATTATAGTACAATCATATTATTATCAAGTATGTAAGGAATTGGAGCTTGCATGCTTGCTTGAATTATCATTTATTATAGCATATTATACTATATCATTTATTATAGCATATTATATTATATCATTTATTATAGCATATTATATTTTACCATTTATTATAGCATATTATATTATATCATTTATTATAGCATATTATATTTTACCATTTATTATAGCATATTATATTATATCATTTATTATAGCATATTATATTATATCATTTATTATAGCATATTATATTATATCATTTATTATATTTTATATACAGGGTGCGCCAAAAGAACATGAAATGATGTCGGGGGCTGTAACTCTTAAACCTGAGAACCCACAGAAATGTGGTGGCTACCATTCGAAAGAGGACAAAATTTCAATCAAAGTTGATTTAAAAAGTATTTAATTTTGTAATGTTTTTAAAACTTTAGAAGGCAGAGAAAATTCGGTAAAATTACGTGTTTTCTCGTGTAAGAAATAGGGATATTTAAAAGACATGCCTTCCACCCGTCTGTTCACATTTTTCGAATCTTTTGACAACAAAATGGCATGCAGAGGATATCATATCTGGTAAAATTTCATTAATAACTTTGATACCTTTACTTTTCAGACCCTTTTCCATTAGTGCATGGAGATTATGAGTAACCCAAATTATCTGATTGTGTCTATTCACACTACCGTTCAGATGAAAAGAGCATTCATCGGAAAACATTACAGATTAAGAAAAATTTTCGTGTCATTAATTAAGTCATTTGAATTTTTTGCAAAAACATTTATTATCTTAGCGTAACCTCCATGTTTCAGCTCTTGCAGTTTAGTTGGCCTGTAGGGTTTCATTTTTGTTACTCTTATTAGTCCTCTTTGAATCGTGCCATGACTCAAATTGAGTTTTAGATGAACCTTACTAATTGGCAACTAAGTTTTTTCATGAAATTTCTGACCTATTCTTTTCAAATTAGCTTCTTTTAGAACGGAGCTCGGGTGACCCGATTTGAGTCTGCTATGAGCCACAGTTCCGTATTGTGGCCACTTTTAAGAGTTCTGTTTAAAGTGTTTTGATCGGAGCCGATGGTTTTGGGAACCTTTTCCTAAATCTACAACGGAGTATTGGAATACTACTAGATTTAGAATATTCTTCTACCAGAAATGTCCTTCCGGTAGTATAAAAATGCAAACCGAACTTCTAAACCTTTTTTCCAAGATTTACACGGAAAATGCTGATACCATTTGACGCTCCATATTTCCTTAAAAGTACAAATGTTTCAGGGAACCATAATATCAATTTTGGTTGAAATTTTGTTTTCTTTCGAATGATGGTCACCACATTTCTGTAGGTTCTCAGGTTTAGGAGTTACAGCCCCCGACATCGTTTCAGGTTCTTTTGGCGCACACGGTATATACAACCGAATGTGTACCTACGTGAGAAACGTGCGAATGTGGTAGTTGGAAACTAAACGTAGCGTTGAATCAGGTTTTAATATTAACAGACATAAGCATATCAATTGTGTTGTTGACCACAATTTCCATGAATGAGACAGTCGTTTGCTTTTGAATTATAAAGCAGGGACCAAAAGTGAGTCCAAACGGTTTGCAAGCTCTTAATTTTCGCAGACAGTATTTATTCTGGATTTCTCTTTTCCATTTTTCACGAAACTCTTCGGATTGGGCAGCCACTCCTCCTAAGCTAGCGACAAGAGTTTTCTCCAAGAGCAGGCAAAGAATAGACATCATTGGGAAATGTATGTACATAGAAGTTGGAATATGGCCAAATAGTTTTATAGCGCTAAAGGTAACCATCATGTGAGTTACATTTAAGCTAATTAAATACATTGCCAAAGCATTTGACAAGAAATCATTCAGGTATTGATTTAGTAACATTATTATTTGGTAAATACGAATGGGTACATGAATATTGTGATCTCGGTCTTCGATGTGTCTAATAGTGGGGCCGATGGATGCTAACACGAAGTGAGATTGAGTGCAGTACATAAATAGCAAGCCTCCAAATAGAAATAATAATGTCGTCGCTGCATGGGTGGCGACAAGAAGAACTTCATAAGAAACAAAAATGCGAGTAAGAAAGAAAGTGTGAACCTCCTCTGGGAAGTTTTCTCTGATAAACCTTTGAATTGGATTCCAGTCATCTCCATAAGCACATTGTACAGCAAGTGAGGCCGAGTTTAGGAATCCGAATATGCAGATTAGTGGCATGATTTTTGAGAATAGTATTGCCCTTCGTGTTTGTGCTTGTCTTCCTATTTTCGTCTCGAATTTACTGGCTGTAAAATAAAGTAAATTCAAATTCATTAGTAACTATAAGTAAATAATTTATTATTTAATTTACTAGCTATTAATTAAAGTAAATCCAAAATAATGAATAACAGGTAAATAATTTAGTATGAAATTTACTGGTTATTAGTTAAAGTAAATCCAAAATCATGAATAATTACAGGTAAACAATTTAGTAAGAATTTACTGACTGTTGTAAACTGAAGCAATTAAAAATTATGAATAATTACAGGTAAATAATTTAGTATTTTAATTTTCTGTTTTGGTTTACCTGAGAATTGTGTGATGAATCGGATGAATACGTTTACAAAGATTATTATCTCCTTTTCTCTGAAGATGAACAGGAAATCAAATACCAGTACTACGAGAAAGGTATTGTAGATCTGGATATAAATAATAATTTTGTATGCTTCGAATGTGGGATCTGGATAATATAATTCTCTCAGCAAACGGGCTGAAAAGTAGACAAATCCTGCTAGCAGGTACAGAACAACATTTATCCAACAGTAGAATTGAAAGTTGGACTTGGTGAATCTTAAGCAAAGCTTCTTTTCATCCCACTCAAATGGTGTAGCCCAAATATAACCGAATATTTTTAAGAATCTACCGAGCTCCTTCCAATAAATTTGGAGATAATCCTCTGGGTAAGTTCTCTTAATCTTTCTTTTTATAGAACGCAACATTTTTCCCTTCTAGTCAGTCGACTGTTTTATGAAGAATGAACTTATTTACCAAAAGGAGTAAATACTTCTATATGAGTTCAATGCTTGAATTGACGCCAGTAGTGACCTGAAACTTTTAAAATTCGATTTAAGATACCAGTCCTGGTAATTGAGTATTGTCTGATTTAATTGACTGATTTGGTTTTATCAAATTCAACTATCTTATTCTTTGTATTATTACAATGCTAACTAACCCATACATTCCTATGCAAAATAAGTTCGGAATTCGCATACATTGCGGGGTTCAGCTAACCTACAGTATGTCTATTAGGAGATTTGACATATCCCAAAACGAATACGTTTTTTTCCTCTAAAATGTTTTTTGGTTAATGTGGGGTAACACCGGATTTACGCCAAACCGAACCTCAGGTGCAATTTTGAAAAAATCAAAATTTCCAAAAAAAAATTTTTTGAATTTTTTTCAAAATTGTTTTGAGATATGTCAAGTCTCATAATAGACATACTGTATTCTTAAATTGGTCAACAATACCTTTTGTATCCATTCCAAGAATTACATTACTATCTGTGACCTGGTTAAGAGAGTCAAAACACTAAATTCTAATAAATGTATTCTGTACATTTAATACATGGGAGTGATCAAGTTAAATTTGCGGTACTACTATAGGATTAGAGTATATACTTTTCGTTTGTATTACGTATGATAAAATGTACTGTTAAATTACATCAGGGTTGGAAATCGCAAGGGTTCTTTGTGCATTAAACTATGTAGGTACCCGCTTAAACCCTGTACATTTTTTGAGTGCAAACAAAAACCAAAACGTAAACGGATCCAAAATCTGAAAACCGTAAGGAAGAATTCAGAATTCAAATTTTGTATTGTTGGATATTTTACAATTAAATTTCTTCAAAGCAAATGTAATTTAGCCCAAGTAGATATTTTAAAATTGCTTTTACATCTTGTAATTAAAAATTGTCTATAGCTATAGTCTTTTGTATTCACTAAAAAGGGTATTTCTGTTTAATCATTCTTTTACAATCGTTCTTTTTTAACGTTTGCAACTATTTGAATTTGGAAGTATTGTATGTATAAAGTATTCATTCCACGAATTACTAAACCTAAACCCTTGTTTATTTTACCAAGTTCTGTTAATTTAAATGTTGTCGATATTCATGTCAGGGTAGAAACTAAATATAGGAGAATTATATAGGAGAATATGTACCGCCCTTCTCAGATTCCTGTAATTGAAATATTATTTACTTCACCCAAAAGACTATATTTTAAGAATTAGTAGATGCTTGTAACTGGATATGGCTTTATTAAATTAATTAATTAATTGCTTTGTAATGCTTAATTGACTACGTTATGTTGTCATCTTTCATTCTGAAATTATGAAAAAACAGTAATTTTACTCTATAAAATTTAAAAAATTGTTACCATAAAAATTACTGAAAACAATAGTAATCATTTTCCCAAAGGAAATGACTAATATTTAAAATGTCCATGCAAATTAATGGAATCAGCAGGAAAGAGAAAGTCTACGGACTTGTGAAAGTCGCAGGCATGAATTAGGTGGACTAATGAAAATAGCAGTAGAATTATTTAATTTAGCAGGAACTTTGAACGTTATCGGAGTTGCGGCGATGAGGGGCAATTACAAGTTTCCACTTAAGGCAAAAACCATTCCTGTAGACCAGAAGAGAAAGAGGGGACGTCCTAAGCGCACACAAAAAGTCTTTCGAAACAACTATAATGTCCCCCAACTGTATTTACTCGTTATTCAACTGTACCTTCATTGACTGATTAATTATTGTTTTCGTATTCATTTTATAACTCAACTATTACCAGGCTTTTACAATTATTGCTGCTGCACAATACTTCAATGACTGATTATGATTAAAGATATGCATTGACAAATTCCTGCTAATTTAAATAATTCTACTGCTATTTTCATTAGTCCACATAATTCACGCCTGCGACTTTCACAAGTCCGTAGACTTTCTCTTTCCTGCTGATTCCATTAATTTGCATGGAAGGATTAAATAACGGCCAAAGGAAATTGCCATAAGTGATAAAGATATGTAATTTAAGATATATATCTTCAATCTTCAATCCAGTCTTCTAAATATATTCATAATGGCTGGGAATTAATTGGCCTGTAAAATAAACTAATAAAGCCGGTACGATATTTCTGTCTGGTAAAATAAATGAATAAATAAATGAAAATATTGTGTAATTAAAATAATGAGCCAGTATGTAGTATAAATACATCAACCAGTAGGACTGTAAAATAAGTGCTCGACTTACCTCTACATAATACGTAAGCTTTATAAGACAAATAGAATAACCAACAAAAAAAGGTGATGATCTGAAGATAATTTAGTTTTTCAATAAAACACAATGTACGGAATTTTCTTACGTAACATAATTTAGGTTTCTTTGCTTATTTATACGACTTCAGCATTTTATTACGTAAAATTTTGTGTATATCCGAAATACTTCAGATAGTTTTATATGGCGGCCAAATGTTGGGCCATTTTTAACTAATCAAAAATAAAGTATTATATGGAAACAAATTGTTAGTTCTGTGACGAAATGCATTACAGCTTTTATTGCAATGTTGCAATTTTTATTAGGTACAAATGAACAGTGGAAACATAGCATACATAGAAACAATGGGGAATTTTATTAGATAAATTCCATATCATATTTTATTAGATAAATTCCATATCATATTTTATTAGATAAATTCCATATCATATTTTATTAGATAAATCCCATATCATATTTTATTAGATAAATCCCATATCATATTTTATTAGATAAATTCCATATCATATTTTATTAGATAAATTCCAGAAACATTTCAAGTAACTAAACAGATCTGATACTACACTGTTTATGCTATTGATAAGACGCGAAAGCTTCTTTATAATAATTCGCGGAACACTCACAGAAGAATCCTCAACTTATAAGTCTTGATCAGCAACAATATTTTTCGGTATAAGCTCGTGAAAAGCCTTTTCGGAAAGAGAACATCCCTTTTCCCCACTTTCAAAGACATAACATGATGATTTAACATCAGCGTATTTCGTCAAAAAACTGCGTTCAAGTTTCTTAACTCCCCACTTTAATTTGCCGATGCATATTCGTTGGCAAAAAGTGAAAGATTTTTGCGATTCCAAAAAGTCAAGCAGAGATTGATCAACGGACATGTCACGAATGTAAACAATGATATCCTCCACTCGAATTTTGGTCTTAGAAAGTTCTTCAACACATCTGAAGTTATCAACAACTAATTTCTCTAGGTTGCAGAAGCTTTCATCGAGCCAAATTATTTTGCTATCCTCAAGCTTGAGGGTTTTGACGCTTTTAGGTATCAAAATGGATTTCAGTACGTCGCCCTCGCCATCCTCATCAACACCATCACACTGATACAACTTCAAGAAACCCAATTGAGGACAATTCATGAAATGAGAGAGAAATGAAAAATCTGCCCACATTTGGTCGATTTGTAAATATTGCAAGTTCTTCAACACAATTGGTTGGCTACAATTGAACTCGGTCACGTCGTTGATGTCACCTAAAGCGAGCTTTTCAAGTGAATTGGGCAAAGTGAACAAATCAACACTTTTGGCATCGTACAAGTGAAGTTCTTTAATTTTCATTTTGTTGTTTAAAGAGTAAGGAATAAAATACGTCTTCAAGGAATCAATAACCCACTCTGATGTTTCCCCATTTAGTATATCAACGCCCACTAAATCCAGATTATCCAACTTAACATTTCCACATAAATCCAAAACATATTTTGTAGCATCCGTATTAAATATGAAACGGTCAAGTGATACTGATTTTGCTTTCCGAAGATCGACAACATCATTTATAAGAACACGATCTAATTTACTTCCATCTTGAAAAAATATTGCCTCATCCAATTTTAATTTTATAGGACAAATTTTAATTCCAACTTCAAGATTGATTCTGCAATGTGACAGTGTCAGGTCTTTGATATGCGCAAGGAGGTGCAATGGAATGCCCAACAGTCTATTTAGCTGTGTATGGTCAATTTCACCTTCGATTGATAATTTTGTCATGTATTTGGCATCCTTCTGCACCATTGGGGATTTCGATATCCAAGAACCGATGTCAATCCACTTCACAAGCTTTTCATCACAGCGACTGAACTCTAATGTTAGTTCCTTTAAGTGCTGTTGCTGCTTTTCAAATAACTGCGTTAATTCTTCAATGGTCCAGCTATTCTCTTCGTATGCATATCCACTACCGCGTACACAAATACCAGAAATCTTGAACGCACTGAATAGAGCTGCCGAGTCCAGAAAACGGGAATAAAAGTTTTCAGGAAGACGAGGACGACGGACGGGCTTGCGTTTTTCGTGTTTATGAAAATGTATTACTGCACGGTTTGCAAGTGCTAATTTTCCCGTTGAACCCCACTCACGACAAACAAGACGACATTTTTTGATGTCTTTGATGCTAAGGAAATTGAAAACACACCGGATGACCTATATTTTAAAATACATAAAATTAATAGAAAATGAGTTGCAATTTTCATATAATACAAAGCAGAATTTACCTAAAATTTATATATTTAAGAATTCTTACAGGACTAAGCAGCAATGAATATTTCGAGTTCTTCTTTTTCAATAATTCATCCTTTGTAAAGTTGAAATGCAAAGTTTTATTTCGGAATGCAGTTCTTTTCTGTGAACAACAATTAATTTTTAGTTTGAATCTTGTTTTAATTTTTAGATTGGATTTTCCCTTCAATTTAATCACTAAATGCATTTGCCATTTGCAGTGTATTTAAAGAAATTCCAATTGCGGATTTTGAAGAAGCCCTACTTTGAAGACGGTGTAGTATATAAAATGGGAATTTCAACCATTTATTTATATACTTCGGCAAAGATATGGTTATAATTTTTTCCCTTCTGAGCTTAAATTAGTAATTCATATACTGCGTGCTAATTTTCTGAACTTGGTTGTTAACATACTAATTACTTTCAAAAAACTAACCTCGATTTCGTATAAAGACTGACTCAAAAGATCATAATTAAACTCCGATCCATTCCCAGTTTTAGGTTGTAATTCCTTTGTATCTGGAAAATAAATCGTCATTTTAATTTTTAAACAAAACATTTACAGTAAAGCTAAATTCGTCGGATAAATGTAATAAATGATATTCCGATCAGTCGTCCACCTGTTAATATAATTTAAACCTTCCTCGCAATCAGAAAATTCAAAAAAATTAAATTTAATACCCCTGTTATCTTCACTGCTATATTTAGCAACAGACTGAGTAGGTGATGAAGTTTCCACTCTAGACTTCATATCCAGTTCTTCCTGAAATTTGTCTGCTTCTTCGTCAGTCAATTCTTGGATTCTGGAAACTTCGGTTTCAGCAGCAGTCTGTTGATTTGTATTGGAACTGGAACGCTCTTCTTCTTTAATGTACTCTTTATCGGTATCCAGCAGCTGCAAGGACAAAATGACAGATTTGCAAAATTTTCAGAATCTTGAGGTTAACATATTTTAAAGAATAAAATACTTTCTATTCCAAAAAAGTAAGAACTACAATGTGAATTGTGAATGCAATGCAATTACGTGTTTATCTCTTCCTTCATGTCGTTGGGCCATTGTCATTACCTCGCTCTCAAAATCACCTTCACCTGGATCTCCAACAGGCATTCTTGATTTTCTTTTGCAAAAACTCTTCCAGCTAAAAGTAGTCAGTTTATAATGATTAAGAAAAATTATAGAATGACGAAAACAAGTGCAAAATCGAAGATGAAAAAAAGTCCTGCTCTGCTCTGACTTCTTTGTTGATTTGATCTGGTAGCCGCACTTTACTGAAGGCGGAGCTTGAGCTTACCGCTGCAGAATTACTCAAAGGCAATCAAGGATAACTATAGGTTCAGGTAATACATCCTCAAAGCTCGTTTCATTGAAACTTCTTTCGTTGGGAGAAATTAGAAAAAATGGAATTTAGTAAAACACTAGTATTCTATTGCACTAATAAAATTGTATTCTACATTATTTGATTTGACTATCCTGTATGCAACAATATTCAAAAATATGCAACAAAATAAAGACACGCTTTAATACTTTCGCTTTCATTAGGATATATTCAGAAGTTAATTGATAATTTCATTGAAATTCAAGTAATTTAAATATCAGTACAAATTCCTCAATCTCCAAGACACATTAATATTAAGTCTTAGACTATTCGTTTGGGTGATACTTAATTAGTTTCAATGAATAGACTGCTATTTTCAATGGACATTCAGTCATGCTAATTAAAATAAAGCTGTTAAAGGAAACACGAGTCCTGTATTTATTGATCGTGCAAAATATTATTACAAAATATATATGCAATATGACTTATCACTTTCTTGACACTTTTTGAATGTTCTCTGGACCAATCATTAGTTCGCATTATAACTGCTAAGAATATGGAATCTATTAAAGGCATAAGTAAAAAGCCACGTTTACAACCATTTGAATTTGGAAATATGTAAAGTCCTCGTGTTCATTCCAAGAACTACTGAACTTAACCCTTTATTTATTGTGCCTTGTACCTTTATTTCAAATGTTGCTTATCTTATATTTATGTCAGGGCAGAAACTAATTTATGTGAATTACATGATGTACCTCTCTTCTCATACATTACTATAATTTAAATCTTATTTACTGAGAGTTAGCCCAAAGGACTTTATTATTAGAAATAGCAGATACTTTTGACTACATATTGCTTTATTAGTTAAATAACTTGCTGTGTAATGTTTAATTGACTACATTATGTTGTCATCTTTCATTCTGAAATTATCAAAAACAGTAATTTTATTCTATTTCTGAAAATATTATGTTACCATAAAAGCCACTGATTTGCATACAAGAGGAATCATTTTCTCAAAGCAAATTTTCCAAGTGGTAACAATTATGTAATTTAAGGTATATATCAATAAAACACAATGTAATGAATTTTTTATGTAACATAACTTGGGTTTCTTTGTTTATTTATACGATTTGAGCATTTTATTAGGTAAAATTTTGTTTATATCCGAAATACTTCGCATAGTTTTACATGGCAGCCAAATGTTGGCCATTTTTAACTAATCAAAATTTTAATCAAATATTATATGGAAACAAATTATTAGTTCTGTGACGAAATGCATTTCAGCTGCTATTGTAAAGTTACAATTTTTATTCAAAAGTACAAATGAATAGTGGAAACATTTGGCATATATAAACAATGGGAGATAATAGTATGAGTGTTTAAGGTATGTATAACAGTTTATTAGATAAATTCCGGGAACATTTTAAGTAACTAAACAAATCTGATACTACGCTGTTTATGTGATTGTAAGATGTGAAAGCTTCTTTATAATACTTCGCGGAACACTCACAGAAGAATCCTCAATTCATAGGTATTGATCAGCAACAACATTTTTCGGTATAAGATCATGAAAAGCATTTTCGGAAAGAGAACGTCCCTTTTCCCCATTTTCAAAGACATAACACGATGATTTGACGTCAACGTGTTTCTTCAAAACACTGCGTTCCAGTTTCTTAACTCCCCACTTTAATTTACCAATGAATATTCGTTTGCAAAAGGTGAAACATTTCCGGGATTCCAAAAAGTCAAGCAGAGATTTATTCAAGTCGCCATCATTCAAATCGTCATCATCCAAGTCGTCATCATCCAAATCATACTTGTCACGAATGTAAACAATGATGTCATCCACTCTAACTTTGGTCTCTGAAAGTTCTTGGAGACATCTGAAATTATCAACAACTAATTTCTCTAGGTTGCAGAAATTTTCATCGACCCAAATTATTTTGGTTCGCTCAAGCTTGAGAGTTTTGACGCTTTTCGGTATCCAAATGGATTTCATATCTTCACCCTCACCATCGTAATCAACACCACACTGATACAACTTCAAGAAACCCAATTGAGGAGAATTCGTAAAATGAGAGAGAAATGAAAAGTCTTCCTTCCTGCCGTCAATTTGTAAATATTGCAAGTTCTTCAAAAGAATTGGTTGGCTACAAATGAACGTGGTCACGTCGTGGATGTCACCTAAAGCGAGCTTTTGAAGTGATTTAGGCAAAGTGAACAAATCAATACTATCGGCATCGTACAAGTGAAGTTCATTGATTTTCATTTTGCTGTTCACGGAGTAAGGAGTATACATCGTCTTCAAGGAATCAATAACCCACTCTGATTTTTCCCTATTCAGTATATCAACACCGTGTAAATCCAGATTGTCCAGCGTAACATCTCCCCATAAATCCAAAACATAACTTGTAGCATGCATATTAAATATGCCCCGAGCAAGCGACACTTCTTTTGCTTTATAGAGATCCACAACATCATTTATAAGAACACGATCCAATTTACTTCCCTCTTGAAAAAATATTGCCTCATCCAATTTTAATTTGAGAGGGTAAATTTTAATTCCAGCTTTAAGATCGATTCTGCAATGCGACAGTGTCAGGTCTTTAATATGTCCAAGGAGGTGTAGCGGAATAGGCAACAGTTTATTTAACTGTTCTCCACCTATTCCAAAGTAATATTCACCTTGGATTGATAATTTTGTCGTGTATTTGGCATTCTTCTGCACCATTGGCGATTTCGATATCCAGGAACCGATGTCAATCCACTTCACAAGCTTTTCATCACAGCGTCTGAACTCTAATGTTAGTTCCTTTATGTATTCTTCATTTTTTTCAAATAACTCCGTTAATTCTTCAATGGTCCAGCTATCGTCTTGGTACACATATCCACTACCGTGAACAAAAATACCAGAAATCTTGAACGCACTGAATAGAGCTGCCGAGTCCAAAAAACGGGAATAAAATTTCTCAGGAAGACGAGGACCACGGACACGATTGCGCTTATGGAAATGTATTAGTGCACGGTTAGCAAGAGCCATTTTCCCCGTTGAACCCCATTCACGACAAACGAGACGACAGTTTTTGATGTCTTCGATGTCAAGGAACTTGAAAACACATCGGATGACCTATAGTTTAAAATACATAAAAATTCAAATGAGTTGCAATTTGCATATTTTACAAAACAGTATTTATCTCTAAAAACATTCTTACGCCTGTCCTCCATTAAGGGTAATAAAGAATTTCTACTAAAACTTAAAACTACATTAATATATATTTAAGAATCCTTACAGGAATAAGCAGCAATGGATATGTCGGGTTCCTTTTTTCCAATGATTCATCCATCGTAGCGTTGCATGACAAAGCACTATCTACTTCTTTCTAAGAACAACAATTCATTTTTAGTTTGAATCTTCATATTTATTTATATACGTTGGCAAAGATGTGGTTATAATTCTTTCCCTTCTGAGCTTCAATTAGTAATTAGAATTTTTCATATACCGTGCGTGCTAATTTTTTAAACAACTTGATTCTTTGCATATATAACGAATTAATTACTTTCAAAAAACTAACCTCGATTTCGTATAAAGACTGAATCCAAAGATCATATGGTAACTTCCATCCATTCCCAGCTTTCGGTTGTAATTCCTCTTTATCTGGAAAATAAATCGTCATTTTAATAAACAAAAGCTTTATAGTCAAGAAGATACTTCCAAATTAATGTAACAAATAATATTGCGATCATGCGAACAACTATTAATATAACTATTTGTAAAACCTTCCTCGTATTCAGAAGATTTAAATAAACTGTAATATAGTACCCCTATTATCATCACTACTATATTTAGCAATAACAGGCTGTGGCTGTGTAGGTGATGAAGTTTCCAATCTAGATTTCTTATCCAGTTCTTCCTGAAATTTGTCTGCTTCTTCGTCAGTCAATCTTTGAATATTGGAATCTCTGTTTTCAGTAGTCGGTAGATTTGTATTGGAATGCTCTTCTTCTTTAAGGTACTCTTTCTCGATGTCCAGCAGCTGCAATGACACAAAATGACAGAATTTGTAAAATTTTCAGAATCTCGAGGTTAACATATTTTAAAGGATAAAATACTTTTTATTCCAAAAAAGTAAGAACTAAAATATGAATGCAAAATGCAATGCAATTACATCTTGAACTCTTCTTTCACGTTGTTGGGTCATCGTTATTAGCTCGCTATCAAAGCACCATCACCTGGATCTTCAACAGAAATTCTTGATTTTCTTTTGCAAAAACTCTTCTAGCTAGCACAGTCAGTATATAATAATGATTAAGAAAGATTACAAAATGACGAAAACAAGTGCAAAGTCGAATTTGAAAGAAGATTCTTGCTCTTTTCTGATTTCTTTGATGATTAAATCTGGTAGCCGCACTTTACTGAAGGCGGCGTTTAAGATTACCGCTGCAGAAATGCTCATAAAAGCCACACAAGGCAACCTATAGGCTCACGTAATATATCGTCGAAACTCATTTCATTAAAACAATTAAACATTGGGTGGACTTAGAAGAAATAAATAAAATAAAAAAACAAGTATGCTATTCGATTCAAAAAATTCTATCTTCTCTGATTTGACTATCCTGTATGCAAAAATATTAATAAAAATTGGGACACAATCATGATACAAAAATAAAGACACTTTAATACTCTCATTAGGGTACATTCAGAAGCTAATTGGCAACTTCATTGAAATTCAAATAATTCAAATATCAGTAATTATTCCTCAATCTCTAAAACACATTTATATTAAGTCATCTTTGATTATTCATTTGAGCAATACTTAATTAAAGTTATATTTATGATCAAATAAGCAATAAAATACGAGATATTAAAACTGGATATAAACAAATATCTACTTCATAATCTCCAACTGCTTAGCATTCTAATTTGCGTAGTATATTGTTATTTGTTACCATAATGGAAATTCCACACACGGTTGTAAAATATCAATTGTCAGAAATTTTAAAGAGCTTTCTGTCTAATAACGAAGTGAACCTTCAGCAAAATATCTGGATTCTGGAAGAAATACGGACCCTCAATGAATAGACTGTTATTTTCAATCGACATTCAGTCATGCTAATTAAAATAAAGCTTTTAAGGGAAACTCGAATTCTGTATTTATTGATCGCGCAAAATATTACAAAATATATATGTAATATAACTTATCACTTGAAATATAAAATATTTAAACTGACTTCACGGTTTCTTGTTAGAATTATGAATGAGTTGTCCTTCATCACAAAAAAGGAGCTGTCTTGAAGAATTAGGGCACAGTTGAAAATGGCATTAAAAAGTAAAGTGTTATTGAATCACCAATTTTTAAAATTTAATTTATATTTCTCGGAATCTCTTAGCGAAATGTACAAGAGTAACGATTACAATTACAAAAAACAGCTTTCAATAAAACTAAAAATAACCTAATTTACATGTTCTTGAGTGCGATTGCCACCGATCTCATTTTGTCTCAATTCCGATTTGAATCCTTAATTGAAAAGATGCCTGTACTTTTACAAGCGAAAACCGAAAACTTATCTTATATAAATGGCTAATATTTAACACTCAATGCCGAAATGGTGCGAAATATAAACTCAATGAAAAATAGTGAAAAGTTTTTATTAAATGAATTTTTTTGGATTTTTAAATTTTAATAATATAACTGTAGGGGGCTTAGTGAGACTTTATGTAACTTTTCGTTTTTCAATGTTGGTAATTTTTAAAATCTATTAAAATTGGGTAGATCGGTTCTTGACACTTTTTGAATGCTCTCTGGATCAATCATTAGTTCGCATTATAACTGCTGAGAATATGGAATCGATTAAAAGCAATAGAAAAAGGTTTTGGTAATGACCAAGATAAAATAATGGAACTGAGAATACTTACTTTCAGCATTATCGGTAGTTTTACATTTAATAACGCATATTTAGTGAACAATTACTTATTCCTTACAGAAATATCATTATTGTCGCCTATAGCAACCATCTCTATCACAAGTTTAATTACTGTAACATACACCTATTTCTCGGATGTGCAATTTTCTTTTCAACTTCATTTATGCATTTCTTTGTACTGATTGTGAGTGGATGTCGTGGGCCGAGTATTTGGACTTGACTTTCGTGTACTTCTTTAAACAGTCGGAGACTGTCTTCGTGTCTACCCAAATAATGATATGTCCCAGCAATGTGATATTTAGTTGCTAAAGTGTTCGGATGATACAATGTCAAGACTCTTTCTTGTATTTCCAGAACTTCTTTGAACTCCTTTAAGGCCTCTGTGTAGTCTTTTTGTTTAAGTTTGAGAGTCGCAATGTTGTGCTTAGTATTCAGAGTATCAGGATGCTCCACTCCCAACAATCGTTCTCTCCCTTTCAGGACTTCTTCATAGAGCTTCAATGCTTCAACCAACTTATTTTGTGCACTAAGTACTACAGCAATGTTACATTTCAAAGTAAGTGTCCTTCTATCTTCCATTCCAAAGATTCTTTCATACTTTTCTAAGACATTTTGATAGGTTTCCATGGCTTCTTCACACTTCCCTAATCGCCTACATACAACTCCTATTGCTTGAGTTATCTCCAACAGATGCTCGTCGTCCTCACCGAAAGCCCTTTTTTGCTTTTCACCAACATCAGTCAGCACACGAAGAGACTCACTGTAGTCACCCAATTTAGTCAGAGCACTTCCTACCCACCTTTTCATGTCTAATGTCCATCTACTGTTCTCTCCAAGAACAGATTCCAGCAAAACTTCCGATTCACGACTGAAGTCAAACAAATGTCTGTACTTTCCGGAAGACTCCAATTTGCTGGATATCCAACTCGGAAATTCTGGATGTTCTTTTATCAGTTCTTTCTCCTTGGACAAGTGTAGCCAAACCGTTTGAGTATGAACAAGTTCTTCATAAGATATTTCTTCTGCTTTGAGCATATCCGTCATAGATTTAGTTATTTGACTGAGAAGTGAACGAAACTCTCCTCTCTCTTGCAATTCAATTCTCGTCACTTCTTGCACCAATCGGTGCACAGATACCAAATCTACGCCTGTGTAATTAATCAGTGAATATTTTCGAATTAGACGGAAGAAATCCTCCACATTAGTCAATTTTGACAGTTTGCCCATCTTTTGGAGTAGTCTTTCAACAAAATGAGTTGGAATGTGGTCGGGAGACAAAAAAGAAATTATATTCATAATTTCCACTGCCTTTTCTCCACCATCCTTTGACGCTCTCAGCTTGTCAAAAGTAATTGTCCATGTTACATAGGTGGTTTTGGAAATGTTGTCCAATGCGTCATAACAAGGCAACTTGTGATCTAACAAAACTTTTGATTCTTTTTCTATTTCCATTAAATACTGATTTATGGCTTCATGCTCATTTGGACAGTAGAGAGACATTTCGTTGATGTAGGATGCTGCTTGTTGCAATGCCAATGGGTAGTATTGGAGTCTTTCACATAATTTCTCAATGAGTTCATCGGTTCTCTGCCCTACAGATTCATTGATACTTAGGGATTTGTAAAAGAATTCCATGGCAGAGTCTTTGGTGAGTACTTGCAGGTCTATAACACTGCATTGGGTTCCGAAATACTTTTTAGCTTCACAGTATCTGGAAGTTGTTATAAGAAAAGGCTTAAAAATGTGGACGGTTTCTTAGCTAAATCAATAAGGAGTTTAAAAGCCGGTAATTCGTAATTCTCCAGATTATCAAATATAAGAAGCGCCTTTTGTCCTAAAAGTTTCTCATATACGTCCTCCACAATTTCCATAAAAGTTTTTTCCTTTCCCAAATCATTATTCAGGGAGATTTTCAAGTTAGCTGCCAAGTTAGTGAATGATTGCTCCATTGATTGATTAGTTTCTGCATCGATCCAAATACAGTGACCTTCAACACTCTCGAAAAACCACTTGGCGAAGTTCTTTGCCAATTCGCTTTTTCCAACTCCACCTAACCCAGTGACAGCAACTATTGAAAACGCCTTCTTGGTTATACAATTTTCCCAATACTTTTGCAATAATTTCATTTCCTTTTCCCTTCCGGTATAAAAGTTATTTGGGGTTGTGACTCTAAACAAAATCTGTTGAGATATTTCTTTGGCGTTTGTGTCTGTCATTAATCTTTTAGCAATAACTGCATTTCCTGTTTCATTGAGACATCTAATAAAAACTGGAAATGTTTCATCACCCTTTTTGCATAAGATGTTAGCAAGTTCTGTTCCCGCTGCATAACTCGGTTGAAGGATTTTCTGAAAAATATAGGAATGTAATAATACTAATTTTAAAATGTGAAATCATTTATGGTAGCATCAAAACCTATTTAGGGGTTACGTACACTTTATAAACCTCTGAAAAATACCAAATTTTTCATTACAACAGCAAAACCTTCTTGAGAATTTGTACTTATTTGCATATATTTAATACTCTGCTCCCCTGAACCCTATTTCTGTATACATATATGTGCTAGGCTATAGCATTCATACTCTTTGATAAGTGTATATTCAGAATCTGGGAACAAATTCAGATATAATTTCTGTTGGAACTTACAATTGTTTCTACTTCCAATTGTGTGAGAACTGATTCCTGGCGAAGCAAATTCAGCAAATGGGGTAAACCACAAACGTTGTTTGCAATGAAATCCAAATTTTGGATGATTTTTGAGCGATTTTCCCCTTCCATTTTAATAATTAATATTAACCACAACGTTTCATATGTGTATTCCTTAAATGGCGGATAACTAAAGGTTTGATTTTGCATAAAGTATGTCCGTTATATCGACCTGGCATCCACTTCTGAGGATTCTCTGATAAGTAGATGCCACGTCGACATGTTCGGTTCTCCATATAAGGAAATGAAGATAACGATAACACGCTAACCAATAATGCCTACATGAAAGCATCTGATGCAATTTTAAGGTTTTATTGCCGTATATTATTTGAAGTAGCTGAACGCTGCTTTATGGAAATTGAATGCTCCTCCATCTTTCCGTGTGTATCTGTGTACTCTGTAATTTCGCATGCATAGTAACATTTGCGGTCAAATCCACTGTGCGTTGATTAATTTCAAAAGAGTAAACATGCTTAAATATTTACATTAATTGAATGTTTATTTCTTCAATGAATCTTATTCAATGAACCGTTATACAATTTTTCTGCAGAGTCTAGAGTACTGAATTGTTACACTTCCAGTTTTGAGATTTTGTAAGGTTAGTTAATGCAAGCGTTTTTTAAATATTTTAAAGTATCTTATAGAGTAATTAAGAAAAATAGAAGAATAAATTGATGTTAAAAGTAGATATGCTATTATGCAGTATTATTTTTTATGGCTTAGGTTATACTTATACTTGCACTTATGAAAACTGGAATTGTCTGTGCCACAATGTTTACCTGTTATAATATTGTGTAGCTGTCTTTTACTGTTTTAACTTAAATTATTTATTTTAAATCTTTAAAATCCTGGGAACGTTTGATGGCTATGCCGAATTCGACAAACATTTTTATTAACAACATATACTTTTTCCTTTACAAAGATATTATGTAAATTGACATACAGAATTTATTCTACACGAAAGGCTTAACTGTGTATAATATTAAAGTGAAGTGTAAATGATAGACAATATATAGAACTACGAATTAATTAAGATCCAGTAGTATTTTGCAACTTTCGTAGCTGACTTAAGCAACAATGCCATTGCTTAACTGGAAAATATTTAAATAATATTAATTACTTTATTTAGGCGATGAATAATTACTTTCGGTTTGCAGTGAAAGGTCAGAACAAGCGTAAATGAGGCTGCACCATTTCGCAACTTAGTTGTACCTGTGGTTGAAGGATTTACCAAACATTTGTCCAATAGTAGATTTGACTAATACGGAAACTGATTGATTAGTAAATTATACAAAGGTTGCAAAAGATGTATGACTGCTTGGTGTACACAGAACGAGCACTGGTATGGACTTTGACATTACTAATATGGTTTACAATGTGTATTTATAAGTGGCAGTCTGCGTACGTGAAGGAATTTATATTTGCAATTGATGTATGTCGAATCTGTCGATGTGGAACTCTCTTTTCAACCAGGATTTGGTGATAAGGATTCCATTACACAACATGCAGATATCATGTGATGATTTCGTGGGCACAAACGGAGAAAACAAAAACTTGCAATAACCTGTCAAAAATGATTATATTTTACAATATAGAAATTCAATTAAATACATGCCTTTTAACGCAAAGATGTATCTTAATGTTTGGCCGAATTTATTCTGCGTAAATAATCCCGCATAAAAAAGGATCTGCGGGTAACTTCTAAGGAGGAATTGTTTCGCAATCGCCATATTTAGAAACTACCAATGTACCACCTTCTCACTTTTTCATTTTAATGCTTTGTAAATACAGCTAAGCAATACTCATACAATGATACAATTTAGACTAAATTGCCTTCTGTGTTAGAATTATTCACTTTATAATGTAAATAAAATATTTAGAAATCAGAAATTATATTGCCATAGGTATCTGTATATGTTTTATTTTATTCAAAATATAATATTAGGTATAATAGGATTGTTATTATTTCATTCGAATACAAAATTTTTGAAATAAAGCTTCTGAAATAAAGTTTCAATCCAACTTTGTTGTCGACTGTTTGAAAATTATTGGGAAATGGGAAATAGTGGTAGTGTGACTACTGGCAATTAGTATTTCCATTTTTTGGACGTCGGTTCCAATATTTCCCAATGGTAAATGGCAAATTTCTCTCGCGATATTTCCCACTGAGCAAATTCTTTGTGAATATCCATTCTAAACAGCCTAATCTAGTCGGTGCTGTCAATCAAATAAAGTTAATCAAGCGGAATCCTTTGAGGTGAAGTACCGTTTCGTTGACAGCATTTAACTTTTAAACCCGTTCATGTATGCACTTTGCTTGATAAATAAAATTCCCCTTTAGTATGTTTGTCGTTAACAAACCGAACCTTAGGCTAATAAATTTATTTTCTGATAAAACTTTCATATTAAATATTAATCTCGCGAAAACACTAGTGTGATTACTTACCCTAGTAAGTAACCTGTACGTATATTACATACAAGGTGCTAAAATTTTCTATAAACGCATTAAATATGAACTTAGAGGGCACAAAATCATGTATTTATTTCTTAGGGATGAGTTAGAAGCATTTTACAGTCAATAACACTTTGCATAATGGTGTAACAAATTAAGAATGGGTGTACCTGAGTATAAAACGAGCTTTAGTATGCAATAGTTTACCATTCGTTTACCTTAATATTTTCTAAACAATTTGTTTTAAAAGCGTACAAATTTGGAGAATAATATCTATTGTATTTGACTTTATTCAATAAAAGTAAAGTTATAGCCCGGTTAGAGAAAATTAATTTGCAAATGCATCTTGTGTTTCATATTACGGATATACATCAATTATACTACAGTTCCGTGCAACAAGCTTATTTAACACGTAATGCGCTTATAATTGTGTAAATACAAACAACAAGGTTGGTTGCAATGGCAAACATTGGTTGCAATGATTTTCAAATTTTGATGATTTTCGAACGGTTTTCCTTGTCCATTTTAATACTTACTAGCAGTTTGTTTCAATGTGTATTCCTTAAATGGCGGACAACTAAAGGTGTAATTTGCATAAAGTGTGTCAGTTATATCGACGTGGCATCCACTTCTGAGGATTCTCTGATAACTGGATGCAACGTCGACATTTTCAGTTCTCCATAAAAGGAAATGAAGATAACACGCTGAGCAAAGTTTAATTTTTCTGTGAACACGTAGGCTATTGTCTGATGGAATTTCCAGGTTTATTACCTTGTTAATGAAAAATAGTTGAACTACATACCTACCTATATGCTTGTACAGGGAATTGAATGCTCCATCTGTCAGTGCAGTACTTGTGTATTCCTATGAATACGAAAGGAGACAGGTAATTCATTCAAATATTTGAGTTCAGAACATAAAGCGAGTTGAAATGCCCGAATAGTATTGAATAATAACTTTCTCTTATCTTATCATTTCCATAATTCCTCCTGTTGAGGTTGAACATTTGTTGGAAGTAACTCTTCCACGTCTTTAGTGTTGGGGAATGCAATGCTAAAATATAGACTACCTGATGAACCGTATAAAAACGAAAATGCTTAGGTAATTGGTTGTAAAAATTGCAATTAAATTGAATTCAAGTTATCAGCAATATGTAAATATTTACAGAAATGTATAACAATAAGTGTATAATTTTCATTTATTCAAATACATAGTGCAATTGCATTATATACACTATAATGCAAAATTTCCTTTGCCCAGTAGATATTCGATTTTCATTGACCCAATATCGAAGATCACTCCAACTTTGTAAACCAGGATTTTCTTTTAAATATGGGAGTTAATATGTGCCAAAGTAAGTAATATGTAAAATACAAAATCAAATTTTGTATTTCTAATAAGTAAGTTGAAAATAATAACAGTTATGTGCATACATCAAGATATATCCTAAGTAGTTTGCTCTGGACTTGTCTGCCTACACAATTTGTAAGAATATCGATGTATTACATTTCGAAAAATTTGCTGTGGCAGTTGACCTGGAAATCTTTGCCACAGTTGGCCTGGCAGCGTTTGCTCTCTTTGCTTTAGTAACTTTTGCTTTAGTTGGCCTGGCAACTTTTCTTGTTGATTTATTGGCAACCTTTGTTGTTTTTCTTTAGGAAGCCTTTGTCGCTGTTGCCCTGGCACACTTTGTTTTTATTGTCCTGGCAGCCTTTGTTGTTGTTGTCCTGGTAAACTTTGTTGTTGTTATCCTAGGTGCCTTTGTTGTTGTAGCCCTGGAACACTTTGTCGTTGTCGTCTTACGCTTCATTTTTTCTAGAAAACTTTATTTTTTGTAAACAATAATTAATTATTTAACTTATTTTTCTTTACTTTTTGACAATAAAATTGCCTAAATTGCAAATACTTAGTTAGCCAATAGTAGAAATATAATTAAAACTCTTCAATACTCACAACAATGATATTCCTTTCACCTTTTCAAGTACAGGAGTACTTCCTGGTTTGTAATATTTTTTTGAAAAAAAATACTTAATTTCGTTAATTGTCGGCTATTGTATTCCACAGGTAAATTTATCCCAAAGCAATGTGCACAACAAAAATTATAAATGGCATCTGCTTATCTTAACTAAGGTACTTATCACCATTACGTGGAACATTTAGATAAAATCTACCTGCACATCACATCACAACGTGGCCTATATACTCGGCCTTCTAAGTTACTTAAATAATCTGCAATTTCCTTTGTTGACTGCTGTCAAAGCAAAGTGTTACATAATAATATTCTAATTATTATTTTCGTTTTCCGTCACTAAAATTAGCTCCCAAATTATTTTTACGCCATAGAAATATATCATATGCTCTATTGTATCACACTACCTTTTTATTTAATGCACATAAATATTGTTTTGTGTGAAAACACGGAGATTCTAATAGTAATGACAATGAAGTTAATTAATTCAAAGAATGCTTTTTATGCTGACTAAGAATCATGAGAACAAGAAAACTAGTTCTTACATATTATTTTTATGCCGAAATAATTTTCTGCTTACAATATATTCCACTTTCCTGAACTATATTTATTTTTCACTTCAAATTGTATTGTGTTGAGTATATTCAAAAGAAATGAGTACATGAATTATCTTTGAGGAGTTCACAACATCCTGGCAAATACTTGCAACTAAGTTAACTACAATTCATGGTATACGAACACTAAACATAAGATAATCTTTTCAAAGATACTTAACCGGTACAAAGAAGTGATAACAAGAAAAACATTTTTATATTGTTTTCATTTCATTAGATGCCTTTGACTTAGTCGGAACATGGAATTCTCAGTCGGTAGTAACCTGAGGTTCTAAAGAGCATTCCTTTTTTGGGGTCGCCTCCAGCACAGGGATCGTTGAAATTGTCTTCGCTAAACTGTTTATTGAAACGTTGGAAGAAACCGGAAATGCTGTATCTTTCTCACATTGCACAAGATGCTCAGCTGCAAATATAAATAGTAAATGTGCTTAAAGGTACATAGAAAAATTCTTACATTTCTTAATGCACATTAAAATGCTTACGTCTTTTAAATTAGTTTACTATAATTAGTTGAAAACTCTTGTCTTTATAAATAATTACAGGGCATAAAAAATGCAGTAAATATTTTTCGATTACACACTATTTCCTAAATTTTTTATTTTTAATTGGAAAATACTGAAATGGAACTTTTGCTATTCTTTCTATTAGAAAATGAGAAATTTATCGTTTTCTCTACAGGAAAATGTGAAATTTACAACTAGTGATATTTTAGCTTGAAAATCTTTTACAACTATTAAATTACAGTTTACAGTACAATAATTTTTAAATGCTCACCGATATGATATGGATTTAAAGAAGAAAAAGCACAACTGCATTTCAAAGGAGCATCCAAAAGTTTTAGAGGATTCACTTTTAAACCAGACACAACGTTATACGGTTTTTCTTCAGAGTGGCAATTTATGTGATGCTTAGTCATTCCTTGTGCACAACAAGTAGCGTAACAGCATTTGTTGCACGCCATGTATCCCCTGAAAAACAGAATAGCAATAATATTATACTTTCTTCAATTTTTCTAATTGTGATTGATTTCATGCATAAGTAATAGGTTACGTGAAATGTCCTGCAGAAACCAGATTCAACCCGCACTCCAAGCACTTTGAAAGCTCGTCACAATATAATTCCAGGTGGCGAAATGAATGTATAGTTGTAAATGTTCCGTCAGTATCAATAGGTTTAGCAAAAGTGTTCAAAGACCGCTTAGTGTCACTCATTTTCCGTTTTTTACTCGCCGGTGGGAGAAACTCGAATTTGTCCGCCGGCATTTTTGGGGGTGTGGGCATATAACAAGCAACTTGAGGAGACTTCACTTCATAACGAACACATTCTGCACAGAAATAAAAATTTTATGTTTACTTTCAATTCATTTGTTAGCGGAAAATAAAGAATTTGGCGTACCGTTCATGTGTTGCAAATTGCTTCGGTGAGCACTATCATTTTTAAGATGATTTCTACATTCGATTTCTGAAGGGAAGACCAAGGTGCATTGAGGACACTTTTTCTCACGCTTCGAAGTGTGGTTCTAGTGACAATGATAACAAGTCAGCACAAGATCAAAACACAATAAATGAAACCTTAAGTTTTTAGAATTTCTAAAAGTGTATCATAATATGATGAATAGAACCTGGAAATGGGTTACTATTTCCGACAAACAGTGAGCACTGCGAATGGGTAGTACTTTCAGACAAAACGGACACAAGACGTGATCCACATTTCCGTGATCCTGTAAAAAATATTTATAAAATTAAAAAGAATGCAAAAAAGAAAACTAGTAGAAAATGTGGAATTTACGCAATGAAAATGGTCGACGAGAGTCATGTGCATCGAACTTCGGAAATTACAAAGGTGGCATATGTACGGCATTTCTAAATCCTCGTGATTTTCCCACATGTGAATGATCCAAACACCTTGGCTTACAAATGAAACTTGACAAATCCGGCAACAATACTTCTCATTTGACAAACTGTGTACCTGTGCAATTATAAAAGTAGAAAATCATGGAGAGTAGATAATAGAAAATGAAGAAAATAAAAAAATTATTAAACAAAAAGATAATATAGAAAATGAAAAATTATGGAACATAAATATAAAAAATTTACGATTTCTGATTAACTATTACTAACTTTAACAATGTGTTCACGAATGGAACTGACAGTTGAAAAATATTTTAAGCAGTAAACACAAGCACAAGTATCTTTAATAATTCCTCTCCCAGGTCCCGATGTAACATGTTGATAAATATGCATCACTATTTCCCGACTTGATAATAATTGCCTTGTACACAAAGGACACTAAAAATGCACAAAATAGTACTTTTTAAAAGAGCAATCAGAATTAAATGAAACATTTTAATCAACTTGAGAGTTTTATCCTTACTTTTAATTGACCTCCGTAAACTTCTGTTGGTTTCTCAAGTTTGCCTTCCAGAGTCCCGTAATAATAAGACTGAAGAATAAGATTTTTCGGTTCTAGGGCTAGAAACGGTGTTAGGTCCCCGGTAAACTTTCTTTTCAGCCAAGAACGTGTTCCAACTCCAATTTGGGCAGGAGATTGTGTCTTCCGGGTACGCACCGATGACTTGTTTGGAGTATTTCCAGCAGAGGGAATTTCTTTTGGTATGGTCACTCCTACAGAACTGGGGACCTCACTTATAGAACGCAAATCGTTTCCATTTGTAATACTCGCAGGCAGCATATCCATCCTTGGAGCCAAATACCTTCGGGAAGACCAATCTTCAAACGGATCAAGCGATATTTTGTTCAACCGCTCAATTAAGTTTTCCCCTATAAAAGATGAAGAAAAAAACAAAAATTAATAAAGGAATCGCAAAAAAATATTTTTCACTTTGTGCAAAAAGGCGAGAAATACAAACCTGTGTCCCATTTAGTTATTTTGGCCAACTGATCCAAAAACGTTTCAAAGCGGTCATAGGGATCCTGTCCCCAATGTTCCCTCCAGGATAACTCGTCCAAAAATTGCTGAATTAAAGAAGTACTTAGAGCGCAAATTGTAGTCTGGACAAAAGAAGAATTTAAAATTACAGAAAATGCTTATTACTTCCTATTCATCATCATAAAGTTTAATTTATTAATTTGTTTTTGTACATTTTTGAATTTAAGGATATGACACTTTTTCATTTACCTGGAAAATCCTCGGTATGG
Organism: Yoshiicerus persimilis; assembly: GCA_020352615.2. Classification (NCBI taxonomy): domain Eukaryota; kingdom Metazoa; phylum Arthropoda; class Collembola; order Entomobryomorpha; family Tomoceridae; genus Yoshiicerus; species Yoshiicerus persimilis. The sequence goes on from CM036941.2 coordinate 7,222,030, forward strand.
TGAATTTTAAGTAATTCATCACATTAACATTGGTAGGTTGTGAGGCGTGAGGTTTGGAGGAATCCGCTTTTGACCGTTGCAAGGTTTTAAAACCAATTTCAGAAAATACTGACTGATTGGAATATAAAATATGTCATAATTATTATATTAAATACTAGTTTATTGGAGATATTAATTATATGTAAATAGGAATACTAGTAATACTCCGCTAATTGTACTTATAGTGTAGCAATTGATATACCTGGTCAATGGAGGTGTCGATAAGAATAACACTAGCCGGATGGATCCAACTCTTCACTAATTTTTGTATAAATTCTTTTACAAAAGCATTTTTGCATTTGGACACCTAAAAAATTAAATTTTTAAATTCGTGAGAAATAAACACCATTCAACAGTTTTACAAAGATTTTATCCACTAGGAAGAAATCGGAACAAAATCTTACATCACCGTTTTGGAAATTCAAAGCTTTCATTCGAATGAGTTTTTTTGATGCATCAAAAGCTCCAACAATCTCAATTTTCACCCGATTCGTTTGAAATGCACTCAAAGTAATAATTCCCACTTCCACATATTGTCCAGGATTTCCCAGCATAGGGAAGAATTCATGAACTGCGGCGACGCAAACGCTTCGCAGAATAGTATTGAAAAGTCTCAAGTAATGGCTAGGCACCTTTTGAAAAACAAAAAACAAAATTATTATCAACCTACACTAAAGACAATTTTTATAAAATATAATTCAACTTTGATCTGACCTTGACCCATTCGATAACTCTTGAGCTTTCCGTTTGACAAGACCAATGGTATATTAGTTTCAAAGTGGTCACGGGTGGGTAGTTCGAATTTTCAAAAATAGAGCCGTGATAAACAGAAATTTCCTTGTTTGTTCCACAACAATCTCCAATCCAAACGTAACCACCGCTAGAAGGCAGCTTATTTCCACTGTACATCCCAAGTTTGTATTCATATGGACGATCCTTGTCCGTCGTGTGGATTTTACATTCGAATTTGGAAATTAAAAGACCTCGCTGCATCAACCATTCTGTTAACTTTTGAGGCGAATGTTGTATAATTGATTTCACGTGGGCATCTGCAAAAGTATAAAAGAATTTACTCTATTTTTGTCAAAAAATATCTTAAAAGTGTCCTGAGGGGGCCCAATTTCGAAAGGGGATCCTATTTTAATAATAAATACGGGAGTTTTGCTTCCTACAACGCGTAAACTTCAAAACTGCACTTTAATAATAAATCTTTGTAAACTCACCTAGTTTCTTCCTAGCTGCATTTAATGATGCCTGACTATTCTTCATTAAGCAAGGTTTGACCATTACAATTAAAGAAGGGAAGCTTTTCTTATTTGTTGAGTTGTTCCCGGGGTCCAACGGAGCTTGCAGAATTTTAATATCTTCTGAAGCATTGTTCTTTGATTTTGTATCCGGAGTGGCTGAAGCGGTTGCTTTTTTATAACGCTGTAGCGGTTGAGGATGAGGTGGAGGAGCTGGAACGGCGTTTCCTTTATTTTGTGCATTTGAACCTGTATTGGGTACAGGAATCTTTGTGTTTTGAGCTGGAAAACTTTCCTGGGCAAGTCGCTTTTGTGGTTCTGTCAGCTTAGGGGCGGCCTTTCGACAATGTTGATTCCCTGGGTATACAAATCTTGGCTTCAGATAAGTTCCTAATCTGGGTTGTTCTGGATTCGGAAATTGCTGTTGAATGGGAAACCTTTGTTGTTGTTGTTGACTTGATAACCTTTGTTGTTGTTGTTGACTTGATAACCTTTGTTGTTGTTGCACTGGTACACTTTGTTGTTGTTGACCTGGCAACCGTTGTTGTTGTTGACTTGACAATCTTTGTCGTTGTTGCATTGGTACATTTTGTTGTTGTTGCCCAGGTACATTTTGTTGTTGTTGCCCAGGTACATTTTGTTGTTGTTGCCCTGATACACTTTGTTGTTGTTGCGCTGGGAACCGCTGTTGTTGTTGACCTGGGAACCGTTGTTGTTGTTGACCTGGGAACCGCTGTTGTTGTTGACCAGGGAACTGCTGTTGTTGTTGATCTGGAAACCGCTGTTGTTGTTGACCTGGGAACCGCTGTTTTTGCTGACCTGGCAACTTTTGTTGTACACTTCGTAATTGTTGTAATATTTGTTGCGGACTTGGTAATGTTAGTTGCGGACTTTGTGATATTTGTTGTTGACCTGGTAACCTTTGTTGAGGACTTTGTAGAATGTGTTGTTGTTGACCATGTTGACCAGGCAACATTTGGTGTTGTTGATTTGGCAACCTTTGTTGTAGTTGGCTTGGAAAATTTTGTTGTTGTTGTCCTTGCACACTTTGTTGTTGATGTCCTAGACGCCTTTGTTGCTGCTGCCCTGGCAACTTTTGTTGCTGTTGACTTGGAAACCGTTGTTGCCCCAGAAGTACCCCACTTTGTTGTGAACTCAATAAGTTAGAATGGGTTCCGCCATCCCCCCGAATTCCTTGTACAGTAGTGATAGATTGTGAACGCAAAGGCGAAACAGAGATTGTGGGCGTCACTTGTCGACTCCCGACAATTCTTGCATTCCTGGTAACTTCAGATTGGTTTGAGGAAATTCCAAGTTGCTGACCAGCCGAAGGAATGCCGTTTTGATTAAAAGACGCAGCGTTAATATTCAATCGAGAATGCTGTGACACTGAGCTGGGTGAAGTAAGATTTCTTAGTTGTCTTGGTCGAAACATATTTCCGCGTATGGATTGATTAGGTAGATGTGATTGTCCTACAATATTTATTTCATGCATATTATACTTTTATTTACGTAAAATTCAGAAAACCGTATTAAAATATTAAATAATTAGAAATTACCGGAATTGGGAACTTGTCTGAGAACAAGGACTCCGTAGTTTCCATTGTAAATCAGAGGGTTTGCTTGAATAGCACTCGAAATCTGTAGTTGACCTATTTTATTAAGAGAAACGTTAGTCTGGTCATTTGAAACAATAATACGTGGTGTTCCTTAAAGAAGGCAAAATAATAACAATGACAAGTGCTTTGTTTTGATGAATAAAGTAAATAAATTGATTAGTACATTTTTACTTTTAGCAATGAAATAAAGCGAATATCTTACTTTCTGTTCCGCCCCCGTTAATTACTTGAGTATTAATTAACAAAGGACCATTGTTAAATTGACCGCTATTTGACATTGGACAGCTGACATTTTTTGGTACCCCAATATCTTCTTTTTGCTGACGCACAGCTGTTTTCTTGCGAGTTGTTGTGTTGCTCGCTTTATCCTTTGACTTTGACACCTGATGCTGATGACTCCCCTTTGCAGATGCATTTGTTTTGGCCAAGAGTGACTTGAATGCTGATAAATTAGTTTTTGCAAATTTCCGAATACGCAAAATCTTCTGAAACCTTTCACCGACTTCCTAAATGAAGACAAGAGGACTAAAGTTAAGTAAACGAAAGGATCCCCTGAATTACATTTTGCATACAATTAATTGTTAATCACGATAATAATATAACTGACCCTTGCAACGGAGATTCCATGATCTTCAAATCCGAAATCCAGGTTCAAGTTTTCCTCATTTTCTAGGTTTTCGGTTTTAATGTTGGCCATCACTTTAATGATTATTTGCGAATTTCCACTTAAATCCCACAGACAATAAACAATAAACTGCAAAACAAAAAGTAAGAAATTATTTACGATAAAAACTGATAAATTGAATTGAATCACGCAGGACTAAAAGGTAGAGGTGATGAAATACAAAATAGCACTTCTACTCTGAGGTACAATACAAAGCAATATGAATCTACACAATGTTTTGTAATTATATCTTGGCGGCACTCTTATTACACAAGGTTTTGTTAGATTACTGTTCTAATAGAACACAGTGGGCGTCCATAGAAGATACTTTAATATAAACGGCATATCCTTCTGTCTGTTAGTATGTTAGTTAATATTAATTAGTTATGCATCATCCTTTGTTTATAATAATTTAGCTTTATTGTATGCATTCATAAACTTCGAAAGAGATACATATATAAATTTCAAATAAGATATTAAATCCTTTACTTTATTTAACAAACAATTTTAAGAAAACCCTAAGAGAGTTTTAACTTTTATTTGTGTCTCGTGTCTTGTTATAATAGTATTCATCATTATTTTACAAATTCTAAGATTATGTTTAATATTATGGATGGCCACTAAAAATAAGCAACTGTGAAAATTATATACATATCGCAACTGGAATTATAAACGGACAATCATGTTTTGATGTTAACAGACAAAATCATATTAATAGTGTTATCGAGCACAATTTGCATGAATGTAACACTCGTTTGCTTTTGAATTGTAAAGCAATTACTAAACATAAGTCCAAACGGTCTACAAGCTTTCAGTTTTCGTAAACGGTATTTATTTTGGATTGCCCTTTTCCAATTTTTATGAAATAGTCTAGACTGGTTGGCCACTCCTCCTAAACTAACAATAACAGATTTCTCCCAAATCAGGCCAGTAATTGACAACAATGGAAACAACAAGTACATAGAAATTGGAATATGGCCCACTAATTTAATTGCACTGAAAGTAGTGAGCATATGAATTGCATTAAAAGCAATTAGACACAGTCCTAAAAAATTTGACCAAAACTCATTCAAATATTGATTTAGTAACCTAATTATTTGATACATACGAATGGCTACATGAATACTTCTGTCTCGGTCTTCAGTGTGTTTAATGGCAGGTCCGATTGATTTCAAGCAGAAGGTAAACTGAGTGCAGTACCCGAACAACATGTTCAGAAAAAGAAGAAATGTAGACGATGCGTGAGTGGTCAATAGAAAAACCCCGATGAAAATATAGATGCGAATGAGAAAGGAAGAATTAAATTCGTCTGGAAAAGTTTCTGTCATAAATCTTTGAACTGGATTCCAATCCCCTCCGTATCCACATTGCAATGAAAGTGACACGCACAAAATGAATATTAATATGTACATTAATATCATCATATTTGATAAGAACTTTGCCCGTCGTATTTGTTCTTTGTTTCCCGATTTACAACGAAATTGACTTTCTGTGAAAATAAAACAAATTCAAATTGATGAATATTTGCACCTAATTAATTAGTTTAGTACATAAGTTATCTTAGCTGTGTATTGGCCTACCTGAAAATTGTGTCATAAATCGAACAAAGACATTTGCCAAGATTATTCCCTCCTTTGCTGTGACAATTAACAGGATATCGAGTAACATTTTCATGGTAATCAAAATGTAAAACTGAATATAAATAATAATTTTGTGTGCTTGGAATGTGGGATCTGGATAATAGAGCTCGATCAGCAAACGGACTGAAGTGTACAGAAATGCTAGGAAGAAACACCAGACGAAGAATACCCAAATGAAGTATTGCAAATTGGAATTGGTGATTCTTATGCAAAGTTTCTTTTCATCCCAATCATACGGTGTAGCTTTCAGATAACCAAATAGTTTAAAGAATCGAGCCACTTCTTTCCAATAAATTTGGAGAAAATCCACAGAAATTCCCTTACTATTTCTTTTCCTTAGATGCATTCTATAACTTTCTTTTATCTATTCTACGATTGTACGAATTATATTAACACAAGTACTTTATGTATTTCAAGGAGCAATTCTAAAAATTACTTTTCAAAGACAATTTGGGAACCAATGGATATGTTAATAATATGTGATCAATATATGTTAATATTTATCGTTTGAACATTCGGAAATATGATTTTATTTCAGTATTTAAAGTTTGGCAGCGACAAATCTGTTTAAGAAATTTTTAAGCAAAATCCCGAGAATTTAGTTTCTCAGGGCTAAAAGTTGATTTGTTTCCAACTTCACTTAAATTAATTTAGTAAATAATGATTTAAGGTCTTGGCCATCGCTATCTGTACATGCCATGGGTTAAATTCCAATAGAAGTAAATATAACTATTCCAATAGATGATGAGCTTATTTCTGACAAGAAAAATTAAGTTTGTAACAGTTTTATACAGAATACAGAACAGAAATAAGGAAGTATGTACGTATTGCAAGTATTGCAATATTCCCGGAAGGCTATTTTATAATTGTTGACAAGTTTTTGAATCATACTTCCTGGTTTCACGAAGTTAATATCCGGGATTTCTTTAATAGGGAAGAGAATAAATAATGTTACTTGTAAGCGTTTCATGTTTTGGGTACCTGATTTCTCAGTATTTATTCAACTAAATAATCGGAATTAGTTTCCGATGAAACATCTAAACAATGTTTCTAATCTAACATTTTTGGAAAACTGCTTGATATTAAAAACAAACTTCAGATTCCGTTTTTAATTGCAATACCTTCACTTCCGTTTTAATTACAAAAACAAAACTTTCGCTTTTCTTTTGAAAGTCGAAAGAGAACTAGGTAATTAAGTAACATAAGGATGCCTACCAAAGTTTGTTCAGCAAAAACCCACAGTTTTTAGGGTTTTTCCTCAATAACCCATGGGTTTTTGCATTCTTGTCAAGGAGAAGAGAACAGAAAAGTTCTGAACAGAAAAGTTGAAGTTTGCATTATGCTTTTATATAGGTACCCGTACCGGAATAGACAGACGAAGGTATTGCAATATTACTGGAAGGTTATTTATAATTGTTGCAAGCAAAATAATATTTCCTGGTTTCACACAGTAATACCTACGATTTTTATGCGGAAGAGAATAAATAGTTAATTAGGAAACATACTAATTAAAAGATTAAAACACCCTGCTGTAAATATATTTTTTGATGTCCTATTTACAGAAAAAATGTAAGTAAAATAAAATGTATGTGAATCAAAATAATATACAAATGCATTAGGAGCTTGTCTTAAACTTTAATCAATTCCCGGCCAACCCTGCATGCGTTTACATTAATTTACCATAATATTTTATTATTTTTTGCCATGACCATGAACAGATGCATTATGTGAGACTATAGTCCAACTCGCTACCGCGCAAAGTACCTTTAACACGAATAGCAAGATAAACATCTTTTTATCATCGAATTGAATATCTCATCGGTACAACTAGTCGTCGCTATATAATTCTTGTAAAACTTTAACTATTATCCAACAATAGATTGCAATCTGCTGCTGAAATGGACACTGCAAGTGATAAGGATAAAAAAAAATGGAGCAATTGCCGACACCATTGGTAAGTTTTTCATTCATCCTGCATCATGTTTTTCAATATTTCGATTATTAAAAGTCAAATTAGCATAATTGAAAATTGTGGTTTGGATTTAAATTGTAATATTATTGATTTTTCTCAAGAAACGGTATTCCGAAAATGAAAAAGATAGCACTGCTTTGCAACTCAATGCCCCAATGGATGAATCCATGGAGAAGGAGAACCCGAAAAATCCAATGGTGCTGAGTCCTGTAAGTAATGGGTTTCCCAATTTATTAAATGAAAATTATAACCTCTAATTACTATTTACATTTCACTTTAAAACGTAGGTCATACGAAGTGTTCTCGGATTCCTGAAAATCAAAGATATCAAAAACTGTCGTCTTGTTTCTCGTGAATGGGGTTCAACTGGCAGAATTGTTCTTGCGAACCGTGCAATAATCCATTTCCGTAAACATGAAGACTGTCTTTCCCGTATTCCTGTGGACTTTTACTCTTGTTTTCTAAACTCGGTCACTCTTTTCGGTGCATTCAAGATTTCCGGTCAAATTTCCTTTCAACATTCATCAGATTCAGGATCAATACCTAGGAAATCCGCAGAACATTCTTGGACTATTGAAGAATTAACAAAGTTTTTCGACGAACGGCAAAAATGCATAAAGGAACTAACATTAAGCTTCAATTACACTAATGAAAAGCTTGAGAAGAAAATTGACCTCATGTCTTGGATATCGAAATCTCCTATATTGCAGAAAAATGCGAAACACATGACGAAATTGGAAATTGAACATTATGCAAATATGTTGAAAATTCCTCCGTTACACCTTATAGATCATATTAAAGACCTGCAATTGTCGTACTGCGAAGTGAATCTTGAAGCAGGAGTTAAGATTCGGCCTGTTAAACTACTTTTGAATTACGTGACGTTTTTTCAAGATGAAAAGAAGTTGGATCGGGTTCGAGTTAATGATTTTGTGGATCTGAATAACACAAAAGAAGTAGCAATAATTTCTCCATGGCGGTTTGATGAAGATTTAGGATATATGCGAGAGTATACAAAGTATGTTTTGGATTTACGGGGAAATACTATTACTTTGGACCATCTGGATTTACTAAGCGTGGAGATTGTTAACGGAGAAACTTCACAGTGGGAAATAGAGCACTTGGAAATCATTGACATTCCTTCCTATCCATTAAGCAATCAAATGCAAATTAAGGAACTTTATTTGCACCATTGCGATAATATTGACTTGTTCAATTTGCCTAACTCAATTCAAAAGCTTGCATTAGGTTTTTCGATCAGCAATATAAGAAGTACCGTAATTTGTAGCCAACCAATTGTCCTAGACAATTTACAATATATACGAATTTTCAACACTAGCGATTTAATGGGGCCTGAAAAGGATTATTCTTTCCTTTCTCACTTTAAGAATTGCCCTAAACTGACTCACTTGAAGTTAGACGATTGTTCTGGCAAATCTGCAATGAAAGTCAAATCCCGTTGGCTGCCCAAAAACCTCAAAACAATGATCCTTGATTCCATTGTAGTAAAATTACTCGGCGACAGTTTTTTGAACCTTGAGAAACTAGTTATTGTGTATGGCGATGATTTAAATGCAATGGAACTTTGTGCCATGAAAATTCGGGTAGATGATTTAATTTTGCACCACGACAAATCAGATGATGATTATATTCAGATGATGGTGAATGATGATTTGGCTCAGTTTTTGGAAATTCGAAATCGTTTCAGTTTTGGTAAACGACTTTTTGTTGGTCAGTTAACGTGGGGAGAGGGTCAGGAACTTGAAGACAGTGTTTTGAATGGACTTGTTGATGAAAAATCATCATTTTACGTCTTTCAAAATAAGAAAGGATGTGCAATTTCTGAAAAGGCTTTTTATCTGCTTGCTGACATACCGAAACATGTTGAAAGTGTTTAAAATTAAATTCATTATTGACAGTGTATCTGTTACAATGGTGTCAAAAATGGCAGTATTTTCTAGATGAAATAATTTTGCTAATCCTTTTTATAAATGTTAACTAGAATAAAATTTTAAATACTACAGTGTAATACTTTATTCGTATTCGTATTTATTTGTTTAGACTGAAAACATTTCCAGAATTTGTCTAATAAAATATGAAGTGTTAAAATGATACTATCAATTTGTTTTCCAATAATAATGTAATGAAATGTATTTACCAAAATTCTGTTGATGGATAATAAAACTGGGAAAATATTCAGAGAACATCCCTAATTGTTGTAATTCACATTGCCATCTTGATGTATAATACAATTAAATGATTTATCTTCTCGGAAATAATAATAAATTTCATTTCTAAACAGAATACCTTTCTTACAAATTAGTTCTCATTTTACGGTAATCCAGCAACATATCACATTTAGATAAAATTCTCAGAATTTAAAACCACAAATGTCTATCGTATCAATAAAGCTACAAAGTCTGCTGTGTAATCCAAAAATAATAATACTATAATTATTATTAGCCAGCTTTAATAATATACCTTATATGTTGAAATATATCTATAAATATGAAAACTTTTATCGAACTAGTATTCCAATCTGCCAATTTAACATCTAATTTACCTGCAGAATAATTAAAAATCATTTTGTAAATAGATTTTATTTTTTAAATAAAGCAAAGCAGTGGAATTCCACGGTGTAATCATAGTGTCAGTCACCGTAAAAAGCAGTGATGGTTCTTTTATTGCTGCAGCATTGTTTCACAGTTTTATGATTTTACAAGTCTGCAAATTGCAGTCGTAACTCTACAAAACTTGAATACAGCACTCCTTATGTTAACAAAGCTGTACTTTAAATACGTAATTAAAACCACAATTAGTTTATAGGTCCTGATGTTTTATTACAGAATTCAAAATTCAGATTTGCAAAAAATTTTGGGAAACTAAAATCAGAGTGGATGATTTCATTTTAAACCGCTGTTGTTATTACGACGCGAGAGTGGACAAATATTTGGTTGAATTTTTTGAGCTAAAATGAATTATCAATGCATCCTCATGTTTGTTTAGTTACTGAAAATATTTCTGGAATTAGCAATAAAAGAACATCGCACTACGGGGGTCCATTGTTAGTAGGGATCAGTGAGGATTCTTTATTTTTTGATATGTTGTAGAGTGCACCTCAGTAGTCATTTTTGAGTAAAAGTTTTTTCCAGAAAGGTCAATAGGGTGTCCCCTACAGGCCTCCAAAGTCACGATTTTCCCCCTTTTTTCACACATTTTGGTGTGTATTTTGGGCATCCGTTGACCTACAGACACAGTAGTCATGTCATTCGACGTGAAATGCAATGTAGAACACCACTGCATACTCAAAAGTTAATTACCACCTACTTGGGGGGAAATACCCCCCGCCCCCAAAGAGGGGGGATCTTGTTCATATTCACTAAGGAGGTTCCACACATCATTCTAAACCTCCAATAAATCGCTCACAACATTTCACTGAACCATTGGTCTTGTTTGGAGGGTATAAAGAGCCCACTTATGTATATGAGCCTAGCAGACCTAGAAGTTTAAAAGCCGCATCAACGAATTTCTAGCAATAACTTAGTAGTTATTGGTTTTCAGAAGAGTCAATTTCTCAAAATTTGGGTCACTGAGTTAACGCCTAATGAAATTTCAGTATAAAGTAGTGGAAGAGTAATCAAATTTCAGATATCTCTGCTTGGTAGTTGAGACTAAAGTTTCCCGAGTCTTAGTAAGAATACCCTCTGAAACGATATCCAAACGCAAAGCGTGCGCATGCACGTTTTTCTGCAGACAAAGTATTTTGTATTTCCTCAAGTATTTTCACTATCAAAATACTTTCCAAAATTAGTGAAAATACAAAATACAAAATACTTTTGACAAATTAGTCAAAATACAAAATACAAAATACTCCGCTCGAACTTTCAGAAAATACAAAATACAAGTAGTATTTTGTATTTTGTATTCCGACAAAGTATTTTGGCCACCCCTGATAAATGTTAATACTTGCTTGGAAAATAAATATGAGTAAAAATCATGTAAAAAATAACCTTCTGTAAGTTAGCCTCTGTAATGCCGTGTGGATATTTAACCCCAATTACAGTTAATACTTTTTTTCGTAATGCATCATCAATAGCATGAGCCTATATTTAGCCTTTGGTATTTTAACAGCTCCTCCTTCAGAAAAAGAGCGCCTGACAAATAAATTTAGTCAGCTTTAGTCAGTCAGTTAAATTCAGACTCCTCTTGAAACTCTGTCCCACGTACCACGAATCGAATTTCGAATGCCCGAATCTGAAGGAGGAACTCAAAATGTAATAAGTTGCATTCACAATTTAAATAGAAAGTATTTTATTCTTTAAAATGTGTTATCCTTGAAATTCCATTGACTTTTATTAATTCTATTCTTTTAATCTGTCATTTTCTGTATTTGCAGCTGATCCTGATGGACTCCGCGAAAGAGTGCCTCAACGAGGAAGATCTTTCCAATAAAAATCCACCAATTGCTGAGACCACAGATTTCAAAATCCAAGAATTGACTGACGAAGAAGCTGTGAAATTTCAGAAAGAACTGGCTATGAAATGTAAACAGGAAACTTCTTCAATTAAAGAGCGAGTTACTAAAAATAATGAAAATTACGAGGAAGAAAAAGGTTTTAATTATATATCAGTAGTTTTAGGAATGATTCAAAATGCGGAAATGTAAATAGATAACTAGCCTAATTCAATATTTTTGACCTTTCATGCTAATAATTAATTAGTTTTGCGTTGCCATGGCAAAATTATATATTTACGGGTTTGAATGAAAAACTATTAAATTTTCGTTGCCAAGGCAAAATTCCATATTTTGACAAATATTAATACATCCGTTTCTATGAACACAAGATTGTCAAATTATAATTGAGACAACCAATTTTATACTCTGGTTCGTTTCTGTTACGAATTGCTGTCAGTTTTTTGTATTTACTGGAGCTTTTATTTTGGTGTAATAATAATTAAAATACGAATCTATTTTTTTAGATAGAGATGAATTGGAACTGAACCCTGGCAATGGATGTGATTTATCAAATACTCCTTGGATTCAGACTCTATCATTAGCCGAGGTAATTTTTTTCCAATATTTATTTGTTCTCGGATAGAGAATAAAGACACTGTGAACTCTATTAACTAATTTTTGATACTGATGCTCAGACGTGAAGAAATGATTACGAAATACTTTCCAAAAAGACATTCAAGAAATATTTTAAAATTTAAAATAGTTAAACAGTTTAAATCTGATATTTTGTATAGCCAGAAGTTGACAAAGTAGGACTCTTTCAAAATATCATCTTGTCATATGGTCTTCTTTGTCTTATTTGTTATTGCACTAAAGTACTACAAATGATTTCAATAATTAAATTGACAGTGAAATTTAAATATTAAAAATTAAAACTAATATTGAATTTTTGTTGTCAGGAAAGAGAATTCGAATCAGTAAATGAAGTAGATGTCACTGCGTTCTCATTGAATGCTACAATGGTTGAATCTTTGGAGAAGGAGAACCCGAAAAATCCATTGCTACTTATTCCTGTAAGGTTTTATTAATTTAGTTTTCACAAACTTCGTATAAAGAATGATAAAAACTGATTAATATTATACTTTTGTTGAAATATTGCTTTCTTGAAATTTTAAAGTTTTAACAATTTAATTATTTTATTTAAATAAAATCTAGGTCATTCGTTGCGTTCTCAAATTCCTGAATATCGAAGATAAGAAAAACTTTCGTCTTGTTTGTCGTGAATGGGGCTCTACCGGCAAACAGGCTCTTGCAAAGAATGCACTAATCCGTTTTCAAAAGGATTATTTACAGAAGGAGCCTAAACGTTTGCCTGTGTACTTTCAGAGTTGTTTTCTGGACTCGACATCTCATTTCAGTGCATTCAAGATTAAAGGTGTTTTCAATGGCCAGTCTGTAAAATATTCCTGGACTCTGGAGGAATTAGAGGATTTTTTTGATGAACACCAAAAATACATAAAAGAACTTACGTTACTCATCAAATACCCCGACGAGAGGTTCGTGAATAAGATTGTTCTTAGTTCTTGGATATCGAAATCCGTTCTGGTACAGAAGGATTCCAAACATCTGACAAAATTATCAGTTGGAGGCAAACATAATCTCTTGGATATTCGTCCGTTACACCTGATTGCTCATATCAAGGACCTATCACTGTCAAATTGCAGAATCCATGTTGAAGCAGGAATTAAAATTTGTCCTCTTAAATTAAAATTGAAAAACGCGACATTTTATCAAGATGGAGATGAATTGGATCAGGTTCAAATAAATGATATTGTGGATCTTGGAAAAACAAAAGAAGTAACACTACTAAATTGGAAGTCTTATGGGTCTACAGTGTATGTATTGGATTTATGGGGTAGTGCCACTTTTGAGAAACTGATTTTATTTGGTGATGACCTTGAGTACGAGAATTTGGAAACATCACAGTGGATTATAGAGCACTTAGAGATGCCTTATCTTCCGTATGGATTCAACAGTCAAATGAATATCAAAAAACTTTACTTGTCTGAAGCCGGTAGGAATCTTGACTTGTCCACTTTACCAACTTCTATTCAAAAGCTCGCCTTACCCGACGGTCATAAACGTTGTAGCCAGCCAATTGTGCTGCAGAACTTGCAATATTTAGAAATTGAAGGAACATCTAATGCCGATTTGTCATTTCTCTCTCATTTTATGAATTGTCCTCAACTGGCTCACTTAAAGTTATATAAATGTACCAAAATGGAATTGAAATCAGCGTGGATTCCCAAAAGCGTCAAGACACTCACTCTTGAGGATTGTTATTATGGAATCAAGTTGCTTGATGAAAACCACTGGAACCTGGAGACTCTAGTTGTTGATGATTTCACAAGTGCCTATGCACTTTGTGAGGGTAAAATCGAAGTGGAGGATTTTGTTGTTCACTTTTATGAAGCGCCATTAGATGAACGTTTGACTGATTTTTTGGAACATCGAGAGCGCTTCGGTTTCGGCAAACGACTTTATATTGGTGAACTGAAGTGGAAGGACAAGCAACTTAAAGAAAGTGTTTTGAAAGAACTCGTTGATGAGAAGTCAGCATTTTATGTCTTCCAACTTGGCCAAAAGGGACGCGCCGTTTCCGAAAAAACCTTCCATGACCTTTTCCCAAAACATCTTGATATTCATTCATGAATGAACATGTTCGACTATGTATCATCGACTGCCCTACCCAAGTACTGGTCCACGTCATCATTCAATTTGTGGCAACACTTTCTACGAGGAAAAATATTTGTAATGTATTCTACATAATTTGAAAAAATTAGCAATCTGAGAACACGGAGTTTATGTATCAGCAAAAATTAATAACAATATCATAACATTACGGAGTACCGTGTCGGTTTAATTTCTTAATTTTCTCAACAAATGAAATATCAATAAGCATACTTGCATGTTTATCCCATTGTTTCCATGGACCACGTGTTTCAAATGCTCATTTAATTTTGAGTAAAAATCACTCATATAACATAAATTGCAGGATGAAAATATTATTTCAAAAAATATTTTATTTCGGCCGGGAAAAATTCGAATCACCGAAAACCGGGCATATTTTTGCACTTTTTCTTTTCACCGAATTATTTGACTCACTTACCTCCAACCGATTTTGGCCAAAGTAGAGATTTCAATGCAACTTTGCAATGACTTTCGAGTGGTGTTAACAGTTTTACTATGCTACTTCTGGTTCCGGTTCTTTCGGAACAGCTCCCCACTTTAGTTGTGGACCACGATGTATATGTACGCTCTCTAATTTAATAATCGCGTGAGTCAAGTGCTAAATAACGGGAGCCTATATTCAGCCTTTGGTATTTCCACAGCGCTAAGCTCCTCCTTCACAAAAAGAGCGGCTCCATTCAAAACTCTTTTGACCCACGAATCCAGCATTTCTCTTTCAGTTTTAGTCCCACTAAAAATCATTTCATATTTAGATAATTACCACGTAAAAGTGGAAGCATAACTTTGGAGTGTTTGGGATATCAGATCTGTGTATTGACCTAAAAGAGTTTATTGCAAAAGAAAATCAAGAATATCGGTTGAAGATCCAGGTGGTTTTGATATTGAGCTAATGGAAATGGCCCAACAACATGAAGGGGTAGTTCAAGATGTAAGTTGTATTCTTTTCATTCATACTTTGGAATAAAAAGAATTTTATTTTTTTAAATACGTTAACTTCGACTCCAGATTGTCTAGATTCTGAAACTTAACTAAGTTTTCGTTTTCTGTCCCTGCAGTACCTGCTGGACACCGAGGAAGAATGTCTTAATAAAGAAAAAGAGTATTCCAATACAAACTCACAGACGGCTGACACAAGAGAATCCAAAATCCAAGAATTAACTGACGAGAAAGCCGAGTTTCAGGAAGAACTAAATATGAAATCTAAAGAGGAAGCTTCTTCAATTAAAACTAAAGAGCCTGTGACTAAAAATAATGGCGAAGATTACGAAGAAGAAAAAGGTATTATTTTAATAATATCAATGCCTAGTTGTAATGATGATATAAAATGTGAAAAGTGAAAATGTAAATAGATCTGACTAGGATAGTATAATTATTGTGTTTATGCGACAGTTTCTACATTCACTAAAAGATTTCTTGAAATGACTATTATTTTACAGATAAAGATGAATTAGAATCGAACTTTGGCAAAGGATGTGATTCGTCAAATTATCAAATTATTACTAAGATGGAGGAATCATTGGAGAAGGGGAACCGAAAAAATCCATTGCTGCTTAGCCCGGTAAATAACTCTTCTTAATTCAATCTTTAGAAATAACAAAATAATACATTGATTTATAACTTTTATATAAGTCATACTTTTTGTAACTTTATTAAAACAGCCACATTTGAATTAATTTCATTTTAAATGTAGGTCATTCGTCATGTTCTCAAATTCCTCAACATTGAAGATATCAAAAACTGTCGACGTGTTTGTCGTGAGTGGGGATCAATTGGGAAACCAGTTCTTGCAAGCCGTGCACAAATTTTCTTTCATAAAAGTTCACCCTACTCTTACCGTCTTCCTGTGAACTTTCAGTCTTGTTTTCTGGATTCAACCTCTAATTTCAGTGCATTTAAGATTTTTGGTGATTTAAGAGACGAGTTAGATAGAAATCGTTACTGGACGATTGAAGAATTAACCAAATTTTTTGACGCGCAGCAGAAATCCATAAAGGAACTAAAATTACATTTCATCTATCCTAAAGAAAAGCTCTTGAAAAAGATTGATCTCAGTTCTTGGATATCAAAATCCCCCATGGTACTGAAAGATACGAAACACCTAACAAAATTAAAAATTAAAGCTTATAGAAATGACTTGGAAATTCCTTTGCACCTGATTGCTCATATCAAAGAGCTGTCAATGTTAAATTGCAAAATCCATGTTGAAGCAGGAATTAAGATATGTCCCATTAAATTAAAATTCCAAGCTGTGTCGTTTTTCCAAGATGAAGTTAAATTGGATCGTGTTACATTAAATGATATTGTGGATCTTGAGAAATTAAAAAAACTATCACTACCACGTTGCGACTCTACAAAATATGTATTGGATATTTGGGGCAGTGCTAATCGTGACAAACTTATTTTGGATGAAGTAGAGATTAGGAATGGGGAAACATCACAGTGGGCTATAGATCACTTGGCGATGACTGAGGTTCCTTATTCACTAAACAGTCAGATGAACATTAAGGAACTTTATTTATTTGGAGTCGGAAGTTTTGACTTGGTCAATTTGCCCACATCGATTGAAAACCTCACTTTAAGTTTAAGTTCGCGGAGTAATTTACTTTGCTCTCAACCAATTGTGTTCCAGGACTTGCAGTATTTACAAATTTGTGAATGCGATAACGGTTTTTCATGCCTCACGCATTTTATGAATTGTCCTAAATTGACGCACTTGAAGTTATTTGCATGCGACAACATAGAAATGAAACCCCACTGGACGCCTAAAACCATCAAAACACTCGCGATTGATTGTTTAGATATTATAAATAGAAGTGAAATCAAGTGGGTCGATGAAAGCTACTGGAACTTTGAGACTCTTGTTGTTAGTGAATTCAGCGTTGCCAAAAAACTTTGTGAAACCAAAATCAAAGTGGAAGATTTCATTTATTACTGCTGTCATTATTACCACTCGAGTTTGGACGAATTATTGATCGAATTTTTGGAACACCATAGTCGCTTCAATTTTGGGAAACGACTTTTTATTGGGGAGATAAAGTGGGACCCTGATTGGAGCATTCAAGAATTTGAAAGCAGTAGTTTCAAAGATCACGTTGATACTATATCATCGTTTTATGTATTCCAAGATGGCCAAAAGGGACGCGCCATTTCCGGAAAAGCTTTTCATGAACTTATACCGAAACATATTGATACTGATAAACATTGAGTGGAGGATGTTCAGTGTCAAATTGTTAGTCTAGTTCACTATTCAATTTATGGCAGCTCATTCTAGAAAATTATATCTCTTTTGTAAGCACCTAAAATGAATAATCAATGTATCCTCATGTTTGTTTAGTTACTGAAAATACTTTTGGAATTAAATTGATATGCTAAACAATAATACTTGCACTTTATTTACCATTGTTTCCATATACCATAATGAATTGCCTATTTATTGTGCTTTTCATTTTAAAAAAATTGTCATGCATTTCGTCCCACAACTAATAATTTATTTTCATATGTGTTAATAATTGCTTGGAAAATATAATATATCAGTAAATAACTTTTTGTAAGTTAATGTATTATGGAGAACTCCCAGAAAGTTTACCCCTTTGCAGTCATATGAGTAGAAACTCTGGATACGACTCTGGAAACACAAGTGTAATGTAACGAAAAACTTTTGCAACATATATTGCGTAAATTGTTATTTAAATTATTCAGATTTTTCACCATATACGTCGACGATCTGATTAAAAAATTAGCAACAAGTGAAATAGCTGGACCTTCACTTAAAAGTGAATTTACCAAGTTTATGATAATTATTCACATTCTCCTGTTTGCAGACGACAAAGTTTTACTGGGTGAAACGAAAAGCCAGCTGCAACAGAAGATAAATCTGCTCCACAAATACGCCGAGATGAACTATCTAAAAGCAAACCTTAACTAAACCAAAGTCATCGTTTTCAAAAATGGAGGAAGAAAATCACTGAAGGATAATTTTCACTGGGGTGGCCAACCGATTGAAGTTGTAAAATCATACTGCTATTTAGGTGTCACCTTCACTTCATCTGGCATTTTTTCAGAGACTGCCAGATGTGCTAAAGCCAAAGGCTTAGCCGCTGCAAACGCGACTTTACCAATTGTCAAAAGAGGGAAAATTAACAATATAGAATCTGCAGTTCGTATACTGGACTCACTCGTTACCTCTACAGTACTTTATGCGTCCCATATATGGGGTGCACCCTATGCAAACGAACTAGAAATTGTAAACCAATTTTTCCTAAAACGCTACCTAATGATTCCCAAACGATCCCCTCAGTACTTTGTCAGACTCGAAACTGGTGTTAGCCATATAAAGTTATGTATCTTTAGAAATACATTAAAATACATCAGTCGTGTTTACAAAAAACCTGTAAATAGTTTAGTTAGAATCTCTTTCGATGCTAGCATTTCACTACACCGTTCAGGTCATACCAGTAGCTGGTATTCCAGAATTTGTTCCATCCTGAGTGAAATCGGTATGGGAGAAAATTGTTTAGCCCCAGTATACTTAAATGACCCTAAAAAACTGAAAGAGCTAACGATGGCATATAAAATCCACATTCGGAATATAGACTTGAATCGTGTAATGAACTCGTTGAGTATACCACATTACGGCTACTTAGTTCCTACACAAGGCCCTGCTAGTTACATAATGACTGATATACCTCAGTCCATTAAATCCGTACTCTGTCAAATTAGATTGGATTATAGCACTCTGTTTGTAAACGGTAAATATATTAACATAAACTTTTGTAAACATTGTCATAAAACTGAAACAACCCTAGCCCACTTTTTTGTCGAATGTCCAGCTTGTCAAGCAAATTGTAATACTTATTTTTCACCTACAATATCCTCACAGTGTAACGCACAAAACTTCCTGGAAATTATTTGAATCCGAATCGAAAGAAACGTATTACAGTATTTACAATTTTATTAAGCATTGTGTAATGTAATATAAGATTAAATTAAGCATCATGACGAAACGTATATTGTTATATTGACTATATTAATTCAAACTTTCTGAAACAATCTATGTCCACTGAAATTTTGTAACGTGTTATTGGGCGGGCGTGGCCGATGTTCAATTAATAAATTCATTCATTCATTCATTCATTCATTATTCAGATTTTTTTAAAACCAAATAAAAATATTTATTTCAGCAACGGTTGAGTTCTTTGAAAAAGAATAACAGGAGCCTATATTTAGCCTTTGATATTTTAATAGCGCTAAGCTAAGCTCCTCCTTCGGAAACTTGAAACTGTCCAAATGTGCTGTCAACAGTCAAACTGTACAAAACTTGTTTTGTTTTCAGTTTTCGTCCCACTAAATCATTAGTTATTTAAATAATTACCAGATTAAAGTGAAAACTTAACTTTAGAGTGTTTGGATTTTCAGATCTGTGTACTTTTGACCTAGAAGAGTTTTTGCAAAAGAAAATCAAGAATATCGGTTTGGAAATCCAGGTGATTTTGAAGGAGAGCTAATGACCATGGCCCAACAACTTGAAGGAGGAAATCAAAATGTAATAAGTTGCATTCACAATTTAATGTATACTTTGGAATAGAAAGTCTTTATTTATTCTGTAAAATGTGTTAACCTCGAAATTCTATTTTGGGAACTACGGGCTAGGAAGGTGGGGACAGGGGGCTGGGAAGTACTACTTTTGACGTCGACTTTTCAATTAATCTTAATTTTCTGTACTTGCAGATGAAGTCGATGGACACCAAGGAAGAGTACCTTAAAGAGGAACATTCCAATGGAAATCCACCAATTGACAAAGTAGGAATCTTTTACAGTGTACTTTTATAAATCTTGGCATAGGGTCTTCTTTGTCTTATTTGTTATTACACTGAAGTACTACAAATGACTTCTATAATTAAATTGACAGCGAAATCTAAATATTAAATTAAAACTAATATATTGAATTTTTGTTGTCAGGAAAGGGAGTTGGAATCCGTAAATGAAGTAGATGACACTGCGTTCTCAATGAATACTACACTGGATGAATCTTTGGAGAAGGAGAACCCGAAAAATCCATTGCTACTTATTCCTGTAAGGTTTCATTAATTTAATTTTCACGAAATCAGGATAAAAAAGAATGAGTAATATTAAACTTTTGTTGAAATATTGCTTTCTTAAAATTTTAGCACGTTTTTACAATTTAATTATTTTATTTATTTAAAATCTAGGTGATTCGTTGCATTTTAAAATTCCTGAATATCGAAGATATGAAAAACTTTCGTCTTGTTTGCCTTAAATGGGGTTCTACTGGCAAACAGGCTCTTGCTAACAGTGCACTAATCCGTTTTCAAAAGGATTACTTACAGAAGGAGCCAAAGCGTTTGCCTATGTACTTTCAGACTTGTTTTCTGGACTCGACATCTTATTTCAGTGCATTCAAGATTAAAGGTGTTTTCAATGGTCAGTCTCTAAAGTATTCCTGGACTCTCGAAGAATTAGGGAATTTTTTTGACGAACAACGAAAATACATAAAAGAACTAACATTACTCATCAAATACCCCGATGAGAGGTTCGTGAATGAGATTGTTCTCAGTTCTTGGATATCGAATTCCCCTCTGGTACAGAAGGATTCCAAACATCTGACAAAATTATCAGTTGGAGGTAGACATAATCTGTTGGATATTCGTCCGTTACACCTGATTGCTCATATCAAGGACCTATCTCTGTCAAATTGCAGAATCCATGTTGAAGCAGAAATTAAAATTTGTCCTCTTAAATTAAAATTGAAAAACGCGACATTTTATCAAGATGGAGATGAATTGAATCAGGTTCGAATAAATGATATTGTGGATCTTGGAAAAACAAAAGAAGTAACACTACTAAATTGGAAGTCTTATAGGTCTACAGTGTATGTATTGGATTTATGGGCATGGGGTAGTGCCACTTTTGAGAAACTGATTTTATTTGGTGATGACCTTGAGTACGAGAATTTGGAAACATCACAGTGGATTATAGAGCACTTAGAGATGCCTTATCTTCCGTATGGATTCAACAGTCAAATGAATATCAAAAAACTTTACTTGTCTGAAGCCGGTAGGAATCTTGACTTGTCCACTTTACCAACTTCTATTCAAAAGCTCGCCTTACCCGACGGTCATAAACGTTGTAGCCAGCCAATTGTGCTGCAGAACTTGCAATATTTAGAAATTGAAGGAACATCTAATGCCGATTTGTCATTTCTCTCTCATTTTATGAATTGTCCTCAACTGGCTCACTTAAAGTTATATAAATGTACCAAAATGGAATTGAAATCAGCGTGGATTCCCAAAAGCGTCAAGACGCTCACTTTGGAAGATTTTTATTGTGAAATCAAGTTGCTTGATGAAAGCCACTGGAACCTTGAGACCCTAGTTGTTGATGATTTCACAAATGCCCATGCATTTTGTGAGGGTAAAATCGGAGTGGATGATTTTGTTCTTCACTTTTATGAAACGCCATTGGATAAACGTTTGACTGATTTTTTGGAACATCGAGAACGCTTCGGTTTCGGCAAACGACTTTATATTGGCGAACTGAAGTGGAAAGACAAACAACTTGAAGAAAGTGTTTTGAAAGAACTCGTTGATGTCAAATCAGCATTTTATGTCTTTCAACTTGGCCAAAAGGGACGCGCCGTTTCCGAAAAAGCTTTCCGTGACCTTATTCCGAAACATCTTGATATTCATTCGTGAACACGATCACTACCCTAACTAAATACTGGTCTACTACACCATTTAATTTGTGGCAACACTTTCTACAATGGAAAATAATAATTATTCATTTCATCTGATACAAAAATTCCTTGTTTGTAAATTGCTAATTTTTTTTTGCAACTTGTATAGAAAGGATTAGGAATATTTAGCATAACATTACTGGTTATCGTGTGTGTTTAGTTGCTTAACAATTTCAGCAAATAAAATATATAGTATCAACTGGCATACTTTATTGTTTCCATAGGCCGTATGTTTCAATTGTTCATTTCATTTTTGAATAAAAATTGCACTCTTAATCACAACTCTACGCATTTCGCACCAGAACTAATTTTATTTTCATTTAATAGTTGCCTCAAAGATCGGGATAATTAAATAAGCTTCAGTAAGTTAACCTAAAGTAGTATTGATATATAATTACCATTATGGCAATATTGTGTAAATTGAATGGGTTCAAATTATCATCCAAATTACGAATTAGTGTCAGTCATTTTCTGTTTATTTCTGCCGTTGTAGTACTTGACTTTTGCTTCATAAATTCTGTGCACTATTTCCAAAATACGAAATTACCAGTGCCTACATTCAATAGAAACAAAAAATATTTTTTTAGTATTGAAAACAAATTAAAAGGTCTATGGCGATTTTTTCTGTAATATGCTTAACATATATAAAGAGAGCTAATCTAAAAGATAGCAAAATGCAATGCTCTGCATGTATTGTAATTGCGCCTTTTTTAGTGGGGTCTTTATTAATTTTGCTATGTTAAAGTTTGTTTGATTAAATCTGCAAGAATACGATTGCTTTTGTTTTTCGGTTGGCACTGGCAAGCCATACGCTACCAGAAAATTAATATTATTACGTTCCTGGGAATCGGCAATTTGCTATGCAAAATATATAGATATAAATATGAAGACCTGGATGATTTTACATCTGGCTATTGTAATAATTAAACGCTGATTTTTGGACCAAGTTCTAGCTGTTGAAAACTATCTAATAGACATTTCCGAAAATTCGGAAACGTCTTTAACTTTAAAGCCCGAAATGTATACAATTTGTAAAGAGATGTCTTCAGAAATATCTGATTTAATTGCGACAAAAATTTTGCTATAATTAAGTACGTATCACTCAATATGTTCAGTTTATAAATATATACATTATTGTAGCATTACAAAAAAACCAAAAAACTAAACCTCCCCGGCGGGGAATCGAACCCCGGTCGTCCGCGTGACAGGCGGAAATACTTACCACTATACTACCGAGGATTAGCTTATAACAACACTTCTCCTAAAGCCCAGCTCTTCATGCATTCCTTGTGAACAACGTTGTGTTTAATTATTTAGCTTGAGTGGCTTCTGTTGCATTGCAGTACAAAACAAACTGCGTTTATTGCTCTATTGCTTGTGAAGTTTATTCCCTCAATTCCCTGCACTTCAATCTCTTCCGTAAAGAGAAAAGTAAAAAATATCTCATTTTTACAATCTCATAGTAGCGGTTTTATTTTATTAAACTAAAACTTCCTTAATGTGTGCGATGATTTACGTTTTGTTTTTAATGATTATATCCCAAAATGCAAACAGTGTACTGTTAATACAACATTTGTTGCTAACAAACAACGTTTTAGTTCTTACGGTAATCGAAAGCTAGGATTACTGCCTGTAGGTTTATTTCCATTAAATGGCATTAGGAAAAGCCAATTTCATGTTGTAGGAAGTTTTCCAACTTATATAAAAGCTTTACCTTTTATTATAATTATTATAATACAAGAATATAATACAAGAATAGACATACGGAAGTATTGCAAAATTACTGGAAAGTTATCATAATCATTACAAACTTTTGGAAAATTTATATAATGCCAAAAAATACTAGTTTCAAATTGACACCAGTAGAATACATATGAATTCTCATTTTTATTCTACAAAAAACTCAACTTGGATGCAGGCAGCTAAACAGAATTTGTTTTCTCCTAACAGTTTGCTGTTCATAACGGCTTGGCAATAAAAATTGAATCCACTGTAATAAATTTTAATTTCAATTGTAATTTAACATTTATTTATTTTAATATGCAAGTTTTGCGTCCACGATATTTTCCAGACGGTTCTCCAATGCAGAAAAGTCTTTAGTGGGTCAAGTCGTGAATATTTTAATGGGTTGTGTAGCTATCTTGGGAACAAGCCTCAAACATGCAGAATAGGCTAAGCAGTTGCAGTTATAAGATAGAAATTCACAAAACGTACTTTGAATCCTGTTTAGTAAACAAGTGGCATCTACTGCTTAAGGTGGGGTAGTTCAACTCAGGGGGGGGGGTCCAAAAAACTCCAAAAATTGCAGACGCTCCCCTATTTCCTTAACAAAGCAAAGAAGCAATTTTTAAATTGAAATGTCGTTTTGTTTTCAAAGATGTTTTCTTGTTAAGAATAAAATAAACTGTACCCGGTACATCTTATTGCCATGACTCCCTTTAATTTTGTAGTAGCGGATAGCGGGGTAGCAGAAAAAGTGTTACCCGCTTCCACTTCGATTCCTTAAAATGTTGTTTGTGTATTAAGTAGATGATGCTCATAATTTGATACCTGTGTTTGCTATCGTCGTTCACCTAAAATCAAATTCTTTTCTTACAGTATTACTTTTCGTGGCTCACGCAACCAAATTCAGTGCTCCATAAGAGGAAGTAACATTTACATGCACGCTATTTTCTAGAAGCTTCTATTAGTTAGAAAGCTCTAAAGGTTTCAGGTCAAGTCATGCATATTTTAAACGGCTGAGAGTTTCAGGTCAAGTCATGCATATTTTAAACGGGCTGAGAGTTTCTTATTAAGATTAAGCGACAAACAAAGTAGGAAACTACGCAGTTAAAATTTGTAATCTTTTAAAGTAGACATTTGTCTTAAATTTCAGTTTAAATAATTACATACATTCTGCTAAAATTAACATGCGAGAAATAAGCAGACTTTTCTTCTGTTATGTACTAATGCTACGGAAGTGTTTGTTTCAGGTCAAGTCATGCATATTTTAAACGGTTTGAGAGTTCCTTATTAAGGTTAAGCGACAAATAAAGTAGAACACACGCCATTAAAGTTTATAATTTACATTATAACATTTGCCTCGAATCCAGTTTAAAACATTCGTAGCGTCCACTGCTTAGGTACACTCTGCTACAATAACTCCGCAAGGAAAGTAATGGCTCAATTTATTCCCTTCATTATCTACTTCGGATATTCGTAGAAATTTAAATACCTGTAAAAGCAAGTAGCGAATATAAATAGCAAGTAGAAAGTTTAAATACACTAGTTAGAAATCTATACTGGCAGCAAAAGAGAATACACTGTATATGGCAGTAAAAGATGCAACTGTTGAATATATTGTTAACGTTTTGAAATTAGAGGACCCATTTTAAATTACACATTGAAAATAACTTCAGATCTACAGTTATGCTGTCAAGTAAAGGTAGCATTTCTTTAGGTGTGTATTTGTTGCTAATTTTCAGTGTAAATGGTCAATTCGTATTGTCGCCGTTTTCTAATTGCGATTTTGAAGTTTTTCTTTTACACCAAAATGATTTACAGGATTATGTTTTCGAAAATATTTTATTCTCACCACGAACAATAACTTACGATCCAGAAATTAATTTGACAGAGTGGTATTCTAATTACACTCGCAAAGGTTTATACCCGAACTCATTGTCAAACACAAAGTGTACTGTTCGTGTAGTAGTGGAGCCGACGGGGAATTTAGTTGACGACATTTGTGATTTCCCTTTTATAACTGGCCGAGAAATAGATCGACCGAACAAGTTTCTAATGATCAGCACAAATAATAACTTTGACAAAATCAAGAAGAATTCTGTTGACCAATTAGTACGGACGAGTTCTTTGGTGTATTTTCTGGTCATCAATTCTACATTCGACATTGAAGTATTAACAGTGCTACCATTTAGCAATGAGTTTGTTACAATTGATATCACTAAAGCAGAAATTCTACAAAAGATTACAAGAAAGGGCTTACATAGCAATCTTCATAAACTGGAAATTGCTGCTTTCGATATCTACACAAAAAGCAATGAAGATAAACGTAGACCGCAATGTTCTTCTTCACCATACACTCTAATTAAAAAGGGAATACTTAGAGAATGTTTTTCTTTTCGACTAAACTCCCCCTATTTTGAAATAATGGCTGACTATTTGAATTTCACTTTTGTCTACACAAATTCACGTTCAAATAATAAATTTTGCAGCATGGTACATCCCCCAGGCCCATATATTTATAAACCCAATTTAATTGTTATGAGGTATTTAGCATTCGGTGGGTATGCAAAATTCCTCTACTGTGTAGATAAAGAAACCTATCACCAACAGCCATTATCGATCTGGATTGACATAATGGACATGAGTACGTGGCTAGTTCTGTTGACAAGTTGTCTTGTTGCAAATGTAGTTATATTTCATTTTGGGAAACGTAAAATAACGTTTGAATCGATTAATAATTTCTTTATTTCTGCAATTGCAATAATTTTCCGTCAAAATCACAACTATAAAAAAATCTTCTTGTATGGAATTCTGTCTTTGATGGTGAATATTCTTGTAGCTCATTACGAAGAATACATCACAACTGAAGTTATCGCTCCAGTTGACAAAAAAGTAATGAGGAATTTCGGTGAACTAATTCAAAATGGTTATAGAATAGCTACAATACTTTCAAGATTCGATGTCGCTGTACTATCTCAAAGTGACTTCCATTTCTATGTTCGTCCTTTCTTCGCACAATATGGTATTACTGAGAAAATAAATTCTAGTGTTTACTTCTGTGACAGTAATAAATTTAACACATCAGTATCCTTTAACATTGTTGTGAATAGCTACTCAGCTTGTTTATCTGAAACAAAATTGAAACTCTGTGTTCCTGTAGCCAGTCATATATCCGATAATCTACTGTTTTCTTTGCAAGAAAAGGGTCTCTTTTTGAAATGTCGATTTACAACTGAGCATGACGCTTATAGACCCTTTTCATGGCTATTTAAAGGATGCTATCGTCACGAACTTCTGAATGTTGTCCAAGAACTGACTGAAATGGGGCTACAGGACTTTTGGGAAAAGCTTAGAAACTTTTCGCTTCGTGTATTGCGCTTCAAAGAAAAGCAACGTCAGCGGGTCTTTCAAAGCCTCAGCTTTGACATGAAAGTTGGAGCAGTTTTTCATGTGATTGGATATCTTGTTCTTTTGCCTTGTGTAATTTTCCTAATTGAAAAATATGTGGTTCCACTAGTCCAAAACAGAAAAATATATACATTGCTTATATATTATTATTTCACTAAAAATGGCATATGTTTAAAAATAGGTATTTGTAAAATAGAGCACTGATTAAATTTTGTATTTTATTAAATTTTATGACTTTCTGGAAATTCAACTTGTATGAATTGGATTTTGTAAATATCGACATAATAACCATGTAAGGTTTAAATTAACATGATGTAAATGTCTTATTAATACTCGCCATCATGAAATAAAAATAAATTACTATCGGAATAAATCAAGTAGGTTTTAAAAGGGAAGCACTTCCTGTTAAGAATATTAGTAATGAATGAATAGAAGAAAAATATTCTAATTCTTGCAAGTTTAGACAGGTTTTGTTGAAAGCCGCAGCAAAAATGAATAATCAGTGTAGTATATTGCTTAAAATCATTCGTTAATTTACTTGAAAAATTTTTGGAGTTTATCTAATAAAATATTGTGTTATATATGCTAAAAAGTCATCCTCACATTTTCAATTGAATATATTACCGATATCACCCTTGAGGGAATATCGGCTACTCCCTTCTCTTATGCTTATGCCCCCTTATACAACTATTTAGTTGTACGTACCTGCTTGGTCACTCCTGTGACCATTCGGGGCTAGGTGGTCCACTGTCTGGTCGCCTTAGGATGGGCCAGTTGGCCAGTGATCTGGTCGCAACAGTGCTGTCTGGATGACAGGGTATGAAAGTGGCCAGCTCATGTATGGATCCTGAATATTTGTGTGTGAATCTGTTCCCTGTATGTATGTGTGTGTATGTACTTATTATATTTATTCGGGTATCTTGTGTGAGAATGTAAGTATGAATGACCCGGGTATTTACCCTTGTGTGTCTGTGTGTGTGTATGAACTCCGGGTATTAACCCATGTGTGTATATGGAGTATAAATGAGAATTCGGTTTATCCGATTGTGTGAACGGAGAAATGAGTGGAGAGCGAATGGAGATATGACTGTTCTTTCTAGTCTGTAGGTAGTTTAATAATGGCGTGCTCCCAGGTGAGCACGGCGAACTTCAATTTGTACAGGTAATTATAGGTAGGTAATTATAGAATAGATTTAGATTTAGTCTTAGCCTAGTATTAGTCCTAGAGTAATTAGTAATAGCATGTAAGTACTAGCGTAGTGTAGGTTAGTGTACGTCGTGCGTTGTACAATTACACGCACCGACGCAGAATAGGTGTGTGGAGAACTCCATGTGGGTCCTCCACCCTCTTGAGGTAATTACAATATCAGACTAGAAACAGTGTCATTATTTCATTATACATCAGTTCTACCTATTAATAATTCTTACACTGCACTGCGAAAAACGCAGTGCAAAAAAGTGATAAAAGCGCGGAAAATTGCTCGCGAAAAATGCCACAAATTAAAATTAACATGGAATTGGGGCTTGGGGTATAATTAAACTCAATTTTTACCAGGCGTTTCTATTTTTTGACTCACGCAATTTTTGCGCGTTCTGCGGTTTAACAAGCGCGAAGTGCGTGCGAAATAGGCGAACAATGGAAATAACATGTAATTAAAAAAATTTCATTTACATTTACTGTTCACTTTTGAAGAAGTCCATGTTGGTTAGATTATTTCTTAATGTCAGATTTTAATATCTAAACTTTAGCAAAATATTTGTTTGCACAACGCCTTTTTCCATGAATGAATTGGACGGCACGAGCCTAAAGATTGCCTTTAGTAATTTTCTCACGGAAAACTACGCCTTCCTAAAACGTGCGGCTGACTTTGAGTCAACCGTCAAATCAGACCTGGGTTCAATTTGGATTTAATCTGTGCACCTGCGGTCGCCACATCGTCAGTCAGTCGGGTACTTTGTAATTTTCTAAATTCTTACACTTGCAGTTTGAAATCAAATCGTTTTCACCTAGAAGACTATTTGCAAAAGAATATCAAGAATGTCTTCTGGAGATCCAGATTTTGATGGCAAGGAAAAAATGGAAATAGACGAAGAACATGAGGGAGGAGCTCAAGATGTAAGTTCCTTTTAAATTTCAATTCATACTTCGAAATATTTTATTGTTTATGATGGTCGCCTCGAGATTCTCTAAAGTGTTCACTAATCTGTCATTTTCTGTAACGTCAGCTCATGGACACCGATGAAGAATATATTAAAGACGAAGAACACTCCAATACAAATCCACCGACTACTGAAACTGAAGATTCCAAAGTCCCAGAAGTGACTAACGAAGAAACTGAGAAATTGCAGAAACAACTGCATCTGAAATGCAAAGTGGAAACCAACTCAACTAAAACTAAAAGTAGAAACAAAGATTACGAGGAAGAGGAAGGTTTGCTTTATATTAATTGTTAATAAATCGAAAGTTTAGAATTGCAATTAGATTGATTGATTGATAGGTCTCTGTGAGTTATGAATTATGATTACAATCGGCTGTAAAGTTAATAATCAGTTTTGAAAAAATCATTTTTGCAAGATATGCTTGACAATTATTGCAAATTCAACTTTTACTAGAATTATATTATGCTAATTATGCTTTATTACCCTACGGTTTCTGTTTCTGTATGTACTAATGCATTTGTTGAAATGACTACTTGCAGATAAAGATGAAGTAGAAGCGGACACTGACAATGGAGTTGATTCATCAATTTATCCTTTGACTCAAGCTCAATCACAAACGAGGGTTAGTGTTTTGAGATATTTAATTATGTACATTTTTTGTTGTTCATTCAGAAAATACGGATACTGGAATTTTATTTTCTAATTGATGTCCAAAACAGGCGAAGAGATGTTAATGGTATCCTTTCATTTCCACTCTTTCATAAAACAGTCAAAAAATTATATTTCAGAACCGATTTTTTATATAGCCATAAATAGACTTAATAATATGTCTGCTTTTAATATCTTGTCATAGTGTCTCATGTACCTTCTCTGCTATTTCATTACAAATGACTGTTAAATTTCACAAAAAAGTAAACATTAAACTAGATTAAAACTAATGTTTTACTTTTGCCTTCAGGAAACGGTTTCCCCAAATGAAGTAGATGACACTGCATTCTCATCTAATACCAAGATGGACGATTCATTGGAGAAAGGGAACCAAAAAAATCCAATGCTGCTGAGCCCAGTAAATAAGGCTTCTTATATTAATTATTTTTATTTTAAGAAACTTTATAAAATAATAATGCCTGGGACAGTTTTAAACCTTTTTTGAAGTAACACATTTTGTATCTTAGTAATATAATTAATAATTGCAAACTTTATTTACTAATTGTATTTACTTTTAAATCCAGGTCATTCGTTGTGTTCTCAAATTCCTCAACATTGAAGATATCAAACACTGTCGTCGTGTTTGTCGGGATTGGGGAGCAATTGGGAAGCCATTACTTGCAAGTAGAGCACTTATCAGTTTTCATAATCTAAGACACAAAGGGGCTGGACGTTTCCCTGTGGAATTTCAGTCTTGTTTTGGAGACTCGACATCGTATTTCAGTGCATTCGATATTTCCGGTATTTTAAGAAACGACTCTAAAAACCATTCATGGACGATTAAAGAGTTAAGAAAATTTTTAAACAAGCAGCAAAAATATATAAAGGAACTAACATTAAACTTTCAATACCCTAATGAAAACCTGGTGAAAAAGATCAATCTTAATTCTTGGATATCGAAATCCCCAATGGTAGAGAAGGAAGCGAAATACCTGACAAAATTAACAATCGAAGGCAACAAAAACAACTTGGATATTCGTCCTTTGCACCTGATTGCTCATATCAAGGACCTGTCGCTTTTAAATTGCAAAATCCACGTTGAAACGGGAATTAAGATTAACCCTGTTACTCTAAAATTGTCAAACGCGGAATTTTATCAAGATGGAGCTAGATTGAGTAGTGTTCAAATAAATAATATTGTAGAACTTGGTAGAACAAAAGAAATAACGCTTCACATTTGGAATTGTGATTCCAAAGAATATGTACTGGACTTATGCGGCCGTGTAACTCTTAAAAAACTACTTTTGTATGGTGATAACGTGAAGATTGTGAATGGAGAAACATCACAGTGGGCCATAGAGCACTTGGCAATAATGAATGCAAATCCTTATATATTGAACCGTCAGATGAATATTAAGGAACTTTACTTACACAGTGCCGGATCTCTTGACTTGTTCAATATATCTACGTCGATTCAATACCTAGTTGTACCTCCTGTATCTGGTCTACTTAATTGTAGCCAGCCAATAGCTTTGCAGAACTTGCAATATTTACAAATTGTCGACTCCCTTACCGATTTGTCATTTCTCTCTCACTTTATGAATTGTCCACAACTGACTCACTTAAAGTTATATGGATGTAACAACATGGAATTGAAATCCCTTTGGATGCCTAAAACCATCAAGACACTCACGATTCAGGGTTGTGATTCTCAAATCACCTGGGACTGTGAAAACTTCTGGAACTTTGAGACTCTAGTTCTAGTTGTTGATTCTTTCCGAGATGCCAAACAAATTTGTGAAACTAAAATTCGAGTTGACGATTTCATCGTAAACACTCCTTGTCCCAAATATTACGACATGGTAATGGACAAATCTTTGGTCGACTTTTTGGAACACCGAAAACGTTACAATTTTGGGAGACGACTTTTTATTGGTGAACTACATTTTTGGGACGACAGGCAATTTGAAAACAGTCTTTTGTTTGATCACGTTGAAGGTCAATCATCATTTTATGTATTCCAAGATGGCCAAAAGGGACACGCCGTTTCCAAAAGAGATTTCCATCAGCTTATTCCGAAACATATTGATGTTGGTCGACACTTTGGATTCCACAGTGACATTTTCTAAATCCACTTTTCAATTTATGCCAGCACCTTACAAAAAATATCACTAATACTTTGTTTAACAGTTTCAAAATTGTAATTCTGCACAATTGCAATCTGCAAATTGTGGCCACGAATGACTTCGAGGACAATGTTTATAATTTAGTCAAATTGAATAATTAGTATAGCATCATATTTGTTTGGTTTAAAATGCCTCTGGAATTTATGTAATAAAATATGATATGCTAAGCAATGACGCTTTCACTCTTTTTCTCATTCTTTCCGTATTCCAAACGTTTCCATTGTGCATTTCATTTTGGAATATGAGTTTAAATTTTATCTAATAATTTAAAGTAATTTAGTAAATAATGATTTAAGGTCGTGGCCATCCTTATCAACCAATACGCCAAGATACTCGCTAAACTGTAAATTATTGTACGTAAAGCCCTTAAATTGTAACAGTAGTGTAGTTTAAAGAGGGAGAGTCAAATATTCGAACAGAAGATAAGATGAGTTCATTTCTGACAAGAAAAATTAAGTTTGTAGAACAATTTTACACGGAACAGAATGCGGAACAGAATTCGGAAGTATAGTATTGCAATATTCCTGGAAGGTTATTTTATAATTATTGACCCGTTTTTGAGTAATATTTTCCTGGATACTATTTGACTCAATTAGCATCCAGGAGTTTTCAATAGGGAAAAGAATAACTATTTGTACTCGTTAACGTTTCATGCTTTGAGTACCTGATTTCTCACTATTTATTTAACTGAATAAACGAAATCGGTTGCAGATAAATTTTCAGAAAATAATGATTCTCAGCTAACATTTTTTGGAAAACGGCAAGATATTTAAGTTCAGCTTCCATTTCTAATTACAAAACCTCAGCTTTAGTTTTTCTTTTGAAAGCCAAAGGAGAGCTAAACAATTAAGGAGAAGAATTAATTTCTTATTTCTTACTAGTTGAATGCTTCTGGTATGCTTTTATTTAGAAACCGGAAAAGTCATACGAAGGTATTATTGTACAACTAAAAAGGTCATTTATTATTGCTACAAACTTTTTAGAAAAATAATATTTCCTGGTTTCAACTAATAATATATACGACTTTTATGCGGAAGAGGATAAGCAATATCATTTGTAAAAGTTTCATATTGGTCCCAGTAGAACATATGAATTCTCATTTTTTATTCTACAAAATTACTCACCTCGGTTACCTAATTGGAGTATCATTTATTTATTGTTTCGGTATACCTTTGCAGTAATAAGAGTAAGACTCTGGATAATACTTTGGAAACACAAACGGAATGAACAAATGGGCTTTTGAAGAAGTAGTTGAAGAAGAAGATGTTGGTTAGATTATTTCTCGATTTGCGGCTAACATATATATAATGGTTTCAACAAGGATTAATTTGTGCTACACTAATGATAAACTACTACTACTATTTTCAGTTTTTAATATTAACGGTTAGAATCAAATTAATTGTGTTATCGAGCACAATTTGCATGAATGTTACACTCGTTTGCTTTTGAATTGTAAAGCAATTACTAAACATAAGTCCAAACGGTCTACAGGCTTTCAATTTTCGTAGACAGTATTTATTCTGGATTGCCCTTTTCCAATTTTGTTGAAATAGTCTAGATTGATTGGCCACTCCTCCTAAACTTACAATAACGGATTTCTCCCAAATTAGGCCAATAGTAGACACCAATGGAAACATGATGTACATAGAAATTGGAATATGACCCACTAATTTAATTATACTAAAAGTAGTGAGCATATGAATTGCATTCAAGGCAATTAGACACAGCCCTAAAGCATTTGACCAAAATTCATTTAGGTATTGATTTAGTAACCCTATTATTTGATACATATGAATGGATACATGAATACTTCTGTCTCGGTCTTCAATGTGTTTAATCCCAGGGCCTATTGATTTCAAGCTGAAGGCAAACTGAGTGCAGTACACAAACAACAAGTTCAGAAAAAGAAGAAATGTAGCTGCTCCTTGAGTGGTTAATAGAAAGGCCCCGATGAAAATAAATATACGAATGAGAAAGGAAGTGTGAAATTCCTCTGGAAAAGTTTCTATCAAAGATCTTTGAACTGGATTCCAATCACCTCCGAAGGCACATTGTAATGAAAGTGAAACGCACAAAAAGAATATTATTATGTACATTAGTATCAACATATTTGATAAGAGCTTTGCTCTTCTTATTTGTTCTTCGTCTCCCATTTTACAACGAAATTGACTTGCTGAAAATAAAACAAATTCAAATTAATGAATATTTGCACCTAATTATATAGGTAGCTTAGTACCTGAGTTAATTTAGCTATTTTGACGAACCTGAAAATCGCGTCATAAATCGAACGATGACATTTGCCAAGATTATTTCCTCCTTTGCTTTGAATATTAACAGGATGTCGAGTAACATTTTAACGGCAATCAAAATGTAAAACTGAATGTAAATAATCCTAAATGCCTCGGCTAAATGAAAATAGCAGGGATTTCTTTAGGAATTTAGCTAAATGCCTAGGCATCTTCCTTAATGCCTAATTTGGCTTATTACCGCTAATACCACCATAAAAATAATTAGTTTGTCAAAAGCAAAAATCGTCAATTTACCATAATAATAGTCGCAGTATATTTCCTACTATCTTTAATTTACTCATAATAGCGTTTGAAATTTTAATAGACGATATTACGTTAAGCTTCATTATATTCTTTTTTAATTCCAAGATGACAAATGTCTCAAATAATAGGGTAGCATTAAATACTATTACACGAACTTTTCCTTAAAGGGTTTTTGTGTTTATCTTCCCAATGAAGCATTATTGCCAAAATCAGAAATGGCCATAACAGAATGGCATAGAGTAGCATTTATGTACCAAATCCACAATAAAATTAGGAATATTTTTATTAGCGTATCCAATCAAACTGTCTAATGTCAATATAGGTAAAGCATTATGAACTTTATTAACATTATGTTATCAAATGAATGCAA
Organism: Yoshiicerus persimilis; assembly: GCA_020352615.2. Taxonomy (NCBI): domain Eukaryota; kingdom Metazoa; phylum Arthropoda; class Collembola; order Entomobryomorpha; family Tomoceridae; genus Yoshiicerus; species Yoshiicerus persimilis. The sequence goes on from CM036941.2 coordinate 7,257,214, forward strand.
CTGGAAATTAATGAATAAAAGTTACATGCATGATTAAATGTTATCTTCTTTCTCCTTATTGATAGAAACGGGCTGAAGTATAATTTTATGCTTAGGAGGTGACAACGCGGTGTTAACTTCGTGTTTTAACTGCGGAATAGGGTCACTAGGATCGAATTGAATTTCAAAATTGGAAAATAAACTAACAGTAAAAATAAATAACTGATCCCTTGCTAAGGCTTCTCCAGGACAAGCTCGTTTTCCAGCGGAAAAGGCAATAAGAGCAGGGTGTCTTATTACTTCACTTTCATCATCTGTTAGAAATCTTTCTGGTCGGATGTTTTCAGGGTCACCCCAAACGGATGGGTCATGGTGAACCCCAAATTGGTTAGCCATGACCACAGTTCCTTTTGGTATGAAGTATCCATGAAATTCGACATCATCAGTTGCCTCATGAGCAAGTCCAACAGGAGTAATGGAAGAATAACGCGTCACTTCTAAAATCAATGCTTCAACGTAAGGGAGCCTAGGAAAGAGTCATATTGCAAAATTAGTTTTTAAAACCATCGACAAAAAAACGTAAATCTGATTTACTTATCCAATAATCCTCAAATACTTAAATTTTACTTGTATTCCTGTTAAAACGCAGTTATTAATACCAAGGCGTTAGTAATTAATTACCAATCTAATTAATTAACTAATTAATTGGTAATTAGATATTAATTACCCATTAATTAGTTCCAGCGCAAAGAAATAATTAACTAATTAACAATTAATTAGTTGCTGCACAAGAAGTAATTAACTAATTACTAATTAAATTAGTTTTTAATTAGGTGTTTTGCGCTTCCAAGATCGCGCAAGTTTTCAAAGCACAATTTGCATTTAATCCACCTAGATTTCCTTTTTCTTGCACTCCCCGTTGCACCAACTCACTATTTAAGTTTGATTTTGAAGCTGCGCTTGCTAATTAATTAGCTGATCTAATTAATTGACTAACTAATTAGCAATCAGATGGTAATTACTAATTAATTAGTTGCCGGAAAAAATTACTAATTATTAATTAATTAGTTCTCCGAGAAAATTACTAATTACCAATTAATTAGATCACAACTAATTAAAAACGCCCCGAGTAATACGCAATTTAAGAAAAACATACTTCGGCCGATCCTTTAATGATATTTCACCCCAATTTTTGGTGCGGTTTACGATAGTGCGCCTTAACTTGTCTTGCACATCAGGGAATTGGGCCATAAGGAATACGGTCCATCTCAATGTAGTTGCCACTGTTTCAATTCCACCAAGAATTAAATCTGTAAGTATATGGCGGAGGTTTTTGACTGAAATGAAATAAACACCACTATTTAATTTGGTAGCCCATGGAAAGAAAGAAAATCATCCATTTAGCTTAACTGTGTTCGTGACATCTTGAATTTTTAATGCTTTTTTTAAAATTGTCTATGATTATACCCTTTAAAATGTATTTAATGTACTTAATATTTAGTCAACTTAGACTCAAGAAGTTAAATTTATGAAATACTACTTTAATTCAAATGTCTTTTGAACTTACTGCCAGTTTCTTCAAAAAACGATGATTGTGTATCCGTTGTACTTTTAACCTTCTTTAAATAGCCATCAACGAAATCTCTTTCTACACCCTCTTGATATGAATCGATATGAGCATCAATTACTTCCTGTGCGTATTTATGAAGAGCTCCCATATTAGTACGGCACATATCAAAACCAGTTAGTTTGGGCATTTGTTTCGAAAATCCTGGAAAAAACACTAGAAGACCAAGAGTAGCTGGAGATGAAGCCATCCTAATAATAAAGTATATAAACATTGAATCATTTTGACAAATGCATACAATACTACTTAAAGCGTGCAGTGTTTATTTTAGTTTCGAAATGAATTTTGAAATAATATGTGGACACTCCTTTGGAATTGTAAAACATCTTACTGATGAACACTGTCAACTAATTTTAAATATTTTTTATCTTGAATGCCGAATCTCGATCCACTAATAACGGTCCAAATTGAATTTAAAGCCGAGAGGTTAAACAGCTTTGTAGTTGAGATGGGTTGTCCACAATTCTTATTTAAGTAGGCAATTAATTCTGTTGCCTCGTGTAATATTAATTTTTCTACTGGCACTCCATTACGGAACCCGGATTGAATGTAAGTAAATGTAAAGCGTCGCTGTTCCACCCAGTTCTTTTCAGAAGCAAATAGAATTCCTAAAGAATATTTAAAAATGATTTATTTTAAAAATCCAAATGAATTGAATAACAACTTTAAAAGCAGAAGCTTATATTTATCCAGCAAATTGTCTGTCAACAGGCCTTTTACAATCCCATTATCCGGTTTTGCCAAATGGTGCATTTTTGGCCTTCCGCAAAAGACAAGCATATTGTAAGCTTCCTTTAGAAGTTTGTATTCATTAATAAACACAGTCCTGCAAAAATGCCCTTTTCTAAATTCAGATCAAGACCAAAATGGAGTATTCATACTCAAATTGTTAAAAGTTTATTAAAGTGTTAACTACCGTGTAGGCCCGAAATCGAGTCCAATTATATCACCGTATTTCTCTCTCATTGTCATTACGGTTTTATAGGGTTCCATTCCTACTTGTACTAAGTTCCCCACAAGGGGCCAGCTGAAGGGACCTTTATAATTATCACAAGAAAGAGAACTATTAAAAATTTTCAAATATTCAAGTCCATTATCCTAGAGATGGACCCTGGCGTAAAACTAATTAAAAATGGCCACACATGCAAAGGAAAATTTATTTTTCGGAAATAAATAAATTCTTGAGAAACTAAAGTTAATACAATCTAGTATTTCTAAATTTTACCAACAAAAACCATTTACAATTTTATTTACGTTTGGAAAATGAGGAAGTGTTTAATTTATTACCAGGGGGAAATCGTTGTGGTCGTTTTCTCCATTTCACGAAGCACAAAAACAACACAATTACTGTACAAATTTGTAACAACATTTTGAAGACGTAATATCTCAATAGTCTAGTTTGCTAAAGGTGCACTTTACTTCTGTAACATAAAACTGATAAAACTGTGATTGATATTTCTTGCAACTATTTTTAAGCATTCTTTAAACACTAATATGTACTAAAAATCCCCAGTAATGTGATATAAGAACCGAAACAGCAGGGATTATCAAATTATACAGGTATAAGGAGTATTATGGCAGTACAGTATCATAATACTCCTTATTTACCATATAAGATTGGAATAATGTTCTAAATATTTAGGCAAATGCATTCTGAATATCTTAATTGCTTTTATACACGAAAGATGTATTACTTGAATGCTTAACAAATGTTCAAGTAATGTCAGTACCTGTCGTTCGACTTTCTTGCAAGTTACCGCGGTTTTCTAACTGTACTGTAACTGCTTTAATTGTACTACAAGTTGTTTAAACGGGTTTATAATACTTTTAACGCCTTTTCTATAACTCTGTGCTTGGTATTTTAATAATTTAATAATTCACGAGTATGAAATGAAATATTCATTTCTACAGAATTACATGCGAGGTCATATAAACACGCTAAGAAGTGTTGTAATACGTTACAGAATTCTCCATAGAATTCCAAAATTAGATCATGCTTAACATTCCTAAATAATGGGAGTTATTTGGATACCAAATAGTTTGTGTAATGCAGAAAAAACATGATTACACTTCATAAATAATTGAATAATTATGTCATCAGCAACTAGTATAGAGCTGATTTGTATTTAGAATTGATTATATAATACAGTAAACGTGAGTGAAGTTATATTACGTCTACGGGTCTACGCTAAAATGTAGCGAACAGGTTGACTGGTTCAATTTGTGTCAGGGCTATTTAAATACATTCTCTTATACTTTTCCACGAAGCCACATTAATGGAAGACATTTAGTTTCATCATTTTGTTTTAATGCTATATTTAATTGAATATTCATAATGGAAGGTAGATAACTAACACTAATCAATTCATAATGACTTATATTACTGTTATTTTTTTAATAGATGCACATTTTTATCTTCACCAAATTGCAGAAGTGCAGTTAACTTTCTCATAATAGAATACCATGTATAATAATAAAGCAGTTATCAAGACAGATACCCACAACAGACAGGTAAGCGACAGAGTCATTTCTCTTTCCATATTCTTTCCATTCTTTATTTCCATTCTTTCTTCTTTCTGCTATTCTTTCCATAGCCGACGCCACTTGACCTTTATGTTTTTGCTTGTGTATGAGTGAGTCTATTAAAAGAAGTGACTACAGAAAACACAAGAACACCATAGAGATAATTTAATTTACAATTTAATGCACCAGTTTATGAAAATTTATTTTAATTAATGGAATGCATTATGTAGTCACTTGCTTTACTTAAGCTCTCCAAGTGAATTTAGGTCAATCTAAACTATATAAGCAGTTCTAATATTTTTGTATGTTAGTTTGGCAGTAGGTTTGTTCCTTTTTGCTACTATTCTCTCCACCACTTCAGTAAAATTGAACTACATCAATTAATTTCGGAACCGAGTGCTTTTACCACGATGTCCGACACCACTGCAGTGAGCAAGGATACAATGACAAGAATTCTGGAAGAATATCATTCATTGATTTCTGAAGGCGTAAAATTATCTCTTCAAGAACTTTTCAAAAAGGGGAATTTTAACTTTGAAAATTACTGTCGGGACTACAAACCACATGACGGAAAGAACCTTTTGATGAAATCGTGTAAAGACTTCGCCTTAAAACACAGAATTTGGCTAAAGCAAACGGAAGAACACAGTGCAACTGCAATTTATCTATATCCGGGGGGAAATGAATCTCGCGTAGCGGCAATAGGAAGATTGTTTCTTGTGGATTACTACATAAACCAGCTTTGGGGTCTGTATTTGGTCATTTGAATGAAGAGGAATCGTCATTGGCAAGCCAAGTAATTAAGAGAATGTCCAGCGAAAAAACTTCGTTTAATTTGATTGAAACTGCACATGAAATTGAGTATGCCAATTTAGAAGGATTACAATCCCTGAAGGAAAATAGTCCCGAAGACTGGTTCAAATCCTTCGTGAAGTATTATACATTCCATATTGGTATCACTCATCAGGATTGTAATTCGATTGCGAAAGGAAGAATTCCAACTGTTATGGAATATATTGAGTCACGTGTTCATTACTCTGGAATGATATACGTAGTCCAATGTATTGAATTTGCGAATGGGGAATTTCTCAATAAAAAGTGGCTGAAAAACTTGGGATTATACGAAAAAGTCAAATGTCTTCAACAGAATGTAATTCTCCTTGGATCCCTCTTAAACTTTTTCTCCTTCGAAAATGAAGTGGTCGATAACCAGGCTGACTCAAATCTGCTGATGATCGTTGCCTTGAATAACCCTTCACTATCTTTTCTGGATATCATCAATATATCTGCTAAGACCATTCATACCTTTGTTGAAGAATATATTATGGCCAAAGAAGAAATTCTGAAAGGGCTTCACACAATCCCAAATTCGGAGTTGCAAGACGTCCGTCAATTCTGCAACTATTTAACGCAGTTAGACAAATGTTTTCAATCTAGCTGGGCCGGGGCTGTTGCTAACATACGCTACAAAAGGAAAACTTCATTGTGGCAAGAAACGGAATTACTGATTTAAAATCAGTTGATTTAGTAAGATTTGCCTTTGGGGATAAAATCGTTTTATTTGCACGTACATACGTGCATGAAATTATATTCGAATAAAAAATACAAATGATACTTTTTAAACTAATGGTCATGGTAAGCACGAGAGAGTTATAGAATTAATTGAGTTACTAATCATTACATAAATAAATCAAAAAGTGACATGAAAAGTAACGGGGGAATTATTATAATAAATGAGTTACGAGTAGCTAAGTTGTACTTTAATTATGATTCATAAAACAAGCCATAAAACGGATGCATTAAAATTTAAAAATTCTAACTCAGCAATGTTAGAATTTTATACCTGTCCATATATCACGCAGTGCAATTTATTGTCAATGAAGCATTAAATTGAAGTTCAAAGCATGAAGTAAATTACATGGCATTTATGATTTTATTATCGATTTACGCTGTTATGTCTTTTTTACACTTGAGTTACATCATTTAAATTAAGGACATCGTAAACGATGCCCATTTTATAGTTGTCACGAGTTTTTGCTCAAAAGTTCATGGTTCGCTGTTTCGGCTCAAAAACTCATACATGTATAGAGATAGCTAATCTAAAAGATGCAATCATAAGCAACATGCAATCCCCTGCATGTATTCAAATTGCGACTTTTTTAGTGTGGTCTTCATTAATCTTTATAATTTATTCATTATTCTTTATTAATCTTAAATAATTAATGTGTTATATTAAACGTTTGTTGTATCAAATCTGTAAGAATACGAATAGTTTGTTTTTCGGTTGGTACAGGCAAGTCATACGCTACCCGAAAATTAATATTAATTACGTTCCTGGGAATCGGCAATTTGCTATACAAAATAATATTTTATGTTGCATATTATACTAACATAAATATGAAGAACTGGAGGATTTTCCGTCTGGTTATTCTGTCATAATTAAAAGCTGATTTTGCATAGAGAAAACTCTAGCTGTGAAAAAAATTTTAATCGACATTTCAGTAAATTCTTGGCAAATCGGTGGTCTTTAACTTTAAAACCCAATATGTATCCAATTTATAAAGTGATGTCTTCAGAAATATCTGATTTAATTGAGACAAAAACTTTGCCAAATTTAATTACATATGACTGAGAATTTGTGATGCGTTGTTCTCTTAAATAATGTTCAGGTAATAAATACATAGTACAGTTATTGCAGCATTAAAAAAATAACAAAAACTAAGCCTCCCCGGCGGGGAATCGAACCCCGGTCGTCCGCGTGACAGGCGGAAATACTTACCACTATACTACCGAGGATTAGCTTATAACAACGCTTCTCCTAAAGCCCAGCTCTTCATTCATTCCTTGTGAATAACGTGTTTAATGTAGCTTGAGTGACTTCTGTTGCATTGCATTATAAAACAAATTGCGTTTATTGCTCTATTGCTTGTAAAGTTTATTCCCTGCACTTCAATCCCTTCCGTACAGAGAAAAGCAAAGAATGTCCCATTTTTACAAACTCATATATAGTAGCGGTTTTATTTTATCAAACTAAAACATCCTCAATGTGTGTGATCATTTACGTTTTATGTTTTTAATGATTATATCCCAAAATGCAAACAGTGTACTGTTAATACAACATTTGTTACTAACAAACAACGTTTTAGTTCTTACAGTAATCGAAAGCTGTGATTACTGCCTGTAGGTTTATTTCCATTAAATTGCATTAGGAAAAGCCAATTTCATGTTGTAGGAAGTTGTCCCAACTTATATTGTGAATACAGGAATAGACATACGGAAGTATTGCAAAATTACTGGAAAGTTATCATAACCATTACAAACTTTTGGAAAATTTATATAATGTCAATATATAATAGTTTCAAATTGACACCAGTAGAATGCATGAATTCTCATTTTTATTCTACAAAACAACTCAACTTGGATGCAGGCAGCTAAACAGAATTTTTTTCCTCTCCTAACAGTTTGCTGTTCTAAACGACTCGGCAATAAAAATTTAATCCACTGTAATAAATTGTATTTCAAATGTAATTTAAAATTTATTTATTTTAATATGCAAGTTTTGCGTCCATGATATTTTCCAGACGGTTCTCCAATGCAGAAAAGTCTTAAGTGGGTCAAGTCATGAATATTTTAATGGGTTGTGTAGCTATCTTAGGAACAAGCCACAAACAAGCAGAAGAGGCTAATCAGTTGCAGTTATAAGATAGAGACAGACAAAACGTACTTTGAATTTTGTTTAGTAAGCAAGTGTTGTCTACTGCTTAAGGTGGAGTAGTTTACCTCAGAGGGGGTCCAAAAAAGCCCAAAAATTGAAAACGTCATATGTGGACGCTCCCCTATCCCCTTAACAAAGCAAAAGAAGCGAATTTTTAAATTCAAATGTCGTTCTGTTTTCAAAGATGTCTTCTTGTTAATAATAAAATAATCTGTACCCTGTGCATCTTATTGCCTTGGCTCCCTTTAATTTTGTAGCGGATAGCTAGCAGAAATGTATTACTCCGCTTCCACTTCGATTCCTTAAGATGTTGTTTGTGTATTAAGTAGATGATGCTCATAATTTGATACCTTAGTTTGCTATCGTCGTTCTCCTAAAATCAAATTCTTTTCTTACAGTATCACTTTTCGTGGCTCAAGCAACCAAATTCAGTGCTCCATAAAAGGGAGTAACATTTACTTGCACGCTATTTTCCAGAAGCTTCTATTAGTTAGAAAGGTCTAAAGGTTTCAGGTCAAGTCATGCATATTTTAACCTGCTGAGAGTTTCTTGTTAGTATTAAGAGACAAACAAAGTAGGAAACTACGCAGTTTAAATGTAGACATTTGTCTCCAATCCACTTAAAATAATTTGTAGCGTCTACTGTTGACATACATTTCGCTAAAATAACATGCGAGAAATAGGCAGACTTTTATTGTTCTATACTACTGGTATATAATTGTTAACGTATTGGTTTCAGGTCAAGTCATGCATATTTAAAACGGGCTGAGAGCCTCTTATTAAGATTAAGCGACAAACAAAATAGAAAACTACTCAGTTAAAATTTGTAATCTTTTAAAGTAGATTTTTGTCTCAAATTTCAGTTTAAATAATTACATACATTCTGCTAAAATAGCATGCGAGAAAAAAGCAGACTTTTCTTCTGTTATGTACTAATGCTACTACGTTAGTATTTGTTTCAGGTCATCAGGTCAAGTGATGCATATTTTAAACGGTTTGAGAGTTCCTTATTAAGGTTAAGCAACAAACAAAGTAGAACACACGCCGTTAAAGTTTATAATTTACATTATAACATTTTCCTCGAATCCAGTTTAAAACATTCGTAGCGTCTACTGCTTGGGTACACTCTGCTAAAATAACTCCGCAAGGAAAGTAATGGCTCAATTTATTACCTTCAATGTCTATTTCGGATATTCGTAGAAATTTAAATATCTGTAAATAGCAAATTGCAAAATATAAATATCAAGTAGAAAGTTTAAATACACTAGTTCCTCATTAGAAATCTATACTTGCAACAAAACAGGACTCACTATGGCAGTACAAGATGCAACTGTGGAATATATTGTAAAAGTTTTGAAAATAAAACACCCATTTTAAACTATAGACTATAAATAACTTCAGATCTACAGTTATGGTTTCAAATAAAAGTTGTATTTCTTTAAGTGTGCTTTTTTGGCTAATTTTCAATGTAAATGGTCAAAGTGGACTGTCCCCGCCCCGTTTTCCAATTGCGATTTTGAAGTTTTTCTATTACACCGAAATGATTTACAGGATTATGTATTCGAAAATATTTTATTCTCACCACGAACGATAACTTACGATCCAGAAATTAATTTGACAAAGTGGTATTCTAATTACACTCGCAAAGGTTTATACCCGAATTCATTGTCAAACACAAAGTGTGCTGTTCGTGCAGTAGTGGAGCCAACGGGGAATATAGTTGACGAAATTTGTGATTTCCCTTTTATAACTGGCCGAGAAATAGATCGGCCGAACAACAAGTTTCTAATGATCAGCACAAATAATAACTTTGACAAAATCAAGGAGAATTCTGTTGACCGATTGGGACGGAGGAGTTCTTTGGTGTATTTTCTGGTCATCAATTCTACGCTCGACATTGAAGTATTAAAAGTGCTGCCATTTGGCAAAGAGTTTGTCAGGATTGATATCACAAAAGCAGAAACTCTACAACAGATTACAAGAAAAGGCTTACATAGTAATCTTCATAAATTGGAAATTGCTGCTTACGATGGTTTCAAAGAAAGCAATGAAGACGAACGTAGACCGCAAATGCGCTTCTACACCTTACGCTCTAATTAGAAGGGGAAATCTTAGAGAATGTCTTTCTGGTAGGTCACCTCTCTTTGAAGTAATGGCGGACCGTTTGAATTTCACTTTTGTCTACACAAATTCACGTTCAAATAATAAATTTCGCGGCATGGTATTTTCCCCAAGCACATATGTCTATAAACCCGAATTAATTGTTATGAGGTATTTAGCATTCGGTGGGTATTCAAAATTCCTCTACTGTGTAGATAAAGAAACCTATCACCAACAGCCGTTATCGATCTGGATTGACATAATGGACATGAGTTCCTGGCTAGTTCTGCTGACAAGTTGTCTTGTTGCAAATGTAGTTATATTTCATTTCGGGAAACGTAAAATAACGTTTGAATCGATTAATAATTTCTTTATTTCTGCAATTGCAATAATTTTCCGTCAAAATCACAACTATAAAAAACTCTTCTTGTTTGGAATTCTGTCTTTGATGGTGAATATTCTTGTAGCTCATTACGAAACTTACATCACTACTGAAGTTATCGCTCCAGTGGACAAAAAAATAATGAGGAACTTCGGTGAACTAATTCAAAGTGGATATAGAATGTCTACAATACTTCGGTTCGGTGTCACTGTACTATCTCAAAGTGACTTCTATTTAAGTGTTCGTCCTCTCTTCGCACAATATGGTGTTTCTGAGAAAGTAAACTCTAGTGTTTACTTCTGTGATAGTAATAAATTTAACACATCAGTATCCCTCAACACTGTTGTGAATAGTTACTCAGCTTGTATATCTGAAACAAAATTAAAACTCAGTGTTCCTGTTGCCAGTCATATATCCGATAATCTACTGTTTTCTTTGCAAGATAAAGGTCTCCTTTTGAAATGTCGATTTACAACTGAGCATGACACTTATACACCCTTTTCATGGTTATTTAAAGGATGCTATCGGCATGAACTTCTGAATGTTGTCCAAGAACTGAATGAAATGGGGCTACAGGACTTTTGGGAAAAGCTTAAAAACTTTTCGCCCCGTGTATTACGTTTCAAAGAAAAGCAACATCAGCGGGTCTTTTATAGCCTTAGCTTTGACATGAAAGTTGGAGCAGTTTTTCATGTGCTTGGATATCTTGTTCTTTTGCCTTGTGTAATTTTCCTAATTGAAAAATATTTGGTTCCACTAGTCCAAAACAGAAAAATATATACATTGCTTATATATTATTATTTCACTAAAAAATGGCATATGTTTAAAAATAGGTTTGTGTAAAATAGAACACTGATAGAATTTTGTAGTAGCATCTTTCAAAGAATCGCAGTACCAATTAGTAAAAGTTGGTTAAGTTGTATAATGATAGTATGTTTAAAGATTCTAGGATGACTGTATATATCTGTACTGTAAATATGTGAAATGCTTGAGAAGGTTTCACCATACATTTTTAAATTAACAATTATATGCACTTGTATTCTAAATGTTTCAAATCATTTAATTGGCAATAAATATCAAAACACCTTACCATGCAGCGTTTATATTTAAACATCTAAATTTCCCTGCTATCTTATAGAAATTAAAACATCTCTTTTTCTTACTGGAACTTTCTGGAAATTCAACTTGTATGAATTGGATTTTGTAAATATCGACATAATAACCATGTAAGGTTTAAATAAGCAGGATGTAAATTCTTATTAATATTCGCCATCACGAAATAAAAATAAATTACCATCGGAATAAATCAAGTAGGTTTTAAAAGGGAAGCACTTCCTGTTTAGAATATTAGTACTGAATGAATGGAAGAAAAAGAAAAATGTTACTAATTCTTGCAAGTTTAGACATGTTTTGATAAAAATAATGATATTGCGTTAACACTAACTTCTAAAATCGTACGGCTTCTGGGCTAATAAACTACTTATCGTTTCCATATTCTGAAATGTGTTGGTATTTCCTGTTTCAAAGTTTGAAGACTGCAATGATAAATTTGTTAACCAATTTTCTAAACAAATTCTTTAAAATGCGTGCAATTATAACATGTAATGCATGAAATGTAATTATATGTAATTGTGACGCCTAGTGTAGCATATTAAAAGCTGGTATGTCAATGTGTTTGGATGCCATGAAGAAATCTTACTAAAGTGAATTTTGATGTCTGTGTGAATCAGAAGTGAAATGAACATTCCTGGAGAGTCAATTGTCGAATAGAAAATGAGTCTATTTCTGACAAGAAAAATGAAGTTTGTAGCACAGTTTTATACAGAATTAGAATACGGAACTAAATTACGGAAGTATTAATTTGAAATATTCCTGGACGGTTATTTTATCCTTTGGCCAAGTTTTTGAATAATATTTCATGGTTTGACAAAATATCCGGGATTTTTTTCAATAGGGAAAAGAATAAATAATGTTACTTGTCAGCGTTTCTGGTTTAGGTGTTTGATTTCCCACAATTTTTTAACTGAATAAGCGAAATCGGTTTTTTGAAAGCTAAAAATTATGTTTCTAAGCTAACATATTTGGGGAAATGGTTGAATATTGAAGGCCAACCTCAGCTTCCGTTTTTAATTACAAAACATCATCTTTCGCTTTTCTTTTGAAAAAATAGCAGAGCTAAATAATCAAGGAGATGAGTTTATTTTTAACCAAAAGAGTTAAAGCTTGTATTTAGATACCGGAACAGATATACGGAAGCATTGCAACATTACTGGTAGGTTATTTATAATTATTCCAACTTTTAGGAAAATATTTCCTGGTTTCAGATACCTACTTTTTTATGCGGAAGAGAATACACAATATCACTTGTACAAGAATTCTCATTTATTCTAGAAAATAACTCAACTCGGTTACAGGCAAAATATTTAAACGGAATCATTTTGCTTCCTGCAAACAGCCTGCCGTTCAAAACGACTCGACATTAAAAAGTTAATCGATTGCAATACATTTTTATTCCAAATTGTTATTCAAAAATAACTTTTGGTTTTAATCTGCATATGTCATATTTTTCGCTATCCAGAAAATGTTGCAGAAAAGCCTTATGCTATGGACATACATTAACTTGATGAATATAATCTCTTAAAAGCATACCTATATTATATACTACTTCATAAATACTATTACTGTTACGTTTAATGTTATTAATCGCTGCCAAAAAATATTTTCATTAGGCACAGTAGTATTGACTAACCCCACATTAAAAAGGAAGAATGAAAATAATAATGTAGTCTATCATACCTTTAACAAAAATAAAGTTTATTTGAAAGCCTAATTACCAAATTTCTGGTTGCAATGTGCATTTTAAATGATCACTTTTATCAGTTTAGCTTAAAACTACCCCTATTGAATTTTAAAATTTTAGTTTTTAGTTGTTTTTCAGAACAAACATGATGCTCCACTGATAATTCATTTTAACTAAATTATAAACTTCCATGTCCATGAATGCAATTTTTTATACTAGTTAACTGTTATACGAAGGAATAGTGATATTTCTTAAAGGGTTGCTGCCATAAATTGAATAGTGGACTAGACCAGCACTTGGACACGAAGGAATCCTCAATTCATAGATAGGCAATCATCATCATCAATGTGTTTCGGAATAAGCGCATGGAAATCTTTTCTGGAAACGGCACGTCCCTTTTGGCCATCTTGGAACACATAAAATGGTGACTTTTCGTCAAAGTATTCCTTGAAAACAGTATTTTCGAGTTGCTCGCCGTTCCAATTTAGCTCACCAATATACAGTCGTTTTCCGAAACTGAAACGTTTTCTATTTTCCAGGAAATCAGTCAAACTTTTATCCAGAGATATGGCATAAGAGAGAACAACGAAATTGTCCACTTGTATTTTAGCTTTACAAAGTTTTTTAGCACTTTTGAAATCATGAACAACGAGGGTCTCAAGGTTCCAGAAGTTTTCATCCAGTAACTTTATTCGACAATCAAAACCCTTAAGCGTAAGTGTTTTGACCATTGGTGGAATCCAAGCTGATTTGATTTTCATTTTGATACATGAGTGTAACTTCAAGTGAGCCAGTTGAGGACAATTCACAAAATGAGACAAAACTGAAAGATCCGTAATCGTATCGAAAATTTTCAAATATTGCAAGTTCTGCAACACAATTGGCTGGCTGCAGGTTACTGTAATTGTTCCGCTGAGACTATGCAGAACAAGCTTTCGAATTGAGGTGGGCAAAGTGAACAAGTCAACACTATCGGCGTGAGACAAGCAAAGTTCCTTAATTTTCATTTGACTGTTTAAGGAATAAGGAACTAAAGTTGTCGCCAAGTGTTTTATTTCCCACCGTGAGGTTTCACCATGTACTATTTCATTACCAAAGCCAATCAAAATCAGTTTCTCAAGAGTAGCACTGCCCCATAAATCGAATACATATTTTGTAGAGAGAAAACTTCTTAGTGTTACTTCTTTTGCTCCCCCAAGTTCAATAATATCATTTATTCGAACACGATCCAATTTAATTCCATCTTGATAAAATGTCGAATCTGACAATCTAAGTTTAGTAGGGTCAATCTTAATTCCTGAGTCAACATGGATATTGCAATTTGAGAGAGATAGGTCTTTGATGTGTGCGATGAGGTGCACAGGACGAATATCCAAGACATTATTCACACCTTCAATTGCTAATTTTGTCAGGTATTTCGTATCTTTCAGTACCATCGGAGATTTTGATATCCAAGAACCAAGATCTATCTTTTTCAAAAGATTTTCTTCAGAATGTTCAAATTCTAATTTTAGTTCTTTAATATACTTCTGCTGCGCGGCAAAAAAGATGTCCAATTCTTCAATCGTCCAGGAATATTTTACAACTTCGGCTTTTAAAGCAGCAGAAATCTCGAATGCACTGAAATCACATGTCGAATCAAGAAAACAAGACTCAAAGTCCACAGGAACACGTATAGGATGCTTGGGTATCCCATACTTCTCACCGGGAAGCCAGGTGGGTTGGTTTTCTTCATACTTATGGAAGTGGATTAGTGCACGGCTTGCTAGTACTGGTTTCCCAATTGATCCCCATTCACGACAGACAAGACGACAGTTTTTGATATCTTCAATGTTGAGGAATTTCAGAACACAACGAACGACCTAGATTTTAAATGAACAAAATAATTAAATTGTAAAAAAAGGGGTTCCAATTTTAGTTTAGCTTTTAAAGTTTAATATTATGCAATTAATGCAATATTTAGTATTCTATTTGCAGAGTTCGTCGCAATTAAAATAAAACCTTACGGGAATAAGTAGCAATGGATTTTTCAGGGCCTCCTTCTCCAATGATTCAGCCATAATAGCATTGAATGAGAACGCAGTGGCATCTGCTTCATTTAGTGAGAATTCCAATTCGCTTTTCTGACAACACAAACAGAATATTAGTTTTAATTTAGTTTA
Organism: Yoshiicerus persimilis; assembly: GCA_020352615.2. Classification (NCBI taxonomy): domain Eukaryota; kingdom Metazoa; phylum Arthropoda; class Collembola; order Entomobryomorpha; family Tomoceridae; genus Yoshiicerus; species Yoshiicerus persimilis. Next base: position 7,272,502 of record CM036941.2, read on the forward strand.
ATATTTACATTTTACTGCCAATTAAGGTGTTGAAGCCATTTGTAGTTCAAAAACAAGACACAGAAGCCACTATTACAAGATGTGCCTGTATTTGGCTACAAAAATATTAGGATTAAAGCGGTTTAACTAATTTCAGAAAACTAACCTCGGTTAATGATGATAGAGTCTGAGTCGAAGGATAATTTGGTAAGTCACATCCATTGCCAGGCTTCAATTGCAACTCATCTTTATCTGAAAAACAAAACAGTATCGTAATTTTAACAAAACCTTTAGTAAAGTACAACATCGCTACTAATATAATTCAAACCTTTTTCTTTCTCGTAATCTTCCTCATTTTTAGTAGCTGGCTCTTCTGTTGAAGAAGCTTCCACTTTACATTTCAGATCCAGCTGTTTCAAGAGTTTTTCAACTTCATCCTCTTGGATTTTGGAATCTCCACTATCAGCAGTCGGTGGATTTGTTTTGGAATGCTCTTTTTCTTTAAAATATTCTTCCTCTGTGTCTAGCAGCTGTAGGGACAGAAAATGGCAAAATAACAAAACTTAGAGAATCTCGAGGCTACCATTTTGTAAACAATAAAATATTGCAAAGTATGAATATTGAAATTTGAGATAAACTTACATCTTGACCTCCTCCCTTATGTCCTTGGTTTACTTCCATCAACTTGACATCAAAATCCGCTGGATCTCCAGCAGACATTCTTGATTTTTGTTTGCAAATTATCTTCTGGCTAAAAAGTACACGATTGCAAACTTTAAGTGAAGAATTTAGAAAATTAGAAAATGATTGATGACACCAGGTGTACAGATTAATTTCCAAATGGAGATTTCAGTGTTGACTCAATACCAGCCGCACGTTTTCCGAATACGTGACTTTTCGCGCTAAAATTGTGCAAGGCAAACTATAGGTTCATGGAGTGCACTTCATTCAGAGAACTCTGAAAAGCGTTGCTTAGACAAAGACTTTTATTGAGTTTTAAATAATCTGAATAATAATACTCATCTCTGGAGAGTATCATCTACAGCCTTGTAATTTTTAAAGCATTCTTTTCATAAGCTTTGCTGCAATAATTGAAGACTGTCGCTGGAAGACTACTGATCTCCGCAATGAAAATAATAATTTGGGTAACTATGGGTCACTTTAATCAAGACTTTCAAGACTAATATTCACTAGGTGGACCCCAAGGAGTCTGAAGTGTTGGCATGGAATTCTCTTGGTATTATCAGGAGGGTTAAATTGAGATTTCCACATAGCCGAATTTTTTACAAGATACCTTATGGGATATTGTTTGTCTTAGTCAAAATCAAGGTGTTTCAAATTTACTATACATATACAGCAGGTTATTATCCTGGGAGGTGGTTTTCAAAAAGATTTCTGCAAAATCATTGGTTACCTTTTTAATGTTACCAAGTTACTATAAAAATTAGCCAATGATTTTTCTGAAATCAACGATCGTAATTTTACGATTTTTTGAAATTTTGTGTTGTCTTTGTTGTTTGTTGTCTGTTGTTGTCTTTCTTGTTGTGTTGTCTGTTGTTGTCTTTCGGATTACAGGGTTGTTATTGTCCCTTATAAATGTTTTTAATTTCCTAAGCAAAATACTGTACAAAATGCAGTATAGGGAAACCGGGGTAACCATTGGGATTGGAATTGTGCGTCCCAGTCCCAGTAGGATTTGTCAAAATTTGGCGAAAGCCTATATTCCGCCATGAGTGTTATTTAACCGCGGTAAGCTTCGCCTTCAGAAACGGCGACTGATATTTTCTCAACACAGAACCGAGTGGTTGATTCTGGTTCCATAATTTGACATTTGAAATACTTTGGTCTCACCAATCAAATGTTCAAATCTTGATTCACTATAAAATTGTCTAAATCATTATTACTATTTAATTACTAGGTACAAGGGGGTGGCATTTAACTTTATCTTGGAGTTTCAAATCTGTGTACTTCTTAACTGGAAGAATTCGTGCAAAAGAAAATCAAGAATGCATGTTGGAGATCCAGATCAAGGTGATATTGATAGCCAGCTGATGACAATGTCCCAACAACATGAAGGAGAAGTTCAAGATGTAAGTTGTATTCAAATTCATATTTTGGAATAAAAAGAGTTTAAGAATTTTATTCTTTTAAAAATGTTAACCTCGAGATTCTCAAAACTATTGATATATCATTTTCTATTCCTTGCAGCTGATGGTCGCGGAGAAAGAATATCTTAATAAAGAGCAGAAGCCCGATACAAATCCGTCGACTGCCGAATTAGGAGAATCTAAAATGCAAGAATTGAGTGACGAGGAAACTGAAACATTGCTGAAACAACTGGATGTCAAATGTGAAGTGGAAACTTCTTCAACAAAAGGTAAAGAGCTTGTGACAAATGTGACTACAAGTAGTTGCAATTTTACGAAGATTACGAGGAAGAAAAGGTTTAAAAAACTTGTATAAATAGTTGTACGTGAGATCAGAAGTCTGGAAATATAAATAGTTGTTTTGTAGTATGATGACAATATACCCTCACACTAATTAATTCTGAAAATCCATGTTTGCTAGAAATGTTTGTTCATGGTGCATTCAATTTTTACTTGTTTTATCAATAGTAATAATGTTAATAATGTAAAATATGCTTATCAAGGAAAAGAAATTATAGCAGTAAACTGTGACTAGTGTTGTAGTGTTATATCTAGGGAAGGGTAATACCATGCAATAAGCTTTTCTGACAGTTTTTGTAGTTATTAAAGAATTTTTGAAATGACGGTACTATTTTGCAGATAAAGATGAATTGGAACGGAACTCTGGCAATGCAATGAATGTATCAAATTATCAAATTGATGCTGAGATAGAGGAATCACTGGAGAAGGGAAACCGAAAAAATCCATTGCTGCTTATTCCAGTAAATAATTTTCTTAAATTTAAAGTAGCTTAATCTTTAAAACTACTTTTATAAAATAATAATGACTGGGTAATTATAAACCTTTATTTAAGTTGCATTTTTTGCAATGCATTATTTAAATTACATCTCTATTCACATTAATTGACGTTTAAATGCGCAGGTCATTCGATGTGTCCTCAAGTTTCTCAGTATGGACGATCTTAAAACAGCTCGCCTTGTTTGTCAGGAATGGGGTTCAACAGGAATGTTACCTCTTGCAAGCCGTGCTCTAATCCGCTTTCATAAATGTAGAACAAATGAGTTTTCTATTCGTCTTCCAGAGGACTTTCAGTCTTGTTTTCTGGACTGGGCAACTCTTTTCAGTGCATTTAAGATTTCCGGTCATGTGTCTAAGATACAGGAACGCAATTCCTGGACAGTTGAAGAATTAACAATGTTTTTTGACAAACAGCAAAAATATATAAAGGAACTAGAACTTCAATTCTTTTATGGCAAGAGTGGAAGGAATATTGACATGAGTCCTTGGATTTCACAATCCCCCATGTTGCAGAAAGATGCGAAATACGTGACAAAATTATGGATTGAAGGGACAGGAGAAAATGAATTTGCCGCTCCTACTTTAAACTACATTGCGCATATTCAAAACCTAGCACTGACCTTTTGCACAATCAAGTTTGAAGCCGGAATTAAGATTTGTCCTACTAAATTGGAATTGCGAAATGTGACATTTCTTCAAAATGGAGTCAAATTGCGCCGAATTAGAATAAATGATATTCTGGACCTTGGGAAAACAAAGGAAATCTCATTAGACAGTCTGGATTTTGCTAGCTCTACAAAATATGTTGTTGATTTACGGGGAAACGTTGCTCTGGATAAACTGATTTTAGAAGGCGTTGAGATTGAGAATGGAGAAGTATCTCAGTGGGTTATAGAGCACTTGGCGACGACTGCAATTCCTTATTCATTGAACAGTCAAATGAAAATTAAGGAACTTTTCCTATCTGAAGCTGGTTGGGGTATTGACTTGTCCACTTTGCCCACCTCACTTCAAAAACTCGTTTTAAATGAAGTCGACGACGCATTTACCTTAAGTTGCAGCCAGCCAATTGAATTACAGTTACAAAACCTTCAATATTTGCAAATTACTCATACTGGTTTCGGTTTTGCGTTCCTCTCTCATTTTATGAAGTGTCCTCAACTAACGTTCTTGAAGTTTTATCAGAGTGGGGAAGGTATCGACATAAACTCCAATTTGATACCTAGAAGCATCAAAACACTCTCCCTTGAAGATTGCTCAATAAAATGGGTCGGTGAACCCAATGATGCCAATGAAGACTACAGGAAACTTGAGAAACTAATTGTTGATAATTTCAAATATGCCAAAGAACTTTGTGAGGCCCAATTTCACGTCGACGATTTCGTTGTGGACTGTAATGACAAATGGGAAATAATGGACAACTTGGTGGACTTTTTGGAATACCGAAAACGTCTCACTTTTTCCAATCGACTTTATGTTGGCAATTTAATGTGGGGTTATACGCAACTGGAAGAAAGTGCTTTGAAGGAGTACACTGATGTCAAGTCATCATTTTATGTCTTTGAAAATGGGGAAAAGGGACGCCCAATTTCTGCAGAGGCATTTCATCAGCTTTTCCCGAAACATATTGATGTTAGTCAATACCTAACGGGGAATGCCTGGTGATCTATCATTCATCCAAGACCAAAGTGAAGATCTAGTCCACTTTTCAAGTACTGTAACACCAACACCTAGAAGAAAAAAATATTACTAATTCTTACAGTTTAGGTTTTGTTAAAAGCCGCAGCTAAAATGAATAATCAGTGTAACTTAAGTGTTTAAAATCATTCGTTAAGTTACTTGAACTATTTCTGGAGTTCATGTAATAAAATACTATGTTATATGTGTTGAACAATTATCCTTAAATTTTGAATTGAATTAATTACTGATATCATCCTCATTTTTACAGGTAATTTACAACATCAGTCTGGAAACATTGTCATTATATAGCTACATCAGTTCATACAAACTACATATTAATAATTCGTATGCATTAGCACCAAACAAATTATAAGTTCATACCCTACAATTCTTATACAATAGTTCCACAAAATTCATAAACATTAGTATCATAAAATTCATAAACATTAGTACTATACAATTCATAAACATTAGTACTATACAATTCATAAACATTAGTACTATACAATTCATAAACATTAGTACTATACAATTCATAAACATTAGTATCTTAAAGTTCATAAACATTAGTACCTTAAAATTCGTAAACATTAGTACCTTAAAATTCATAAACATTAGTATCGTAAAATTCACAAACATTAGTAAGTACCATAAAATTCATAAACATTAGTACCACAACATTCTTATAGATTAGTAACTACAACCTCAATACAGTCAAAAAAAATAAACTCACTACTAAAACATTTACGTAAATTCACAAACACATTATCCGCAGTATTAACTTAAACCATAGTACTAGCATCTTAAAAAGTGGAAATAGAAAATGATAAAAGCAGTGTAATCCTACATAATACAAAATATTCGTTTGTTTGAAAGCCACCAAATTTCATTTGCTGCAATTGCAATGAACGGTGTTTGCGGTTTAGCGTACAATTATACACCCCTACTGAAATTCAGTTTTTAATCTTAAGGGTCAAAATCAAATTAATTGTGTTATCAATCAAAATTTCCATGAATGTGACAGCTGTTTTCTTTTGAATTGTAAAGCAATTACTAAATACAAGTCCAAACGGTTTACAAGCTTTTAGTTTTCGTAGGCAGTATTTATTTTGGATTACTCTTTTCCAATTTTGATGGAATATTTTAGATTGGTTGGCCACTCCTCCTAAGCTAGCAATAACGTATTTCTCCCAAAGCAGCCCCAAAATGGAGAACAATGGAAATATCATATACATAGAAATTGGAACATGGTCCACTAATTTTATAGCAGGGAGATCCCAGCTCAAAGGAGAAAATCGAGCCAAGGATTTTCCCGGAAAAGCAAGTTGCTCCCCGCGTTAGCCTATCAGAATTTTTAACATGTGTGAAATCAATGCATGCTGTTGATAGCGGAAAAGGTACAGCTGGAAAATGTGCTGCAGGGTATTGCAGGCAGATTGGGTCTCCGCATTGACGATGTGTTGCATATATTCATTTCTGATTCCACTACTTTAAAATTTCTTAAGTACATACCCAGAGATTGGATAAGTATGTTTTCGAAATTTCAAAAGTACATAACTAAGGATTGGATATGTATGCTTTGAAATTTCAAATGTACATAACTGATGATTGAATATGTATGCTTTGAAATTTCAAAAGTAAATAACGAAGGATTGGATATGTATGTTCAAAAATTGACTTTGCCAAATGAAATTAAATTAGCACATTAAATTTAAAATAAATCGATTAATTTTGAAATAAATCGATTAAATTTGAAATAAATTGATTAATTTTGAAATAAATTGATTAATTTTGAAATAAATTGATTAAATTTGAAATAAATTGATTAATTTTGAAATAAATTGATTAATTTTGAAATAAATTGATTAATTTTGAAAGAAATTGATTAATTTTGAAAGAAATTGATTAATTTTGAAATAAATTGATTAATTTTGAAATAAATTGATTAATTTTGAAATAAATTGATTAATTTTGAAATAAATTGATTAATTTTGAAATAAATTGATTAATTTTGAAATAAATTGATTAAATTTGAAATAAATTGATTAAATTTGAAATAAATTGATTAAATTTGAAATAAATTGATTAGTGGGTGGTCAGCCACACCCCCATTTTCGATTTTAATTCTAATCGGCTGCCATATATGAAATCAGCGCAGTAAATCATCCCATAGAGTCTGAAATCTTTTTGGTAAGTGGACATTAATGTAATTTATCAAAGAGGGTGGTCAGCCACTCCCATATTTACAAACTTACGATAAAATGGCTATGATATTTGAAATCAGAGTACCAAATTACGCCATAGGGTTTGATATTAATTAATTTAAGTCAATTTTCAATATTTTAATAAAGTGGGTGGTCAGCCACTCCCATATTTATGAACTTACGATAAAATGGCTGTCATATTTGAAATTAGCGTACCAAATTACCCCATAGGGTTTGATATTAATTAATTTAAGTCAATTTTCAATATTTTAATAAAGTGGGTGGTCAGCCACTCCCATATTTATGAACTTACGATAAAATGGCTGTCATATTTGAAATCAGCGTACCAAATTACCCCATAGGGTTGGATATTAATTAATTTAAGTCAATTTTCAATATTTTAATAAAGTGGGTGGTCAGCCACTCCCATATTTATGAACTTACGATAAAATGGCTATCATATTTGAAATCAGCGTACCAAATTACCCCATAGGGTTTGATATTAATTTTTTAAAGTGAATTTCCAATAATTTCTTGGGAAACATTTCTTCATTTTTAGATGGTTCACAATCATTTGGAAATTCGACCCACTCCTCTCCTCAAATAAAGGCTCATTATCAATGCGCGATCCCTTTCTTTCCAAAAAAATGTCGTTTTTTTGAACCCCATTTTTGGAAAGGTGCACGGGTTACCAAAAACGAAAACCTATACAAATTGTTCCTCAATTATCCTACAATACTTTGTATTTGGTTTTGTTCTTGGTAACCTGTGCAATAACGTTTTATTGCTAGTTTCAAAATTTCAATTTTTTTTCAAAAATGCTAAATAATTTCAAACGAAATAATTTTTTTAAGTAATTTAAATGTAAATTGCAACATATGTACACATACGCTGCAATAGGCGATCAATTCTTTTCCAATATAAAGCTGTAAAGCAGTTTTTTGAAAAAATTTCGAAATTTTGACACGATTTTCAGGTAGGTTTAATTCCTAAAGTTTACTGACTACAGCAGCCCGGTTTTTTGTCAAAAGTCCAAAATTAATTATCCTATTGCTTAAAAGGGGTAATTTTGCAATTGGCGCCACCTTAAAAATTAACTGTTTGAAATTGTTCCCGTTGAGCTGGGATCTCCCAGCACTGAAAGTAGTGAGCATATGAATTGTATTGAAGGCAATTAAACTCACTCCTAAGACATTTGACGTGATTTCATTGAAGAATTGATTTAGTAAACTTATTATTTGATACATACGAATGGATACATGAATATTTCTATCTCTATCGTCAATGTGTTTAATGACAGGACCTATTGAATTCAAGCAGAAGACAAACTGAGTGCAGTACACAAATAGCCAGTTCCGAAAAAGCTGTAAGGTAGCTGACCCATGAATGGTCAATAGAAAAGCCATGATGAAAGTAAAGACGCGAATGAGGAAGGAAGTGTGAAATTCCTCTGGAAAAGTTTCTCTCAAAAATCTTTGGACTGGATTCCAATCCCCTCCGTAGGCACATTGCAAAGAAAGTGAAACGCACATAAGGAACACTACTGTGTAAATCAATGTTATAACTTTTGATAAGAACTTTGCCCTTTTGGTTTGTTCTTCGTTTCGCTTTTTACTTTGAAATCTACTTGCTAAAATAAATAAAAATCAAGTTTATGAGCATTTACACCTTATAAAAATTAAGTTAATAAAAATTAATTAGGTGAGTACTAAAGTAAGCTCAGTTGTATTGCTTTACCTGAAAATTGTGTGATATATCGCACGGAAACGTTTGACAAGATTATCACCTCCTTTGCTCTGACAGTCAACAGGATATCGACTAACATTTTTACAATAATCATAATGTAAAACTGAAGGTAAATAACAATTTTGTACGCTTGAAATGTGGGATCGGGAGAATACAGTTCAATCAGCAAACGGATTGAAGAGTAGAGAGACATTAGGAAGAAACACCATACGAAGAATACCCAAATGAAGTACTGGGAATTGGAATTGGTGATTCTTATGCAAAGTTTATTTTCATCCCAGTCAAATGGTGTAGCTTTAAGAAAACCGAATATTTTGAAGAATCGAGCCACTTCTTTCCAATAAATTTTGAGAAAATCGTGAGATATTCTCTCAGTCTTTCTTTTTCTAAGGCGCATTTTATAACTTTCTTTTATCTATGTTATCTGCCTTTTAACACAAATGTTTTATGTACTTCAAGGAGCATACAATTTCGCAAAATTACATTAGTTTATTTCTGAGAAGAAAATTTAAATTTGTATGCAGTTTTATATAGAATTCAGAAACAAAAATAGGAAGTGCTACACAGCAATATTCCTGTAAGATTAATTTATAATTATTGCCCAGGTTTTGAATAATATTTCCTGGTTTGACGAAATTAATTTCCGGGATTTTTTCAATAGGGAAAAGAATAAATAATGTTATTTGTAAACGTTTCAGGTTTAGGGTACCTGATTTCTCACAATCTATTCAACTGAATAAACGAAACCGGTTTCAGGTGAAACATCACAATGGAATATGCTTTTCAGCTAATATTTTTTAGAAAACAGTACCGCATTAAAAACCCATCACATGCTTAGTTTTAATTGCAAAAACTTATAGCTTTTATAGCTTAGTATAGCTTTTATGGTAAAGGAATAGTCATACGGAAGTATTCTAAAACTATTGGATATGAATAATAGGTTTCACCTATTAATATCTACGATTTTTATGTGGAACAGAATAAACAATGTCTTTTTTAAAAGTAGCTTGTAGAGAACATGAATTCCCATTTATTCTACAAAGCAGCTCAACTCGGTTGCGAATTCATTTTTTTCCTGCAAACATTTTGCAATTCGAAACGCCTCGAGATTAAAAATTCTATCGATTGCAATAAATTGTAATTTAAAAATTATTATTGATTATAATATAAAAATACGTCTTATTATTTGTATTCAAAAATATCTGAAAATGTCCATATGTATGCTTTCTTCAATATTCTTGTTCTACATGTAATGTTAAGTAAATTAAATTAAATAAAAAACTACAATGAACGTTCTAAAATTTCAGGATTTGAATTATTTAGTCGTGATTGTAATGGAGCGTGTACTTAGGATGTTGACATTTAGAAAAAGGTCAATTTTATGCTTTACATGCCAATGGCCATCCCCATGACTGAAGAAATTTTGATTTTTTCAAACTTTTTAATATTTCATATTATAAACTTGTAAACAAAGATAATAGTTGTCATTAGACTTGGACTCCATGAGTCTATAGACTGCGTTGCGTCATCTTCGCGCGGAAGGCCCCGTTTTCCAAAAACGTGCGACTGACATTAAGTCTACACTGAAAGCGGACCTGGATTCATGTTCCATTTTGGCTTTAATCTGTACACCTACTGTCGTCAGTCACTCTGTAATTTTCTAAATTCTTACACTGATTTTGAAATCCAATTCTTTTCAGCTAGACGACTATTTGCAAAGAAAATCAAGAATGTCTGCTGGAGATCCAGATTTTGATGGCAAGGATAGAATGGAAGTGGACAAAGAACATAAGGGAGGAATTCAAGCTGTAAGTTCCTTTCAATTTCAAATTTCAAGTCATACTTTGGAATATTTTATTGTTTACGAAATGGTAGCCTCGAGATTCTCTAAAGTTTTATTTATCTGCCATTTTCTGTCCCGTCAGCTGATGGACACCGAGGAAGAATATATTAAAGACGAAGATCTTCCCAATAGAAATCCACCTACTGCTGAAACAGAAGATTCCAAGTTCCAAGAATTGACCACTGACGAAGAAACTGAGAAATTGCAGAAACAGCTGGATCTGAAATGCAAAGTGGAAACCTGTTCAACTAAAACTAACGAGCTTGGGACTAAAACTAATAACAAAGAATACGGGGAAGAAAAAGGTTTGATTTATATTAATAAATCAATAGTTTGGAATTGTAATTAGGTAGATTGAAATAGATAATCTCATCTGTAAGCAACCTTGTGAATTATGATTACAACTGGCTCTCAATTTAATCAGTTTTGATAAATCCTCTTTGCCAGACATTCTTGACAATTGAAATTGCGAATTCAACTTTTACTAGATGTTTCAATAGTATTGCTAAGAATTTTAAATGCCTATCGAAAAAGAAAGCAGATTATCATAGGAAAATGACTACGATATATATTATGTTTTATTATCCAATGGTTTCTGTATGTACTAAAGCATTTGTTAAAATTAAAATGACTGTTTTCGATTAAAGATGGGGTAGAAGCGAACGCTGACAATGGAAGTGATTCATCAAATTATCCTTGGACTCAGGCTCTACCACAAAAGGGGGTTAGTGTTTGGAAATATTTAATTATTCATATTTCTTGTTCGATCAGAAAATACGGATACTGTGAATTTTATTTCCTAATTAATTTACTTTTGCCTCAGGAAACGGTTTTCCCAAATGAAGTTGATATTGCATTCTCAGTCAATACCAAGATGGACGAATCATTAGAGAAGGAGAACAGGAAAAATCCATTGCTGCTTAGCCCAGTAAATAATACCTCCTATATTTACTCAATTAATTTTTAGAAGTTATAAAATAATAATGCCTGGGGTAATTGTAAACGTTTATTGAACAAAGGCTTTTGGTTTTAGCTTATTAAAATTGCAACCACTATATCGTATTTTACTTACTTTTAAAATTAGGTCATTCGATGTGTTCTTAAATTTCTCAACATTGAAGATATCAAAAACTGTCTTGTTTGTCGTGATTGGGGATCAATTGGGAAACCAGAACTTGGAAGCCGTGCACTAATCAGTTTTCATAAATATGTAGTACACAAAGAGGCTAGACGTTTCCCTGCGGAATTTCAGTCTTGTTTTCGGGACTCAATTTGTAATTTCAGTGCATTCGAGATTTCTGGTATTTTAAGAAACGATTCATGGACGATTGAAGAATTAACAGAATTTTTTGATAAGCAGCAAAAGTACATAAAAGAACTAACATTAAACTTCAAAAACCCTAATGAAGAGCTTGTAAAAAAGATCGATCTCAGTTCTTGGATATCTAAATCCCGAATGGTACAGAAAGACGCGAAATACCTGACAAAATTAACAATTGAAGGCAGGAAAAATCTGTTGGATATTCGGCCTTTGCACTTGATTGCACACATCAAGGACCTGTCTTTGTCAAATTGCAAAATCCATGTTGAAGCCGGAGTTAAGATAAACCCTATTAAATTAAAATTGTCGGACGCGACTTTTTATCAAGATGGAGTTAAATTGGGAAGTGTTGAAATAAATAATGTTGTGGATCTTGGTAGAACAAAAGAAATAACACTATACATTACAGATTTCAGTTCTAACGAATATGTACTGGACTTATGGGGAAACGTAACTCTTAAGAAACTAATTTTGGATGGTGATAACGTTAAGTATGAGAATGGAGAAACATCACAGTGGGCCATAGAGCATTTGGCGATAATGACTGCAAATCCTTATTCATTGAACCGCGAGATGAATATTAAGGAACTTTACTTAAATGGTGCCTCATCTTTTGACTTGTTTACTATACCTTCAGATAGATTCAGAACCTAGTTTTACCTGGTTTATACAACCCGTTTATTTGTAGCCAGCCAATAGTGTTGCAGAACTTGCAATACTTACAAATTACCGATTCCCTTACCGATTTGTCATTCCTCTCTCACTTTATGAATTGTCCTCAACTGACTCACTTAAAGTTCTATGAATGTACTACCAACATGGAATTGAAGTCCATCTGGATACCCAAAACCATCAAAACACTCGCAATTGAGGACTGTGATTTTGGAATCAATTTGATCGGTGAAAGCTTCTGGAACCTCGACACTGTAGTTGTTGATGATTTCAGAATTGCCAAAGAACTTTGTGTAAATAAAATTCAAGTGGAAAATTTAGTTGTTTATCATTCGGACTTGAAAGTCGACAAATCCTTGGATTACTTTTTGGAACTCCGAAAACGGTTCTGTTTTGGGAGACGGCTATTTATTGGCGAACTAATGTGGGACAACAAGGAATTTGAAAAAAGTGCATTGTTTGACCACGTTGAAGCTCAATCTTCATTTTATGTACTCCAAGATGGCCAAAAGGGGTGCGCTGTTTCCGAAAGAGATTTCCATCAGCTTATTCCGAAACATATTGATGTTTATCGTTACTTATGACACTAATACTTTGTCGTTACTAATACTTTGTGTAACAGTTTCAAAATTATAATTGTGCATAGTTGCAATCTGCAAACTGTGGACAAGGAAGACACGGAGGTGGTTCAGTGAAAATGAATAATTAGTTTAGAATTACGTTTGTTTGGTTTAAAATGTTTCCGTAATAAAATATATAATGCTAACCTATGATACGTTCACTCTATTTCATTTCATTGTTCCCATATTCCAAATGTTTCCATTAGGCATTTCATTTTTGAATATCAATTTATTTATTAATTTTGTGTAGTATGATTACAATCGGCAATCAAGCTAGCTAATCAATTTTCAAAAATCATCTTTACTAGTAGAAATACAATGCCCATTGCGCGTTATTTTACTTTTTTCCGCAATGTAATGCTATTGAACAACGAACTTTTGAAGTGTTGGTTAGATTTTATCTTATGATATTCAGATTTATTTAAACCTCATAATTTGTTTGAGCAACGCTTTTCAGAGTTCCATGAATGAATTGGACTCCATGAGCCTATACATTGCGTTGCGTAATTTACCCGTGGAAAGACCCGTCGTCCAAAAACGTGCGGCTTACATTGAGTCTACGTCTACACGGAAATCAGACCTTGATTTATGTTCCTTTTGGATTTAAACTGTACACCTACTGTCGACTGTCAGTCTGTCATTTTCTAAATTCTTACACTTGGAGTTTGAAATCCAATTCTTTTTAGTTAGAAGGCTATTTGCAAAAGAATATCAAGAATGTCTGCTGGAGATCCAGATTTTGATGGCAAGGATAGAATGGAAGTGGACCAAGAACTTGAGGGAGGAGCTCAAGATGTAAGTTGATTTCAAATTTCTATTCATACTTCGAATTCGAAATATTTTTTTGTTTACGATGGTAGCCTCGAGATTCTCTAATGTTTTATTAATCTGTCATTTTCTGTCCCGTCAGCTGATGGACACCGAGGTAGAAGATATTAAAGACGAGCTTTCCAATCCAAATCCACCGACTGCTGAAACAGGAGATTCCAAAATCCAAAAATTGACTGATGAAGAAACTGAGAAATTGCAGAAACAACTGGATCTGAAAAGCAAAGTGGAAACCTGTTCTGAAGAGTTTGTGACTAAAAATAGTAACGAAGATTACAAGGAAGAGAAAGGTTTGATTTATTTTAATAAATCGAAATTTTGGAATGAATTGTAATTAGATAGATTTATAGATAGTTGTTTAAAAGTAGCCTTGTAAATTATGATTAAAATCGGTTCTCAAGTTAATCTGTTTCGAGAATCATCTTTGCAAGACATGATTGACAATTTTGCGAATTCAACTTGTACTAGATGTCTCAATAGCATTGCTAATAATATTAAATGTCTTTATAAAAAAGAAAATAGCTTATGGTAGGAAAAGTGACTAAGATATTTTATTATTCATTATTATCAGTCGGGTATGTACTAAAGCATTTGTTAAAATGACTATTTACAGATATAGATGTTGTAGAAACTAACTCTGACAATAGAGGTGATTCATCAAACCATCCTTGGACTCAGGCTCCATTACAAACCGGGGTTAGTTGTTTGAAATATTAATTATGTACCTTTGTTGTTAGTTCAGAAAATACGGATACTGTGAATTCTAGTTACTACTTGATGTTAAAAAGCAAAGTGTGCTTTTAATATCTTGTTGTAATTTCTCCTGTATATTCTTTGCTATTTATTCCACTGCAAATGACTGTTAAACTCACTGCGGAATCTAAATATTAAACTAGATTAAAACGAATGTTTTACTTTGGCCTCAGGAAATGGTTTTCCCAAATGAAGTTGATGTCACTGCATTCTCAGTCAATACCAAGATGGACGAATCATTAGAGAAGGAGAACCGGAAAAATCCAATGCTGCTTAGCCCAGTAAATAATGCCTCTTATTTTTTATAATTCATTTAATTATTAGAACTCTTTAAAATAATAATGCCTGGGGTAATTTTTAACTTTTATCGAAGAAAGACTTTTGGTAATAGCTTATTAAAATTGCAACCACTATTTTCTAATTGTGTTTACTTTTAAATCTAGGTCATTCGATGTGTTTTCAAATATCTCAACATTGAAGATATCAAAAACTGTCGTCTTGTCTGTCATGATTGGGGATCAATTGGGAAACCAGAATTTACAAGCCGTGCACTAATCCGCTTTCATAAATGTGAATACAGGAAGAGTAAAGGTGGTCCTTTGGTCTTTCAGTCTTGTTTTCGAGACTGGACTTCTTTTTTCAGTGCCTTCGCTATTTCTGGTAATCTAAGAAACGCTTCTATAGACCACTCATGGAGGATTGAAGAATTAACAAAATTTTTTGACGAGCAGCAAGAATATATAAAGGAACTAATATTAAACTTCGTATACCCTAATAAAGACCTGGCGAAAAAGATCAATCTCGGTTCTTGGATATCGAAATCCCCAATGGTACAGAAAGAAGCGAAATACTTGACAAAATTAACAATTGAAGGCAGGGGAAATAACTTGGATATTCGTCCTCTGCACCTGATTGCACATATCAAGGACCTGTCACTGTCAAATTGCAAAATCCATGTTGAAACCGGAGTTAAGATAAGCCCTATTAAATTGAAATTGTCAGCGGCGACTTTTTATCAAGATGGAGTTAAATTAACAAGTTTTGAAATAAATAATGCTGTGGATTTTAGTAGAACAAAAGAAATAACGCTGCACCTTAGGGACGTCAGTCCTAAAGTATATGTAATGGACTTATGGGGAAGCGTAACTCTTGAAAAACTAATTTTGGATGGTAATAACGTTAAGTATGTGAATGGGGAAACATCACAGTGGGCTATAGAGCACTTGGCGATACTAATGAATGCTGATCCTTATTCATTGAACCGCGAGATGAATATTAAGGAACTTTACTTAAATAAGGTCGTATCTTTGGACTTGTTCTCTATACCTTCCTCGATTCAAAACCTAGTGTTACCTGGTTTATGCAGTCCGTATATTTGTAGCCAGCCAATAGTGTTGCAGAACTTGGAATACTTACAAATTACCGAATCCCTTAACAATTTGTCATTTCTCTCTCACTTTATGAATTGTCCGCAACTGACTCACTTAAAGTTGTATAAATGTCCTGCCGTGGTATTGAAATCTCTTTGGATGCCTAAAACCATCAAGACACTCACGATTGGGGGTTCTGATTGGGGAGTCAATTGGGTCGGTGAAAGCGTCTGGAAACTTGACACTGTAGTTGTTGATGATTTCAAAATTGCGAAAGAACTTTGTGTATCGAAAATTCAAGTGGAAAATTTAGTTGTGTACCATTCGGACTTGAAATTCGACAAATCCTTGGATTACATTTTGGAACTCCGAAAACGGTTCTGTTTTGGAAAACGACTTTTTATTGGCGAACTAAAGTGGAACGAAGACAAGCAATTTGAAAAAAGTGCATTGTTTGACCACGTTGAAGCCGAATCATCATTTTATGTACTCCAAGATGACCAAAAGGGGTGCGCTGTTTCCAAAAGAGATTTCCATGAACTTATTCCGAAACATATTGATGTTGGTCGTTACTTCTTATACTAATACTTTGTCGTTACTAATACTTTGTCGTTACTAATACTTTGTCGTTACTAATACTTTGTGTAACAGTTTCAAAATTATAATTGTGCATAATTGCAATCAGCAAATTGTGGACACGGAGGCTACAAATGTTCAGTTCAGTTAAAATGAATAATTAGTTTAGCATCATGTTTGTTTGGTTCAAAATGTTTCCGGAATTTATGTAATAAAGTATGATGTGCTAAATAATAACGCTTTCACTCTATTTCTCATTGTTCCCGTATTCCAAATGTTTCCATTGTGCATTTCGTTTTTGAATATCAATGTATTTTTCTTTGTGTAGTATAATTGCAATCGGCAATCAACCTAATCAGTTTTCAAAAATAGTCTTTGCTAGTAGAAATGCAATGTCCATTGCGCGTTATTTTACTTGTTTCCCCAATCTAGTCCAGGATAGTCGATTAGTCCAATAGAAAACCAGTTTATTTCTGATAAGAAAATTTTAGTTTGTATTGTAGGACAGTTTTATACGGATTATGGAATACGGAGCAGAATACGGAAGTATTACATTGCAATATTCCTGGAAGTTTATTTTATGATTATTGCCAAGTTTTGTAATAATATTTCCTGGTTTGACCAAATTAATATCCAGGATTTTTTCAATAAGTAAAAAGGAAAATAATAACTATAAAAAATGTTATTTTTACCGTTTCAGGTTTTAAATATCTGATTTTTCAGTACTTATTCAACTAGATAACCGACATCGGTTTCAGGTGAAACATCTGAGCAATATGTATATAACCAATATCACATGTATAAGTTTCATATCTTATAATATTCACATTTATTTAAACGTCCTTTGTTTGAGCAACGCTTATTTTTTTAGAGTTCCATGAATGAGTTGGACTCCATGAGCCGATGAGCCTATACAATGCGTTGCGTAATTTAACCGTAGAAAGACCCGTTGTCCAAAAACGTGCGGCTGACTTTGAGTCTACACTGAAATCAGGCCTGGATTCATGTGCCATTTTGGATTTAATCTGCACACCTACTGTCGTCAGTTACTCTGTAATTTTCTAAATTCTTACACTTGGAGTTTGAAATCCAATTCTTTTCAGCTAGAAGACTATTTGCAAAAGAATATCACGAATGTCTGCTGGAGATCCAGATTTTGATGGCAAGGATAGAATGGAAGTGGACCAAGAACTTGAAGGAGGAGCTGAAGATGTAAGTTGCAGTCAAATTTCAATCCACATTTCGAATTCGAAATACTTTTTTGTTTACGATGGTAGCCTCGAGATTCTCTAAAGTTTTAGTCATTTTCTTTCCCATCAGCTGATGGACACCGAGGTAGAAGATATTAAAGACGACGAAGAGCTTTCCAATCCAAATCCACCGACTGCTGAAACAGGAGATTCCAAAATCCAAAAATTGACTGACGAAGAAGCTGAGAAATTGCAGAAACAGCAGGATCTGAAATTCAAAGTGGAAGCCTGTTCGGCTAAAGCTAACGAGTTTGTGACTAAAAATAATAACGAAGATTACGAGGACGAGAAAGGTTTGATTTATATTAATAAATCGAAAGTTTGTAATTGTAATTAGGTAGATTGACATAGATAGTCGTCTGTAAGTAACCTTGTGAATTATTATTACAACCGGCTCTCAACTTAATCAGTTTTGATAAATTTTCTTTGCAAAACAATCTGACAATTGAAATTGCGCATTCAATTTTTACTAGATGTCTCAATAATATTGCTAACAGTGTTAAATATCTTTATCAGAAAAGAAAGCAGATTATAGTAGGAAAATGACTACGATATTATGTTTTATTATCCGACGGTTTCTGTATGTACTAAAGCATTTGTTAAAATTAAAATGACTGTTTTCAATTAAAGATGGGGTAGAAGCGAACTCTGACAATGGAGGTGATTCATCAAATTATCCTTGGACTCCGGTTCTAGCACAAAAGGGGGTTAGTTTTTTGGAATATTTAATTATTAATATTTTTTGTTCGTTCAGAAAATACGGATACTGTGAATTTTATTTAATAATTGATATTGAAAAGCAAAGAGATGATAATGGCTGTTTCATAGAACAGGAAAAATGGAAATAAATAAGCACTTGAAATACGAATTTTTATACTGCCATAAATAGACAAAGTACAGCTCTTTCAAAAGTGTACTTTCAATATTCTCATGTATTCTCTTTGCTATAGCACTAAAAATGACTGTTAAATTCACAGCTAAATCTAAAGATTAAATTAGATTAAAACTAATGTTTTACTTTTGCCCTCAGGAAACGGTTTTCCCAAATGAAGTTGATGTCACTGCATTCTCAGTCAACACCAAGATGGACGAATCCTTACAGAAGGAGAGCCTGAAAAATCCACTGCTGCTTAGCCCAGTAAATAATACCTCTTATATTAACTCAATTAATTTTTAGAAACATAAAAATAATAATGCCTGAGGTAATTTTAAACGATTATTGAACTAAGACTTTTGGTAATAGCTTATTAAAACTGCAACCACCATACAGTAATTTTATTTACTTTTAAATCTAGGTCGTTCGGTGTGTTCTGAAATTCCTCAGCATTAAAGATATCAAAAACTGTCGTCTTGTTTGTCGTGATTGGGGATCAATTGGAAAACCAGTTCTTGCAAGTCGTGGACTAATCAGTTTTCAGAAATCAGTAGTACATAAAGAGGCTAGACGTTTTCCTGCGGAATTTCAGTCATGTTTTCGGAACTCGACCTCTTATTTCAGTGCATTCGAGATTTCTGATATTTTAAGTAACGATTCATGGACGATTGAAGAATTAAAAAATTTTTTTGATGAGCAGCAAAAGTACATAAAAGAACTAACACTAAACTTCAAAAACCCTAATGAAGAGCTTGTAAAAAAGATCAATCTCAGTTCTTGGATATCTAAATCCCCAATGGTACAGAAGGAAGCCAAATACCTGACAAAATTAGTAATTGAAGGCAAGGGAAATAACTTGGATATTCGTCCTCTGCACCTGATTGCACATATCAAGGACCTGTCTCTGTCAAATTGCAAAATCCATGTTGAAGCCGGAGTTAAGATGAACCCCATTAAATTGAAATTGTCAGACGCGACTTTTTATCAAGATGGAGTTAAATTGGGAAGTGTTGAAATAAATAATGTTGTGGATCTTGGGAAAGCAAAAGAAATAACACTATACACTAAGGACTTTTTCAGTTCTAACGAATATGTACTGGACTTATGGGGGAGCGTAACTCTTAAAAAGCTAATTTTGGATGGTGAAAAAGTTCAGTATGTGAATGGGGAAATATCACAGTGGGCCATAGAGCACTTGGCGATACTAATGAATCATAATCCTTTTTCACTGAACCGTCACATGAATATTAAGGAACTTTACTTAAATACTGCATTATCTTTGGACTTGTTCACTATCCCTTCCTCGATTCAAAACCTAGTTTTACCTCTTGTATTCAGCCCGTTTCAATGTAGCCAGCCAATAGTGTTGCAGAACTTGCAATATTTACAAGTTACCGGATCCCGTAACGGTTTGTCATTTCTCTCTCACTTTATGAATTGTCCTCAACTGACTCACTTAAAGTTACAGCGATGTGGCAACATAGAAATGAATTCGCTTTGGATACCTAAAACCATCAAAACACTCGCAATTGAGCATTGTTTTTCTGGAATCAAGTGGATCGGTGAAAGCGTCTGGAACGTCGACACTATAGTTGTTGATGATTTCAGAATTGCCAAAGAACTTTGTGTAAATAAAATTCAAGTGGAAGATTTAGTTGTTTACCATTCGGACTTGAAAGTGGACAAATCTTTGGATTACATTTTGGCACTCAGAAAACGGTTCTGTTTTGGGAAACGACTTTATGTTGGTGAACTGAAGTGGGACAACAAGGAATTTGAAAAAAGTGCTTTGTTTGACCACGTTGAAGCTCAATCTTCGTTTTATGTACTCCAAGATGGCCAAAAAGGGTGCGCAGTTTCCGAAAAAGATTTCCACGCACTTATTCCGAAACATATTGATGTTGGTGGTTACTAATGATACTTTGTCTTTACTAATACTTCGTGTAACAGTTTCAAAATTATAGTTGTGCATAATTGCAATCTGCAAATTGTGGACACGGAGACTGCAAATGTTCAGTTCAGTTAAAATGAATAATTAGTTTAGCATCATGTTTCTTTGGTTTAAAATGTTTCCGGAATTTATGTAATAAAGTATGATATGCTAAACAATAACGCTTTCACTCTATTCCTCATTGTTCCCACATTCCAAATGTTTCCATTATGCATTTCATTTTTGAATATCAATTTATTTATTTTGTGTAGTGTGATTTCAATCGACAATCAAGCTAATCAGTTTTCAAAAATCAGCTTTGTTGGTAGAAATGCAATGTCCATTGTCGGTAATTTTACTTGTTTCCTCAATCGAGTCCAGGATAGTCGAGTAGTCCAATAGAAAACCGGTTTATTTCTGATAAGAACATTTTATGGAATCGGATTATGGAATACGGAGCATTGAGCATTCATTGCAATATTATTCCTGGAAGTTTATTTTATAATCATTGCCAAGTATTGTAATAATATTTCCTGGTTTGACAAAATTAATATCCAGGATTTCTTCAATAAGTAAAAAAAGGAAAAGAATAAGAATAAAATTTTGTTTTACCGTTTCAGGTTTTAAATATCTGATTTCTCAGTATTTATTCAACTAGATAACCGAAATAGGTTTCAGATGAAACACCTCAGCAATATGTACACTGTGTTTTGAATGTAAAGTCCCCCCCTGTGCCGGAAGAACCGGAAGTAGTACTGCAAAACTGTTGATACCAATCGAAAGCCAATACAAAGTTACATTGAAACCCCAATTTTCATGACCATATCCCTACGCATTCGTTTACAATCACAGTTCTCCCAAAAAAAGTCAAAAGCATATAAGTTAAAGCCGCTTTTCATGAGAAACTTTTATTTTGATTTCATCTGAATCTGGACCACCATCTCATCAAAATACTGAAACGTTATAAATAAATTATTTTTTCCGATGAGCTTACAATTAGCTAATAGTCGGTGTGTCCTCCTCCAGCTCTTCTAACGGCTTCAAGTCTACGAGGAAATGATCGCAAAAGAGTTTCGAATAAACTGGTTTCGGTCTTCATTTCTTCAAGCACAGTCTTCAGGCGTTCTAAGAGTTCTGTTGTGCCGAATTTGTTATTTGGAAAGTCTTGAATCATTCTTTGCTCAACTCTGTTCTTCATTATTGCTCCTAAATGCTCCGCGGGATTAAGGTCTGGAGAATTGCCGGGCCACTGCGAGTTATTGAAAAAGTCGACATTATTTTCTGTCAACAGAGCTTGAGTAGCCAGGGCCTTCATACAGGGAGACTTGTCATGTAAAAAAGTGACTTCTGATACATCGATAACATTTTCAGGATTCTTCAGAAATGGAAAGACATGACTTAATAAAATAGCGTCCCTGAAAAATGCTCCGTCCCAGCTTTGGCCTTTCTCTTTAATGACGAACAAAAGCGATTTTGCTGTGAAGCATAGGAACACACCGATGCATTGTGGATTATTCGGCACCTCTACGATCCTTTCCTGGTCTTCAATCTCCTCTTTAGATCTCCCCCAAATGCGGTCGTTTTGAAAATTAGGTCTTCGGACAAGGTAAATGTAAAATAAAAGTTTCTCATGAAAAGCGGCTTTAACTTATGTGCTTTTGACTTTTTTTGGGAGAACTGTGATTGTAAACGAATGCGTAGGGATACGGTCATGAAAATTGGGGTTTCAATGTAACTTTGTATTGGCTTTCGATTGGTATCAACAGTTTTGCTGCACTACTTCCGGTTCTTCCGGTACAGGGGGGGACTTTACATTCAAAACACCTTGTATATAAGCAATATCACTTGTCAGAGTTTCATGACTTATAATATTCAGATTTATTTAAAACTCATTTTTTGAGCAACGCTTTTCAGAGTTCCATGAATGAATTGGACTCCATGAGCCTATGCATTGCGTTGCGTAATTTAACGTGGAAAGACCCGTTGTCAAAAACGTGCGGCTGACTTTGAGTCTACACTGAAATCAGACCTAGACTCTTTTTCAATTTTAGATTTAATCCGTACACCTACTGTCGACTGTCAGTCTATAATTTTCTAAATTCTTACACTTGGAGTTTGAAATCCGATTCTTTTTAGTTAGAAGGCTATTTGCAAAAGAATATCAAGAATGTCTGCTGGAGATCCAGATTTTGATGGCAAGGATAGAATGGAGGTGGACCAAGAATTTGAGGGAGGAGCTCAAGATGTAAGTTGCTGTCAAAGGACTGTATCTGGTAGCAACGTATAAGCCTGGGCCATTGGCTATGGAAATCCCATTAGGGGTCATGGGCTACGAAGATTTTCATGAATAATTTTCCAATGTGTCTTAGTTACCGAATGTCAATATTCATATATAGGGGTGTACATTCACTTAACCCTTTGTAACGGGTAGATTTCTCAAAACTAGTTTTCAATACGTAAGAAAGGAAATTGAAAGCATTACTTCACACTTTTGATTGGAAGACAATATAATACTAGAAACGAAATAATTATTGCAATTAAGAATAAATAAGATTAGAATAAGTTGCCAGGGTTTAGAGTGTCCGATTGGACAATAGTGAGAAGACCTCGGGGATAGAGACTAGGTTATAGTGGCTACCTAGGACGGGTGGCAACCTGGAACGTATGAATTTATATTTATAGTAGAGTATATATGTGTTATTATAGAGTTATATATTTACGTGTTATTGTTAATCTTGTTGTTGAAACACTCACCTACTGTATTTATGAATGGAGAACGGAATGTGGGTCAGTAGTGAGGTACATAGTTAATATTCAGGTTGTAGTAAGTAAGAATGAATTACTAATTTGCATAGGTGAAATGGATTATCATGTTTGTATTTTTAAGATATCTGACTCTTGGCCGGATGCTATGTTTATGTATTGACTGTTATGTGTTTTTATGAATGATGCAATTTATGAATGAAATTACTGAAAGGAACTTGTTTGTAAACGATGACTAAATGACTAATGCTATAATCCTATTTTGTTCTACTTTTACTTCCTGTGACACTAGGATGGAATTTCTAATCTTAATTTATGTAATTTGATGTTAATTTACTCTGAATCATCACTTCCTTTCATTGTTTGCTATTTAAAAGTATTGTTTCCTAGTTAAAAGTATGTACTAGAATTTAGGTATAAATACCAGCTAAATGTAACCCATTATTCAGTGCTGTAGCAATTCTTGAGCTGAATGTTACTATGCTGGTGAGGAAATAAATTGTACCAATACGATATTCTTTCGTACGTATTATATTTCTCATTTCCGCACACTCACATCCCGAGCAAAAGAGCAATTCACGATTCACACTGTCATTCCTGATTCTCATCACTGTTTGTCATACACCAAGTAGAAACATTCGCGTTGGACATCCGGCATCACAACCCTTGCACTCTACCCAATTTAACTCTTGCCAGCCCTCAACCACCGATATTTTAGAATAAATTGCGACACTTTAGAATAAATTGTAGCCTTTTTTGAATAAATTCCAACATATTTGAATAAATTCCAACATATTAGAATAAATTCCAACATATTAGAATAAATTCCAACATATTAGAATAAATTCCAACATATTAGAATAAATTCCAATATTTTAAAATAAATTGCGACATTTTAGGAATAATTACGACATTTTTGAAAAAATTATGACATTTTAGAAATAATTACGACATTTTAGGAAAAATTGCGACATTTAAGAAAAATTACGACATTTTTGAATAAATTGCAACATTATAGAAAAACTAGGACATTTTTAATAAATTTCAGCATTTTAGGAAATATTACGACATTTTAGAAAAAATTTCAACTTCTTAGCAAATATTACGACATTTTCGAATAAATTTCAGCTTCTTAGTAAATATTACGACATTTTCGAATAAATTTCAGTTTCTTAGTAAATATTACGACATTTTAGAATAAATTTCAGCTTCTTAGGAAATATTACGACATTTTAGAATAAATTTCAGCATCTTAGGAAATATTACGTCATTTTAGAATAAAATTGTTTATTAAATTGCGGCCTTTTAGGAAAAATTACGACGTTTATTTATAATAAACTTGTACATTTTACAATAATTGCACTATTTTTGAATAAATTGCGAACAATTAGAATGATTTGAGTCATTTGTGAATAAGTTGCAACATTTTGAAAGCAGGAAAAGTATATATGATAGGATGTAACGAAATAAGAACCTTCAGGATTTATTTTTTACTTAGGATATCTGATTTTACTGGAATCCTCTAGAACATTGCTACACCAAAACACTGTTCTGGAACATTCCCGTGAGGGTTACACACGGAACTCTCAGAATTTGGATATGAAAGCAGCTCCTCTAGCCTTAGAGTCCAATCGGGTTCACGACACCTTGGGAGTGTTGGGAGTAACTTTCTGAGAAAGTTTGGGAAACAAAGCTAAACATCCCCGTTGAATGAAAAAGCCATCAACCTGTTTAGTTGCTTAACTACTACAGAACGTATTCATCAAGATACCACGGATTGCATAACAATATTGTCATAATGAATAAACCATTCAACCAATGCACTTAATGAAGTAGCAGAAGCGACACATATGTCCTCTGAACCGTAGCAACACAATATAAAAATTTTAAGTATATGTATCGAAGCTTTCAAGAGTTATAACACCTCAATTCGGTGCTAAAAATGCACCTCAATTTTCCCATGGACAAAAGTTAGATGACATAAGTAGTAAGAATGCACCACTTACGCCACCTATCTTTTCTCTATAGAACTTTCCAGCTACACAACACTTTTAGCCCTGTGTTAAGTTTGAGGACACAGGGTGTAACAAATATTGACAAAAATAAAAATCATCAAAAAAGCAGTTTAACGCAATTATTAATTATACGTCGTTACCGAACATCAGAAAGCGCGCTGGAGCGCTGCAGGCTCCATTCTGACCCATAAAATAACATTAAGCCCTCCACTCTTTACTAAAATTTTTAAAATGCGTTCCCATTAGTAGTCTAAATCTTTTTATTTTTATAAGCCAGAATGGAGCCTATATTGTGTGCGCACGCTTTCTGAGGATCGGTTACACCGTATAATTGCGTTAAAGTCAATTTTAAAATTTTATACGGTGAAGACCGTATTTTAAAATTTTTCAATATTTGGTACACCCTGTGTCCTCAAACTTAACGTTTTTAGTAATACATGGAATTCTAGGCTCTATACTAATCAATTTTTTTAGTGGATGTCATTTATCGATCACACCCATTTTCGCAGGGGACCTTCCTTGGAACTCCAAGAACGTACACAAAAAGTTTTAGCGAATTATATTAAGCGTTCATGAGTTATAGAGCCAACAGACAGACAGACAGACAGACGGACAGACAGACAGACGGACAGACAGACAGACAGACAGACAGACAGATTGTGAAGGGCATTATTATAAAGTAGCTTCCGCTACTTAATAAGCTGAGACATTTTAAAATAAATTCAAGCAATCAAGAAATAAATTCTGGAATTATATGAAGTAACGTAAACCTGAAATGTGGCAATTTATTCTAAAATGTCACAATTTATTCTAAAATGTCACAATTTATTCTAAAATGTCACAATTTATTCTAAAATGTCACAATTTATTCTAAAATGTCACAATTTATTCTAAAATGTCACAATTTATTCTAAAATGTCACAATTTATTCTAAAATGTCACAATTTATTCTAAAATGTCACAATTTATTCTAAAATGTCACAATTTATTCTAAAATGTCACAATTTATTCTAAAATGTCACAATTTATTCTAAAATGTCACAATTTATTCTAAAATGTCACAATTTATTCTAAAATGTCACAATTTATTCTAAAATGTCACAATTTATTCTAAAATGTCACAATTTATTCTAAAATGTCACAATTTATTCTAAAATGTCACAATTTATTCTAAAATGTCACAATTTATTCTAAAATGTCACAATTTATTCTAAAATGTCACAATTTATTCTAAAATGTCACAATTTATTCTAAAATGTCACAATTTATTCTAAAATGTCACAATTTATTCTAAAATGTCACAATTTATTCTAAAATGTCACAATTTATTCTAAAATGTCACAATTTATTCTAAAATGTCACAATTTATTCTAAAATGTCACAATTTATTCTAAAATGTCACAATTTATTCTAAAATGTCACAATTTATTCTAAAATGTCACAATTTATTCTAAAATGTCACAATTTATTCTAAAATGTCACAATTTATTCTAAAATGTCACAATTTATTCTAAAATGTCACAATTTATTCTAAAATGTCACAATTTATTCTAAAATGTCACAATTTATTCTAAAATGTCACAATTTATTCTAAAATGTCACAATTTATTCTAAAATGTCACAATTTATTCTAAAATGTCACAATTTATTCTAAAATGTCACAATTTATTCTAAAATGTCACAATTTATTCTAAAATGTCACAATTTATTCTAAAATGTCACAATTTATTCTAAAATGTCACAATTTATTCTAAAATGTCACAATTTATTCTAAAATGTCACAATTTATTCTAAAATGTCACAATTTATTCTAAAATGTCACAATTTATTCTAAAATGTCGCAATTTATTCTAAAATGTCGCAACTTATTCTAAAATGTCGCAACTTATTCTAAAATGTCGCAACTTAATCTAAAATGTCGCAACTTAATCTAAAATGTCGCAATTTATTCTAAAATGTCGCAACTTAATCTAAAATGTCGCAATTTATTCTAAAATGTCGCAACTTATTCTAAAATGTCGCAATTTATTCTAAAATGTCGCAACTTATTCTAAAATGTCGCAATTTATTCTAAAATGTCGCAACTTATTCTAAAATGTCGCAACTTATTCTAAAATGTCGCAATTTATTCTAAAATGTCGGAATTTATTCAATTTGTTTCAAAATGTTTGAATTCATTTTAAAATGGCGCGTTATCCTTAGAATTGCTACAATTCACCACCTCTTTATTCTACAGTTGTTTCCATGGATACACCTTGGTAGTTACATTACTCTGCACGCTTTAATACTGTATAGCGGAAGCCAAAGCCGAGTTAAGGGTTAATCCGTTTCCATATGCATCCCCTTTGGCACTATATGGGAATCACTTACCATGTGCATATTTCATAATTTTGGTTTTTTGAAATTAAAGTCGTTATAACTTCTTTACTAAAGAGAACTCATTTCTGTAAATTGCAGATTTAGTTAAAAAATTGTTGAATTGTATGCTGTCAAATTTTGAGGTACCTAAAAATATGTACACTGGCACTTTTGATGTTTCTAAGCTAAAGTCCTATGTTATTACATGTAAAGTTGCCTTCAGTCCGGGGACTCTATCTCCGAAACTAAAGAGAACTCATTTCTAATTCGCGGATATGTTACGCCTAAGAATGTCATAAAGGCGTCATAAAAATTTCAAAGTTCTAAAAATATGTACACGCCTCGATATTGATGGCCTAAGCTTACCTGCTCACAGATTTAGTCCTATCAATTCATACTTCGAATTCGAAATATATTTTGTTTACGATGGTAACCTCGAGATTCTCGAAAGTTTTATTAATCTGTCAATTTCTGTCCCGTCAGCTGATGGACACCGAGGTAGAAGATATTAAAGACGGGTTTTCCAATCCAAATCCACCGACTGCTGAAACAGGAGATTCTAAAATCCAAAAATTGACTGACGAAGAAGCTGAGAAATTGCAGAATCAACTGGATCTGAAAACCAAAGTGGAATAGTGGAAACCTATCCTGAAGAACTTCTGGCTAAAAGTAATAACGAAGATTACAAGGGAAATAAAGGTTTGATTTAATTTATCAACTCGAAAGTTTGGAATTGAAATTAGATAGATTGATAGATATATAGTCTGTAAGTAGCCTTGTAAATTATGGTTAAAATCGGCTCTCAATGTAATCTTTCGTAAATCATCTTTGCAAGACATGTTTGACAATTTTGCGAATTCAACTTGTACTAGAGGTCTCAATAGTACTGCTAATAATATTAAATATCTTTATAAAAAAGAAAATAGTTTATAGTAGGAAAGTGACTAAGATATTATATTATTCTTTATTATCCGACGACGAGTATGTACTAAAGCATTTGTTAAAATGATTATTTCCAGATATAGATGTTGCAGAAGCGAACTCTGACAATAGAGATGATTCATCAAACCATCCTTGGACTCAGTCTCCATTGCCAACCGGGGTTAGTTGTTTGAAATAATAATTATGTACCTTTGTTGTTAGTTCAGAAAATACGGCTACTGTGAATTATAGTTTCTACTTGATGTTGAAAATCAAATAGATTGCTAATGGCATCCTTTCTTTTCGTGTTTCATAAAAAAGTAATATAATAGAGATAAATAAGCACTTTTAATCCGAATTTTTATGGGCTGGGATTTAATGCGTACAATAAATTGATGGTATTTTACAAAAAATAGATGCACTAATACAAAAAAAATTAAATCATACAAGATACGGCTTAACCTTACAAAATAAAATTAAATCAAACAAGATACGGCTTAACCTTACAAAATTAAATTAAATTATACAAAAGACGGTTTAACCTTACAAAATAAAATAAAATCATACAAAATAAGGCTTAACCTTACAAAATAAAATTAAATCATACAAAATATGGCTTAACCTTACAAAATAAAATAAAATCATACAATAAATGGCTGAGCCATACAAAATGTTATAACACAGTTGTACCTTATGACGCAAAAGGGGGTTCTTGGTTCCTGGCATATAAATTAACTGTAGGAAATTGGTATGGGTAATTGGAAATTTGGTAATTGGGTGAATCCTCTCGAAAACATAATTGGTATTTTGGATTTGATTGTTCTCACAATATGGGATAAATTTGGATTAGGATTTCTTGCATAGGTTTTTGGTAACAATCTCTCATTATGGGATAGTTTGGAAAGTAATCTCTTACTATGGGTTAGTTTGGGAATAATCTCTTATTATGGGATAATTTGGGAATAATCTCTTATTATGGGATAATTTGGAAATAATCTCTTATTATGGGATAATTGGTTTACGTCGAAATTATGAAATGAATGTTGTCTCCATGTTTTTCCGTATGGGTAGTCTTACTCTCTAATTGTGATGAGAATTACAAATATTATAATGAACTTACATTACTGAACCCAATTTACAGTAGTTGAACAGTCTCGCAATTTTGGATAATGTTGGTAGTTTTATTTGTAGTCAGAAGTCAAGATTTTTCAGTTGAAAACACAAAACACATTTTATAATATTTATCCTATGGTTAAACCAGCAGCGTAACAGACAAAAAGTTGGAGAGAAGATTGCAGTTGAAAATCTGATGATAACTGAGCTCTGCAGGCGGGTTTTGTTGTCAAGTGGTTCATGTCCACTTCGGATTTCTGCTCCTGCTTGTTTTAACATGATTGGAGTCAAGGGAATATTAAGAAAGAGTATAAATAAAGTAAATCTGATCTTTTGCTGGAGAATCTTAAGAAAAGATACTTTAGCATTGAAAAGATTAGTTTTTCCCTCTTGCTCTCGTCCCTTGGCTTTAGCCAATCCTACGCTAAGGGTTGAGGGCGGATCTTTAAGGGTAAATGGAATTTCAAGTGCTTACTTGATCTTCGCTTCCTTTATCTGTCCGTTACTTTGCTTGGCTTACTTACAAAGTATTTTTTATTATATAAGTATAACTGCTATAGCTTATAGTATTGTAACATATGTCACCCGAAAAGAAAGTACATGTCCTCATGTATAATCTTTTAAGTTGCATTTGTTTTTAATTTTAATTAACTTAATTAATTGTCTTAACTTTATTTTTATTTGGTTTTTATATTTTGCATTGAAAATAGATATCTAGAAGTTTAATACTAATATAATTATTTTATATAATTTTAGGTGTATTATTATTATTTAATAAGTTAAATGAAAATTGAAAGTAGGTGTTTGAGAAATAAGTTTACATGTATTTTATATACGCTGTAATTGAAAAAGTTGTTCTTTTGGGTAAACTGAAATATTATTTGTAGGTATTTGGATTTCAGCTAATTGAATCTCTTCAGGAGGAATTGGTGAACTTTTTAGGGTATATGTGCGTCTATCTATGGGATTTTCAATATCTGGTGTTTGTTTTAATTCCATGTATGTGTGATCATCTGGGTTTATAAAATATTTAGATAATAATGGGATTTTTTGCAAAAAGGTTAAATATGTAGCTATATAATACCTATGTTTGAAAAAAAGTAATATTAAAGTATACAAAGTAATTATTAAGATTGTTGTAACAATTATTTTTGTAGTAGTATCTCTAATAGGATTTAACGCCATATCAGCTATCAAGTTTCTAATTCTTAACTGTTCATTTGTCAGATCGTTTCCTTTCTGTTGATCTTCAATTATTCTATCTATCCGGCTGTGATGTCGCATCTGTTTCAGTATTCCAAGAAGTGTTTCCTGTTGACTTATTTCTTCCATTGAGTATACTCCTGGTGAGGGTAATGATAGGGAGGGTAATTCTGTTAGTTTAACTCCTTCGCTGGGAGATGGAAGTACTGGTATTTGGGTTAGGATTGATCGATTTGATAAATGGATAATGTTTTTGGCATCGTCAAACATAAATAAGGGAGCAGGACATGGCACATCTGTAGGGGTGTCCACTATTTCATGACTTAGTCCTGAAATCCAACCGAATTTCATATCATGTTGGTAAATAAATTGAACTGGCCACTCTAGGGTACAATTGGTACGCGAAAGTAACATATATTCATAAATTTCACTGCACTTAAACACATTTAAAGCGTCACCACTTAACACTGCTCTGTATCGGCGGTCTCGCATGAGTGCACGAACCATGAGGCTTGGTTGACCTCCTTCAGCTAAAGCACGTACAAGCTCGAGCTCTAGTTGGTGGGATCTACAGACTTCTCTGTGTATAGTTTGTATACCAAAAGTTAAATTGGATTTTAATTGCTCATATAGGAAAGCAAATTCAGCGTTGATTTGGGAATCTGGTTTTATAGCAGGACGTCGCACTAAATTTCTTTTTGCACGTTTGGGAGGGGAAACTATATTTTCAAGTTCTGCTGTGGTTATAATATCGTGTTTTAGGGAATTTGGAATGTCTTGGGTATATAGGATTCCTTGGTGACTATATCCTATTTGAATGTCACAGAAAGTAGCTGACGATAGTCCACTTACTGCTAAATTTAGTTCCGGACAAGACATTCTGTCTTCTGTTAATAAGCATTTTGTAGATTGGCCTTTCTTTAATCTACAAATTTTAGCATCGAAGGGAAGCCAAATAAGTACGCCTTGGTCTGTTGGACAGTAACCTCTATATGCTTTACATGCTTCTGTAATTTTCGAAGTCGTTATAATTGTTTCGTCGACATTGTTGATTGACACTTGTAAATTAACAATATAATAATTAGTTACAGTTTTTTCATTGTTGTGCGCCCATCGCCAGTCAACGTCGTTTTTTATTTTCGTTCCTGAAAATCCTTCCATTAGCCGAATTAAGTTATCACCATCTGGAGATATTAAAGTTTTAACCATTTTTCGGCATTCATTTTCTGATATTGCAAGTCGTTTTTCTTTTTCCTCATTTGAATACGAATTCCAAAAAAACCAAGTTTGTCTTTTATAATGTTCTATTTTGTAGCACTCATAAGCGTTCATTGTATGATGGGTTATTGCTTGCCACCAAAAAGTAATATCTACCACTTGTGATGGAGCTTGTATTGGAATTAATGGGCAATCGATCGGTGGGGGAATCTTCCATATTACGCCACTTGTCCACGCACGACAATAATAAAGGGGCACAGTTTTCTTATCAAGCGTGTTAAATAAATCATGGACCGAAGGATGAAGGGAATCAGAATTAGGGAATTGTAGTTCACAGTTCACATGGGATAATATACACAAGAAGATTAAGAGATACATGTTGATAATTGAAAGTTTTAGTCTTTGTTTGTAAAAACAAAACGATATGACGAATGCCACACTGGTTTCCGTCTCACTCTTGTTGATCTTCTAGGGGTTGGTGTTTTTCTGGGATGAGGAGTTTGCTCTTCGTCGTCGGAATCACTATCATCAGAGATATTTTCGATTTGTTGAAACGTATCTTCAATTTCTTTGAATGAATTTCTTATGGAATTAAAATTGATTTTGACATCATTTCATCAAATCACAAAAGAATTGTAAAAATGAAGGGTACATTGTTGTTTTAACATATTTCAATAATAAATATTTTACAAAGAATTGGATTATATTGTTTCCTATAATTAATAATTTTCTATCTTTATGTTTTTGCATCCATGTTTCAATTTGTGTATCTATAAATGGATAAGGTATTTCTACTAATTTTATATTTAAAGGTTCTGTTAGTTCTTTTAGTTTAGTAAGGTTTTTTTGTTGGTAAAACTTTTCTAAGTCATCTAAATTGCTAGATTTTAGTAGTAATATATCCTTAATATTATTGTCTTGTAAGATTTTATATACATCATTGGGGTCATAATTATTTTTTACATGTGCAAAAGCGAATGGGATAAATGTATTGTAATTTACATCTATTTCTGGATTATGTTTAATTTTCAAATCTTTTAAAAATTCATATAATTTCTTTGGGTTACGAATTTCATTTTCGTAATCTTCTCTAGTTTGGAAAATTTCATATTCTTCATCTTCAGTAATATGAAACTTTTCAATTAGCCTCATTTTGTTTACATGAGTCTTTAATAAACGCTGTGTACTTGTATCTTTTACTTCATATGTTAAATCATTTAATTTTCGTACTACTTCATATTCTCCTAAATATAAATCTACTAGTTTGTGTGATAAACCTTTCTTTATCTTTTTGGGATATCTGATTTTAATTTTTGTACCTATGTCAAATGATACAGGTTTTCTGTGCTTATCTTCTCTTAATTTGTAACGTAATTGCTCTTTTTTAAGTGTTTCTTTTACTAAGTCTCGAATTGCTTTAATATCTTGTAGTTTTGCATTATTTTTGGAAAAATCAGATGTATCAAATTGATAAGGAAAAGTTGGCTCTCTGTTATATAATAATACAAAAGGAGAAAATTTTGTTGACTCTTGTCTTGTAGTATTATAGGCAAAAATTAATTGATTTAAGTTTTTGTCCCAATTGTCATGTGTTTCATTGACATAATGAGAAATCATTTTCGAAATTGTTTGATTTAATCTTTCTGATAAGCCATTACCTCTAGAATTATAGGGAGTTATAAATTTTTGTTGCACGCCATACATTTGTGTGTGCGTTCGCAAAATATTATTTACGTAACTTTTACCATTATCAGATAATATATATTTTGGGCAACCGTGTTTGGTAAAAATTTGTTCTTCCAAGAATTTTGCAACAGTTTCAGCTGTTTGATCTGGAATAGCTCTAATTTCAGCAAATTTAGAAAAGTGACAGATAGCATTTATTACATATTTGTTATTTGAAGTTGATTCAGGAAATGGTCCTAGGATATCTGTCGAAACCATTTCAAAAGGTGTATCGGGAATTGGAAGTGGTTGTAGTAAGCCTTGTATTTTTCCATATTTTCGTTTATGTGAAATACATGACTCACAAGTTCTTATATAATTATATAAATCTGTCTTCATTGTTTTCCAATAAAATCTTAGTGTCAATTTCAAATAACATCTAGTAAATCCTAAATGTGCTGATAGTGGAATAGTGTGTATATCTTTTAAGATTTCTCTTTGCAAAATTTTTGGAATTACTGGTCGTAAATAACCTTTAGCGTTATTATATAGGATATTGTCTTGTATGACATATTTTTCTGGCAATGCTTTCTTTAAAGCTTGACAGTCATTATCTACGTTTTGCATCTGTTCTAAATCTGAATTTGCTATATTTAATACCTCTACTGTAAACGTTTGAACCATATTTATAAAGCAATTAATTAAATTATTTTCAGGTAGCCGTGATAAAGTATCTGCTATCTGATGCTGAGAACCTTTATTGTATAATAATTCAAAATTGTGTTCTTGTAATAGTAAAGCCCAGTTTGTTAATCTACTTGATATTTTTGTTGTATTTGTCGCAAATTTTAAGCCTACTATTGGTTTATGATCAGTATAAATCTGAAATTTTTTACCTGATATATAGGGATGAAATATTTTTAATGCTAAGTAGATAGCAAAGAATTCTCTCTCTATTGTAGAATAATTTTGCTCTATAGGAGATAAGGTTTTACTGTAATAGGAAATTGGATGTTCCCTACCTGTTTCATCTGGTTGCATTAGTGCTGCACCTATTCCATAACCTGATGCATCAGTAAAAATATGTATTGGTTTGTTTGAATCATAAAAAGCTAATACTGGCGGATTTAATAATAATTCTCTGAATTTTTCAAATGTTTCGATTTGCTCTTTTTCCCAAATAAATTTAGCATTTTTCCGTGTTAAAATTGTTAATGGTTGCGCTAATGTAGCATAGTCTTTAATATATCTACGAAAATAACCTATAAAACCTAAAAATGATTGCAATTCTTTTTGATTTTTAGGATATGGCATGTTTTTTAATGAACTTGTTTTTCCTGGATCTGCTCGAATACCTTCTGGTGTTATTATGTGACCTAATATTTTTATCTCTTTGCTTATAAATTTTGTTTTGGGAATTGATATTTTTACACCATATTTACGGAATCTTTTTAATACTAATTCTAAATTTGTTGCATGTTCTTCAATAGTATTATCAGCTAGCATAATGTCATCTATATAAGCCAATACATTTTTCCATAACAATCCACATAATACAATTGACATTGCTCTTTGATAGGCTGAGCTACCATTACATACCCCGTATGGTAATCTTAACCACTCAAATAATCCCAATTGTGTTATAAAGGCTGTTAATGGAATACTTTCTTCTTCTAAGGATAATCCCCAAAATCCTTTTGCTGTATCCATTACTGATATAAATTTTGATCTATTACCTATCCAGTCTAATACTGTTGATGTGTTTGGAATTGGAAAAGCATCTTTGTAGGTTTTTAAATTTAATGGCCTATAATCAATTGCAAATCTTGGAGTTACTTTGCCTTCACATTTATGTCCTTTTTCAACTATTACTACACCCATGCCCCAAGGCGAATGACTTGGTCTAATAATTTTCTTTTGCAATAAATTTTCTATCGTTTCTCTTTCAAATTCTTCTAAGTGAGCTGGCTTTCTATATGGAGATTTCTTTATAGGTTTAGCATCTTCTAACAATATAATACGGTGTTTATAGCAATTAATATTTCCTATTTCACCTGGTTTTGCAAAAACATCTGGGTATTTCTGCAATACTTTCTTCAAAATTTCACTATCTTTTTCTGAAGCATCTGATGATATTCTTTGTAGAATATTTTGTATATGTTCTTCATCGGAACATTCTTTTATATCTTTATTTATGGGTAACTGTTCTGCAGTTATCTCTTCTATTGGTAAATCTTCAAATGTAGACATTTGAGCTACTAAAAATCCTTGTTCTAAAACTATTTCTGTAGAAGTAATATTAAATACGGGCAGATATATATTTTTCGCATATTTCTTCCTCATTAATATATCTGGCATATATAAATGTTTATTAGCTAATTGCAGACTCATTGAAAAAGTATTTAATTCTGCAAAATCATTTCCACCTATAACTGGAATTCGTTTTACAGTGTTTGGCTTAATTATTGTTTTTCGTTTTAAATAATACGAATGTTTCTTATCCCTATCTATTTCCTTATTAACTAATTTATCCTCAACTTTATTATCTTCGCTTGTGGTGTTAATGTTTGCACTTGTTTGGGTTTGGGAAATTGATTGTTTATTTACATTTTTCATTGTAGTAAAGAAATTTTGTACAAATACTAAATGTTTTTGAAAAGCTGTATCTTTAATTGATCTATAAATATTACTATAATCTATTTGGATAGATTCAATATTTAAATGCCAAAAGAATTCTATCGGACGCATTTTTACAAAAAAATTATCAATTCGAAGTTTTTCTGGCCCAAATAATATTTCACAGTTATGTGGTTTCATAAAATCATTTCCTAGCAATAAATCATACTTAAAGTTTTCTACTACTAATGCTCTTAACTGAATTGTTTCAGGTGTATCTTTAAATGATAAAGTTAGTGTTGTGTAGCCCTGAATCATTATACGGTTATTTGTTATTCCTCTTACTGTTAATGTTTTACTTATAGGTATTGGAGCCGAAGTTAACATTGATGCATTAACTATAGAAATACTTGAACCACAATCTACTAATATAAGAGCTTTCTTCCTATTTACATAGCCATCTATGTTTATCAAAGCTTTATCTACAGGCTTTCTACAGATATTTAATACATAAGTTGTTAATCGTCGTAGTTTAAATGGATTTCTTATGTAATAAGTTGTATTACTTGTTCTTGGATAATAATTAGGATTGAAATAATTAAAAGGTCTTTTGAAATTTAGGTTGTAATCCCTTTTGTTTTGTATATTATTGTGTTCGGCGGAGTGAATTAGGTTGTTGCGGAACTCCGCCCTTCTCCGTTTTTTTGATTTTTAGGGTTTAAATTGCAAGCACTTCCCCAATGGCCTAATTGTCTACAAAATGGACAAGGTGTTGTTGGAGGTCTGTATGGTTGTTTTTGCTGATTGTTTCGAATTGGTAATGTGCATTGATTTGTGTAGTGATTTGTGCGATTGCAGTTGTTGCAACGCCTATTCCTATATTGGAAATTTTGCTGCCTATTTTGCCAATTTTGACGCCTTTGCAATGTATTGCAAGTATTTGCTGTGTGATTGAACATACCACAAAGTTGACATTTTACTGTGTTCCTTTTATAATTATTCTTGTAGGAATTTATATTATTGAAATTTTGATTTTGTGAACTAATAGGTTTTGTATTTGTAGTTGTCTGCTCATTAGAAATTGCCTTTTCTGTCCACGAAGTTAATGCAGCTGTCTGCTTCTCAATTAGTTCATTTTGCTTATCTAACTTTTTAGCAATAATACTATCTTCTAAAGAAATATTATTAATATCTTCTGAAGCCTGAATAAGTCTCAAAGTTTCCTCAGCTTTCCTCATATTTGTTAAAAATTCATCTACAGTTTTTGCTTGCAGTGGGATTATAACTTGCATATAGTTTGGCTTTAGTCCTTTTGTGAGTCGCCTAACTTTGCCTTCTTCCGACATTTTAGGATCATAATCTTTCATTAAATCCAACATGTCATATACATATGCCTCAGGTGTATCAGCTAAAGTTTGTTTCCTTGCTAACATTTTATCTTCAGCTTCGTCTTTTGATGAAACATTTTTAAATGCTTTTTGTAATTCCTGAGTTAATTCTCCCCAAGTTAATGGCGGAACTACAACTGCTGCACCACCACCAGCGGCTGCTGCGGCTGCTACTGCGGCTGCTGTGGCTGCGATAAGCCAATGCTCTACCCAAGTAATGTACCATTTTTGAGCACTACCTAATAAATAATTTGGCAATTGAAGTGTTTTAATTTCATCTGTCCAGTTATTTGATTTAGCTGCAATTTCATATTGCTGTAAGTATTTATAAGCATCTTCATCTTTCCTACCACTAAATTTTGTCGGTACTGCTGCTACTTTGACAGGTTTGGCTGCCATTTTAAATTCTAAATTTTATCAATTGAAAACAAAAGTTATAGAAATTATAGAGATTTTGAGATTTTATCTACTTCTAAACATCATAAATAATTCTAACCTTTCAAATTCAAAGAATAATGGTTTAGGAATTATAGTAAATAAATCTTGATAAAGAAATAATTGTAAAGTTTCAGCTTCCTCAAAAGTTTCTATATATTTAATATGAATAGATTTGCTATATTTGTTATAATAAATTGTTTTGTTATTATTAAAATGCAATCTTAGCTTTTTGAGTAATGAGTTTACGGTAATTGTTGGATATTCTTCTCTATCAAAATGAATTCTGACTATATAGGTAGTCATAGTTTTATTAAATTTTCTACAATAAGTTGTCAAATGTTGTGTACCTATTGGGAAGAATACGACATTGTTTTTGAAAATGTCCTTTCCTACCACAAATATAACAAGCAATTTTCGAATTTCTCTTGTTTAAATTATTATATCTAGGTTTGTTTGCTGGCTGAGCATTTTCTATTTTAATTGTAATTGTTGATCCCGGTTTGGGGTTAGTAATTATAATTTGTTGTTGGCCTGACATGATTGATTAATTTCTATTCCTATTTATGTTCTTTAGTGTCACTATTTCGTTTTTCTGATTGGTTAGCTAAATTTGTTTTGTTAATATTTAAACTAAATACTTTTAAAGTTATTGGATCTAATACTAGCGAACCTTTAATACCTGAAGGTGTTTCAAATCTTACTTTTGATTTTTGAGAATTTTTG
Source organism: Yoshiicerus persimilis (assembly GCA_020352615.2). Classification (NCBI taxonomy): domain Eukaryota; kingdom Metazoa; phylum Arthropoda; class Collembola; order Entomobryomorpha; family Tomoceridae; genus Yoshiicerus; species Yoshiicerus persimilis. The sequence goes on from CM036941.2 coordinate 7,311,514, forward strand.
TTGTCTAGCGTAAAAGTCTCTTTTGAATTCGACATAATTCTATTAAAAGGAATTCGTAGATTTAGTTAGCATTAATTTGGCTTTGTTCTTTAACATTGTACCATTCAGTTTTTCTAACATGTTTACAACTGCTGGCAGATCTGATATAATTGCTATAATTGTTAATAGTAATAGGAAAGTCAGTACAGTAATACAGCAAGACATTTTGAATTACATATAATTAAAATTAAAATTTTCTACAGGTAAGTTCGTTTAAAAAAATTTTTTGAAAATTTTCTAAGTTATTCAAGGTTTAAAAAATTTTGCCGTGACCTTGGCCAGGTGTGACCCACTTTTCTATTTTTTCTAGCTAATTTTTAAATTTATTTCGAAATTTTGTAAAATTTTAACTAAATATTTAAATTTCCTAACAATTAAAGTATACCTCTAAGGGCCACCATAATTTTATCTATGTTATAACACAGTTGTACCTTATGACGCAAAAGGGGGTTCTTGGTTCCTGGCATATAAATTAACTGTAGGAAATTGGTATGGGTAATTGGAAATTTGGTAATTGGGTGAATCCTCTCGAAAACATAATTGGTATTTTGGATTTGATTGTTCTCACAATATGGGATAAATTTGGATTAGGATTTCTTGCATAGGTTTTTGGTAACAATCTCTCATTATGGGATAGTTTGGAAAGTAATCTCTTACTATGGGTTAGTTTGGGAATAATCTCTTATTATGGGATAATTTGGGAATAATCTCTTATTATGGGATAATTTGGAAATAATCTCTTATTATGGGATAATTGGTTTACGTCGAAATTATGAAATGAATGTTGTCTCCATGTTTTTCCGTATGGGTAGTCTTACTCTCTAATTGTGATGAGAATTACAAATATTATAATGAACTTACATTACTGAACCCAATTTACAGTAGTTGAACAGTCTCGCAATTTTGGATAATGTTGGTAGTTTTATTTGTAGTCAGAAGTCAAGATTTTTCAGTTGAAAACACAAAACACATTTTATAATATTTATCCTATGGTTAAACCAGCAGCGTAACAGACAAAAAGTTGGAGAGAAGATTGCAGTTGAAAATCTGATGATAACTGAGCTCTGCAGGCGGGTTTTGTTGTCAAGTGGTTCATGTCCACTTCGGATTTCTGCTCCTGCTTGTTTTAACATGATTGGAGTCAAGGGAATATTAAGAAAGAGTATAAATAAAGTAAATCTGATCTTTTGCTGGAGAATCTTAAGAAAAGATACTTTAGCATTGAAAAGATTAGTTTTTCCCTCTTGCTCTCGTCCCTTGGCTTTAGCCAATCCTACGCTAAGGGTTGAGGGCGGATCTTTAAGGGTAAGTGGAATTTCAAGTGCTTACTTGATCTTCGCTTCCTTTATCTGTCCGTTACTTTGCTTGGCTTACTTACAAAGTATTTTTTATTATATAAGTATAACTGCTATAGCTTATAGTATTGTAACACAAAACTTAGTTAAATCATACAATAAATGGCTTTACCTTACAAAACTAAATTGAATCGTCCAAAAAACGGTTTAACCATACCAAAAACAATTTAATCAACCAAATAAAGGTATGACCGTACACAAAAAATTAAATCATCTAAAATTTGGCTTACCCTTCCCAAATAAAATTAAAACACCACAAAAATGATGTTTTAATTACAATTACAAAGAAGATTTAAATACCCAAAAAATAGTTTAACTGTAAAAAGGAAAATGAAATGACTTGAATCCCTGACTTTACCTACCGAGAGCCGTTACCTACCCCGATGTTTCCTACCCAGGCTTTACCTGCCCCGACTTTTCCTACGGAGATTTTTCCTATCCAGACTTTTCCTACCCTGACTTTCCCTACCCCAATCTTTACCTACCCCGACTTTTCCTACCCCAGGCTTTACCTACCCCGACTTTTACTACCCAGGTTTTGTATACCTACCCCGACTTTTCCTAACTCAGTCTCTACAACCTCGTCTTGTCCTACCCCAGCTTTTACCTACTTTTTTTTTCCTATCCCCGACATTTTCTACCCCAGTGTTTTCCTATTCCCGACTTGTCCTTTGACAATAAAGTGAGTGAAGTGTTTTTCTAGAAACAAGGTAAATTCTCCTTAAGTAGAGTTTCTGTTGTTATCTGACTTTAATTTAAACCAAAAGTTTCCCATTTCATTTGACTCACACTTCACTCACTTCATTGTCAAAAGACAATTTCTACTTAAAATTACATTTGAGAAAATCGAAAGCTGTTACAGTGGTGGGATTTTGAGTATTTGGTAGAAATTTGGGGATAGGGGAAGACCAGGGTAGGAAAAGAGGAGGTAGGTTTTTTGGTAAGTCAATTTTTGGATGATTTTATTTTCTTGTGTAAGGTCAAGCCATTATTTGGGTGATTTAATTTTTTTGTAAGGTTAAGCCATTTTTTGGGTGATTTAATTTTCTCTTGTAAGATTAAGCCATTTTTTGGATGATTTAATTTTCTTTTGTAAGGTTAAGCCATTTTTTGGATGATTTAATTTTCTTTTGTAAGGTTAATCCATTTTTTGGGTGATTTAATTTTCTTTTGTAAGATTAAGCCATATTTTGGATGATTCAATTTTCTTTTGTAAGGTGAAGCCATTTTTTGGATGATTTAATTTTATTTTGTGTGAATAAACTTTATTGTATAAATAAGCCATTTTTTGTACAAATAAATTTTAATTTGTACGCACGCGTCTATTTATTGTGCACAATGTTTTGTAAAAATGTAGCCAAATATTGTACGAATAATATTTAAGCCATTTTTATGTAGCCATAAATAGACAAAGCACAGTTTTCGCAGTGTGCTTTTAAAATCCTGTCGTAATTTCTCCTGTATATTCTTTGCTATTCATTCCACTGCCAATGATATAAATTCACTGCAGAATCTAAATATTAAAATAGATTAAAACGAAAGCTTTACTTTTGTCCTAAGGAAGCGGTTTTCTCAAACAAAGTGGATGTCACTAATTTCTCAGTCAATACCAAGATGGACGAATCGTTGGAGAAAGAGAATCGGAAAAATCCAATGCTGTTGAGCCCAGTAAATAATGCCTCTTACATTAATTCATTTAATTTTTAGAAGTCTTTAAAATAATAATGCCTGGGGTAATTTTAAACTTTTATTGAAGAAAGACTTTTGGTAGTAGCTTATTAAAATTGCAACCATTATTTACTAATTGCATTTACTTTTAAATTTAGGTCATTCGATGTGTTTTCAAATTTCTCAACATTGAAGATATGAAAAACTGTCGTCTTGTCTGTCGTGATTGGGGATCAATTGGGAAACCAGAACTTACAAGCCGTGCACTAATCCGCTTTTATAAAAGTGAATACAGGAAAACTAAAGTTGTTCCTGTGAACTTTCAGTCTTGTTTTCGAGACTCGACCTCTTATTTCAGTGCCTTCGCTATTTCTGGCCGTCTAAGAAACGCCTGTATAGACCATTCATGGACGATTGAAGAATTAACAGAATTTTTTGATGAGCAGCAAGAATATATAAAGGAACTAACATTAAGCTTCAAATACCCTGATGAAAACCTGGTGAAAAAGATCAATCTAGGTTCTTGGATTTCGAAATCCCCAATGATACAGAACGAAGCGAAATACCTGACAAAATTAACAATTGAAGGCAGGGGAAATAACTTGGATATTCGTCCTCTGCACCTGATTGCACATATCAAGGACCTGTCTTTGTCAAATTGGAAAATCCATGTTGAAGCCGGAGTTAAGATAAGCTCTATTAAACTGAAATTGTCAAACGCGACATTTTATCAAGATGGATTTACATTGAGGAGTGTTTTAATAAATGATGTTGTGGATCTTCGGAAAACAGAAGAAATAACATTACACATTAGGGACTTAGGTGCTATAGAATATATATTGGACTTATACGGCCGTGTAACTCTTAGAAAACTAATTTTGGATGGCAATAACGTTAAGTATGTGAATGGGGAAACATCACAGTGGGCCATAGAGCACTTGGCGATAATGAATGCTGATCCTTATTCATTGAGCCGTCAGATGAATATTAAGGAACTTTACTTACCAAGTGCCAGATCTTTTGATTTGTCCAATATGCCTACCTCTATTCAAAACCTAGTTGTACCTGGTCTATTCGGAATGCTTATAAGTAGCCAGCCAATAGCTTTCCAGAACTTGCAATACTTACAAATTACCGAATCCCTTAACGATTTTTCATTTCTCTCTCACTTTATGAATTGTCCTCAACTGACTAACTTAAAGTTGTTATATAGAAGTGACAACATAGAATTGAAATCCCTTTGGATGCCTAAAACCATCAAGACATTCATGATTGAGGGTTCTCATTGTGGAATTAAGTGGGTCGGTGAAAGTTTCTGGAATCTTGATACTCTAGTTATTCGTAATTTTAAAATTGCGAAAGAACTTTGTGTAAATAAAATTCAAGTAGAAGATTTAGTTGTTTACGATTCGGAATTGAAAGTGGACGAATCCTTCCTTGACTTTTTGGAACTCCGAAAACAGTACTGTTTTGGGAGACGACTTTTTATTGGCGAACTAAAGTGGAACGACAAGGAATTTAAAGATAGTGTTTTGTTTGACCACGTTGAAGCCGAATCATCATTTTATGTACTCCAAGATGGCCAAAAGGGGTACGCAGTTTCCAAAAGTGATTTCCATGAGCTTATTCCGAAACATATTGATGCTCATCGATACAAGATGCTCCAATTTATGTCATAATTCACTTTTCAATTTATGCCAGCAACCCTCTATAAATATCACTAATACTGTCTAACAGTTTCAAAATTATAACTGTGCATAATTGCAATCTGCAAATTGTGGACACAGACTTACGGAAACTATAATGTATATAATTCAGTCAAAATGAATAATTAGTTTAGAATCATATTTGTTTGGTTTAACATGTTTCCGGAATTTATGTAATAAAATGTGTAATGCTAAACTATGATACTTTCACTCTATTTCTCATTGTTGAATACGTTACGAAAGAATAATATTCATAAAGACTATTATATTTAATTTTATTAACTATTGCCAATACAGATAACTGCCATTACTGTATTCCTAACACAAAATGCGAAAATACAAAATGATTAAGTATTTGTATAGATATTACAGATAATTCGTTTATTAATACACTAATACCAAAATTGCATTAGTTGCAATTGCAATGCGCATTGTAATTGAAGACTGTCGCCGAAAATGGGGTCATCTGCAGTCATGAAATTCATTGTAAACAAACTTCATAAATTATTAGTAGAAATGCGCAACCTTCCATAGTTACAGGTGGCCCAGTTATAGGTAAATAAAATAATTTGCAATGCAACACGATGATCGATGAAAACCATTTCTTCAAACGCGGAATTGAATGCCTTTTCTTAAACTTCCACTTGTTCTTACGCTAGGCTAGGTTTGATAAGTTTAAGAATTGTAGCGAATCTGAAAGGATTGATTCTAATCATGACAAGTCAGCTAATAGCCATTTCGCAAAACTTAATACAGCATATGAATTCGAGCAAACGGCGACCTGCAAACATTCTGTCATCTAAGGATGCAAAAGCCAAGCGGTTTAAAAACTCAGGTTTAGCATACGTAGGGAGAAATGGTTTACATCATCCTAACAAACCACTCCCTTCTGATGTAAGTAACTTATAAAATGTTTTATAATGATATGATAATGTGTGTTTTAATGTAGTTTCAATACATTTTCATTTGTATTAAAAGAACAAAGTATGCGGAGCGACTTGCAACAAAAGAGGGTGTTCTTTTTCAAGAGATACAAAAAAGGCCTTGTTTGATAAATTTTACCAATGTGGAGATTGGAATTTGCAATCTACGTTTTTATCTAAGTGTATTGTAGAAAATCCAGTAGCAAGAAGAACGGCAAACGAAAACTCCAAGCGAAATATCACAACAAGGTATTGCACAAGTCTTTTCATATATTTTGAAATACGTAGTGCTTACTAAAATATTCACCATTTTGAAGTACAATGAAGCTAAACGTTGTGTAGGTACTATCTACCTCTTGAAAACTTAATGATAGACGTCTGCAAGAAAACATTTCTGGATGTATTTCAAATCACAAAGAAAAGGGTTGAAACTAAAAAAAAAGATTTGGAACGGTGACCTCATCCAAGTTGACTTAAGAGGACTACACAATAATAGACCGAAAAAAATATGTGAACAGACCCGAAATGCTATTCGGGAACATATCAACCGCTTTCCTTCGTATCCTAGTCATTACTCTAGAAGTGTTGGTGATATTGATCGTAAATATCTATCTCCTGACCTTACACTATTGAAAATGGTCGACAAATTTAATGAAGAGCACCCTGAAATACCAAATGCATCTAAATTACGAAACGCTTACACGGAGGAATTTTACAGATTAAAATGCAGAATAGGAATTCCAAGGTCGGATACATGCTCAACATGCGATAAGCTATTCATTGAAACGCAAAATGCGGATCCAGAACTTCGAAAAATTGCAGAGGAAGAGAAGTTAGCTCACTTAATCCAATCTGATGGAGGTTACGCTGCAATGTCAAATGGCATTCAATTGTCCAAGTCTTTAGACAATTTTTATGTACTTTGCGTAGATCTTCAACAGGTTCAAAATATAATAAATACGCTTTACAAATGAAATTTGGTTATTTATCTATTATAATAAAATTCAGGACTAATATAATCTTTAAATCAATCCCTAGGTCCTATTTTGCCCGACGTTGACCCATTCTGATGTTTTCTATCAGCGGCAGTACAGTTCCTATAATTTGTGCATCTACGACTGTAAGAATGATCGCGGTTCAATGTGCTTCTGGCACGAAGCGGAGGGCCACCGAGGATCAGTAGACATAATGAGTTGCATATACGAATACTGCAAACAAAAATTTCCACCTTTGGAAAACGGCGAAACTCGTCATTTAGTAATATGGAGCGACAGATGTGGAGGTCAGAACAACAACTTTTTGTCTTTATGTGTGTACACATATCTGGTACATCTTGGATTGTTTACAACTGTTGAGCAAAAATTCTTAATTTCTGGGCATACCTTCCTAAACTGTGATCGCCTTTTTGCCCTTATTGAAAAGCGTAAGAAAGTATCAAATGCCTATGTTCCTGAAGAATGGATTCAGATAATTTTAGACAGTCAGCCCAGTCGGCCGTTCGAAATTATTAGAATGAACCGAGAAAAATTCCGAACACTAGATGCTCTGTTGGGAATAATGCCATTACCTCCAAAACTGCAGGTTTCGAAAATTCTTCTAACAAGAATAGAAAAAAACTATATCGGTAGTTTTTTAACAAAGGAATCTCACGTCAATCCAATGCCTTACACTTTCCATCAAATGTACGCATCGGGTCAATCAAGAATCCCGTACTCACGTAGAACTCTGTGGAATGCAAACTGCTTAAATGGATTTCAGCTAGTATCAAAATATACTGCTGCCTTGCCTATTGGGAAAGAAAAGAAAAGCAATTTGATTGCAATGAGCCGATATCTCTTACCGGAATATCAAGGCTTTTATTTAAATCTCAAATCTTAAGCTACTTTCAAAATATAGTGCTAACGATAGAAGGCAAAAAGAGGATTTTTCTTGAAATGGGGCAATATTTCCTACAGTAATATGTATATTTGTTACTCTAATCACTCATTTCTCTAGTTGCGTTTATTACTTTAGCATCATGTAACTGTCACGTTAATGCTTAGGAAAAGCTTTTATGTAATATCTATAATAGTATATATATCTAGAAGGGATATATTTTTAAGTAGTGTGCATAGATTAGTATAGTAGTACAAAAGTGTACGATGCTCACTCCATTGCGGCTTAATACTAATAAACCTTATGTAACTGTTATTCTATGTAATTTTCGTTATTGTCTAGTGTTTATTAAAAAACGTGTCTAAAAGATAAAGTTGCTTTACTGTCTCTTCTTCAGAATTACTTAAAGATGGTCACATTTAGTATAGAAATAATTTACTATTGCGTTTGCATTTTAATTCTTTAAATTGCGATTTACTACCATAGTTACAATTAGCCACAACTTGGGGATGCAGATGACCCCATTTTCGGCGACAGTCTTCAATTGATCATTGTTCTGTTTAGCTTAAAACTACCCTTACTGAATTTCAGTTTTTAATCTGAACAGTCAAAATCAAATTAATTGTGTTATCAAACAAAATTTCCATGAATGTGACAGTTGTTTTCTTTTGAATTGTAAAACAATTACCAAATATAAGCCCAAACGGTTTACAAGCTTTCAATTTCCGTAAACGGTATTTATTTTGAATTGTCCTTTTCCAGTTTTGCTGAAATAATTTAGATTGGTTGGCCACCCCTCCTAAACTAGCAATAACGTATTTCTCCCAAAGCAGGCCAATAATGGACAACAATGGAAACATAATGTACATAGAAATTGGAATATGGTCCACTAATTTTATAGCACTAAAAGTAGTGAGCATTTGAATTACATTAAAGGCCGCTAAACTCACTCCTAAAGCATTTGACCAAAATTCATTTAGGTATTGATTTAGTAACCTTATTATTTGATATATACGAATGGATACATGAATATTTCCATCTCTATCTTCAAAGTGTTTAATTCCAGGTCCGATTGATTTCAAGCAGAAGGCAAACTGGAAGCAGTATACGAACAACCAGTTCATAAAAAGATGAAAAGTAGCTGCTCCTTGAGTGGTGAATAGAAAAGTGACGATGAAAGTAAAGATGCGAATGAGAAAGGAAGTATGAAATTCTTCTGGGAAAGTTTCTCTCAAAAATCTCTGAACTGGATTCCAGTCTCCTCCGTAGGCGGATTGCAGAGAAGTTGAACCGCACATAAGGAATATTATTATATACATTAATAGCATAACTTTTGATAAGAATTTTGCCCTTCTGATTTGTTCTTCGTTTTCCGTTTTAGTTTGAAATCTACTTGCTGAAAATAAAAAAATTCTTAGTGATGAATATTTACTCCTAATTAATTAATTTTGTACCTGTATTTGTGTGGGTCTGCACAGTAATGCGTAAGCGGATTAAAGGATTAAGTGCCCTTTTTACCAATTAGTCCCTAAAAGTAGCACCTGAACGATGGTTGTCGAGAGGCATCCCAAAAATCACGAAATAAATAGAACAGTGTTGCCACTATTGGGTTTCTTTGCTTATGAAAGTGTAGAAGTTATACTTATGGATACGAATTGTGGTTTGGAGTTGGAGTACTATTGGTATTACATTATGGCTCTATGTTTATGTTGCAAAGCAAAATAGGAAATGTACTAAATGGTAAACCATGTCACACATATAAAATTCAAGTCAGTATCGATTGCAATTATTACTACATATTTCATATTTCAAATCATGGAATACCTGTACTGAGTACGCAGGTATTCCATTTGAGTACAGTGTACTCAATTTGAATAGTTAGAATTAGTGATACATATCACCAATATTTACGAAAACAAGAGATAATAATTTAAAAAACTTTCCCTCTAGGACTTGAAAACAATGTAGATGATATGTATCATTGATTTTAACCATCCAAATTGAAGATACCTAAGTCTTCCAGAGTTCGAAATGTCCAGTCGTAATGACAATTGATTACGTATTTATAATTGATATAAAACAGTAAATAATGGTTTATATGTAAATGATTTTTTTGTTACTATTACAGCATAGCCCCTTAATAATTACCTTTATTGCTTATTTGGTGCTTTATTATGGCAATTTCCAAGACAGAGTTCAGTAGTATAAATCAACCAATCTTGGTGGTAAGAGCCCTAACAATATTCTAAAATAAAATCTATCAAGAATTTTTAAATTTTGTCAGTTTAGAATTTACTAAATATAAATTTGCTAACGAATAACAAATAACTTACTGAACTCTAATAATTGTATTGATAAACTACAATGCAAAGAATTGCTTGTAGTATTTATTTCAGAATACTCATTTTTGTATAATTTGTGTCTATACACTGTAGATAAGTGTATACTAAACTGTTTTTTATACAGATAATACTTAACATACTAGACTATTAGATATGCTTACAAGTTTATATGCAGAGTGACATGACATTGTAGAAATTACTGTTTACATACACTTTCTTAAGTCAAACATTTGTAACCGTTAACGCTGGCAACACTGTAAGTAAGGCTTACTTCAATGCACGTGCATGAAGGGTTCCCTTCGCTGAAGAACAATAGAGGACTTAAAATAATCCGGCTTATAGAAAAGGCTCGCGGTCAGTTTTCGCATAACTGTTCAAGACCATTTGTGTACCTGAAAATTGTGTGACATATCGGACAGAAACGTTAGCCAAGATTATTACCTCCTTTGCTCTGACAATCAACAGGATATCGAGTAACATTTTAATGATGACCAAAATGGAAAACTGAATGTAAATAACTATTTTATGTGCTTGAAATGTGGGATCTGGATAATATAATTCAATCAGCAAACGGACTGAAGAGTAGAGAAATCCTAGAATGGAACCCCAAACGAAAAATATCCAAATTAAGTATTGTGGATTGGAATTGGTCAATCTTAAGCAGAGTTTCTTATCATCCCAATCAAATGGTGTGGCTTTAAGGAAACCGAATATTTTGAAGAACCGAGCCACTTCTTTCCAATAAATTTGGAGGTAATCCTCGGATATTCCATCTGCTTTTCTTTTCTTAAGACGCATTTCATAACTGTCTTTTATGGAGGCTAAGAATTCTTTTACCACAAACACCTTATATAGCTAATAGTTAAAAGAGTTACGAATTTTCAAAATTACTTTTGAAAGAAAATAATTACAGTAATTAGGAACCAATTGACATATGGTAATGGAGAGTATTTATTTAGGTGAAAATGATATAAATGTTGAAACTATGGTATAAAATATAAGAAGAAATGGTACTAAAATGAAATCGGATGATTGTGTATATCTGAAAATGAAATGGAAAGTCCAGGAGAGTCAAACAGTCAAATAAAAGATTTCTGACAAGAAAAATTAAGTTTGCAGTTCAGTTTTATACAGATTACCGAATACGGAAAAGACTACGGAAGTATTGCAATGCAATATTCCATGAAGGTTATTTTATAGTTATTGTCAAGTTTCTGAGTAATACTTCCGGGACAATATTTGACCAAATTAATGTCCGGGATTTTTTCAATAGGGAAAAGAATAACTATTTGTACTTGTAAATGTTTCCGATTTGGGGTACCTGATTTCTCACAATTTAGTTAACTGAATAAACGAAATCGGTTTCGGATAAAACTTCTCAGCTAACACGTTTTAGAAAACGGTTACATACATTGTAAAAGCTAAACTCAGCCGCAGCTTCCGTTTTTATTTAGAATACCTCAGCTTTTGGTTTTCTTTTGAAAGCAAGATTTTTGAGAGCTAAATAATCAAGGAGAACAGTTTATTTCTAACCATAAAATTAAAAGCATGTATTACGTTTTTTAAAGGTAGATAGCGGAATAGATTGCAATACTACTGGAAGGTTATTTATAATTATTACAAACTTACTAAAGAGAAATAGCATTTCCTGGTTTCGCCTATTAATACCTCCGTCCGATTTATTTTTGTTGAGGAGGAGAATAAACGAGGCCACTTGTAAATGTTTCATATTGACATTAGTAGACAGGAATTCTCATTTATTCTACAAAATAATCAACTCGGTTGCAATCATAATATTTAGAAGCATTTCCTTTTCCTGCTAACATTTATAATCCCTCTTTGTAGGTAAATACACAGGCCCTTTTCCTACAAAGTGAAATTAATAATTCAAAAGTAATTGAAATTACTCAGGAAAATCTATTAATAGTAATGTTTTACTTATGCTTACTTATACTCCTTATGCACGGAGCCTTTGAGCTTGTAATGTAAGTGTTATCATTTGCACACTGTACACACTGTGACTTCACACATTTAGCAGTTTAAAACGTTTCGACATTAATAATCAATTGTAATAAGTTGTAGTTCAAAATCTTAAATCAAAATTTACTAATAATTTTAATTTGGATTGGATGTTACATTTCCTTTATCTAGAGTATGTTTGATAAATGTATTTTGTAAAAAGAATACACATGTCTTCCTAAACACTATTATATTTTATTTTATTAGTCTTGTCAGCAAAGATAATTGTTATTAGACAAAGTGCTAACTTAAGCCATAGTGCTAACACCTAAAAACTGAAAAAAATGAACAAGTGGCATAAAAATACATATTTCTTTAAATTTAATGCTTTGTAAATGATCAAAGTTTCCAGTTTAGCTTAAAACTATCTTTACTATCTATCTTACGGATTCATCTATAAATCTTATAGCAAGAGAAAAGGATTCGTTTTGTAGAAAAATGAAAGAAAGTATTTACATACGTAACACTGAACAAACGATGAATCTTGATAAAGGAATAGAAATTAACCCTATTTGGATTCCTTTACTATCCTCTTTAATACAAAAGATAGATTAATATCCTATTTAAGCATTCTCTATGTCAACAATTAATTTTTACGTTTGATTATCATACTATTAACTTTTATCAACAAACAATAGAATCATAAATCATATATTAGTTTAAAATCAGTTTCCAATTTATACCCTGATGATGACAATAGCGAAGTTGTCGAAAGCTTGGGAATCTTTTAAGTATAATAAAAGTTGTTAGCCTTTTTCCGTTAAAATGAATTACTATCTTTACTAATTATTGGATTTTAATGTTAACGGACAAAATCAAATTAATTGTGTTATCGAACACAATTTCCATGAATGTGACAGTTGTTTTCTTTTGAATTGTAAAGCAATTACTAAATATAAGTCCAAACGGTTTACAAGCTTTCAATTTTCGTAAACAGTATTTATTTTGAATTGACCTTCTCCAATTTTGGCTGAATAACCTAGATTGACTGGCCACTCCTCCTACGCTAGCAATAACGTACTTCTCCCAAAGCAGGCCAATAATGGACAACAATGGAAACATCATGTACATAGAAATTGGAAGTTGTCCAGCTAATTTAATTGCGGAAAAAGTAACGAGCATATGAATTACATTAAAGGCAATTAAGCTCACTCCTAAAGCATTTGACCAAACTCATTTAAGTATTGATTTAGTAACCTTACTATTTGATACATACGAATGGATAAATGAATATTTCTATGTCGCCCTTCAATGGGTTTGTTTGCAGGACCGATGGATTTCAAGCAGAAGGCAAATTGAGTGCAGTATACGAACAATAAGTTCAGAAAAAGAAGAAATGTAGCAGATCCATGAATAGTGAATTGAAAAGTCACGATGAAAGTACAAATGCGAATGAGAAAGGAAGTGTGAAATTCCACTGGAAAAGTTTCTCTCAAAAATCTCTGAACTGGATTCCAATCCCCTCCGTAGGCACATTGCAGAGAAAGTGAAACGCTTACAAGGAATACTACTGTGTAAAATAATGGCATCATTTTTGATAAGAACTTCGCTCTTCTTTTTTGTTCTTCGTTTCCCATTTTAGTTTGAAATTTACTTGCTGAAAATAAAATATATTCAATTGATGAATATTTACACCTAATTATTTAATTTAGTACTTGTAGTTGTGTACCTGAAAATTGTGTGATATATCGGACAGATACGTTCCACAACATTATTCCCACCTTAGCTGTCACAATTAACAGGATATCGAGCAGCATTTTCATGGTAATCAAAATGTAAAACTGAAGGTAAATTACAATTTTGTATGCTTGAAATGTGGGATCTGGATAATACAGTTCGATCAGCAAGCGGACTGAAGTGTAGAGAAATATTAGAAAGGAACACCAGACGAAGAATACCCAAATGAAGTATTGTGAATTGGAATTTGTCATTCTTACGCAAAGTTTCTTTTCATCCCAATCAAATGAGATAGCTTTAAGAAAACCGAATATTTTGTAGAACCGAGCCACTTCTTTCCAATAAATTTGGAGAAAATCCTCAGAAATTGCCTCAGTCTTTCTTTTCCTAAGCCGCATTTTATAATTTTCTTTTATCTACTCTACGAGTGCGAATTAATTTAACACAGGTCCTATATAGTTATGGGAGCAACTCTAAAAATTACTTTTCTTGAAGAATTTGGGAACCAATGAATAAATGTTTGTTAATATTTATCGTTTTAAAATTCTGAAATATTCAAAGTTGGAAGGCAACGGTGAATCTGTTTTAAGATATTTTTGAAGCGAATTCTTTGAATTTATTTACCCAAGTTAATTTTTTTGAAATTTCACCTAAATTAATTTATTAAATAATCGCTATTTGCTAATGTCACGGGCTAAAAATATTCTCTAAACCGTTATTTGCCAACGGAACACTTATTTGCGTAAGTGTGTTGTATTTTAATGGATATCATGCCAATTTTATATGCCATTAAAAATGCTACTATAAAGTGAAATAGGATTCCTGCGTGTATCAGAAGTTTAAATAAATTGTCCACGAGAGTCAATATTCAAATAGAAGATGAGTTCTTTTCTGACAAGAAAAATTAAGATTTTAGCACAGTTTTATACAGACTACGGAATGCGGAACCGAATACGGAAGTATTACATTGCTATATTCATGTACAGTTGTTTTAGAATTACTGTCAAGGTATTGAATATTTCCTGGTTTATTTCCATTGAATACTTTTACGCAAGTACCTTATAGAAACTGTCAAAGGGAAATAGAGTTTATTGAAACAAGAAAAACACAGTTTGCAATGTCGTTTTATGTAGAATGCGGAACAGAATACTGCAGTATTACAATTGCATTACGATTTTCAATTACGGTAATATCAGGTATTAATGTCAGGATTTAGAATATTTCCTGGTTTTATGGAATTAACATCCTGGTTTTTTTCAAATAAGGAAGATAACAAATAATGTACTTTATATTTTAGATTTTGCTACCTGCACTCAAAGTTTTGAAAGAACATTTTACTGGTCCTGGTAACATGAAATTAAAAAAATAAATCTGCAATAAATGCTGCAAAATTTACGGATTTGAACTATTTAACTATAGGGTAAGAAATTTGGATGTTGACATGGAAAACTAAATTATGACCTACATATACCAATGGCAAAAATTTGGTCTTTTCAAATTTTTTAAGTCAAAAGAGTTTTGTTCTATAGATATTGAATTGATAAATATAGCGTAAACCGGCCTATATGAGCTGGACCGCACATAGCCCGGGCTACGAACCTCATAGGCCGCTTCCTCCAGATTTACACTAATAAGGCTTGCCCTAATATAAGCTATATACTGATCCTCCAATGCTGTCCTTGTTTACCCAATGGCTTTTTTAAGAGCCACCATTTTTTCCAAAAAGGAAACCGAGAGCAAATAATGGAGATGGGTATTGGCTCCTGCTAGTAGTCCTTGTGTTAGTGTTATTAACTGTTGTAACAAAAGTTATTGCCATTTAACCCATTGCAAATTAGACAAAGTATTAATTAAGTAACACGGTATTACTAATACCATAGTACTAATACATGAAAAGTGAAAACAATAAGGTAGCATTAAATTGATGTATTTAAAATCTTGATTACAAAGCAATTAATTGTGTTATCAAACAAAAGTTCCATAAATGTAGCAGTCGTTAGCTTTTGAATTGCAAAGCAATTACTAAATACAAGTTCAAACGTGTATGTTAATATGGATATGCCACATTTTTCTTTGTCTAGAAAACATTCGATAAATGAACATCTTCAAAGGCATATATGTGTATTCAGAAGCACTTATATTCAATTTTATTGATAGATATCGGCAAAGATATTTGCTATTTGACAAAGTGTTGAATTAAACCAAAGTATTAATACATTAAAAAATAGGAAAAAATAAAAACTGATAGTACAAAAATAAATATTACTTAAAATTCGCATATTTCAAGGTAAAATTACAAAAAGTCATTATTTGAAATTCAAATGTGTATTATAAATGACCAAAGTTTACAGTTTAGCTTAAAACCAGCTCTAATAAATTTTAGATTTTGATGTTAACGGACAAAATCAAATTAATTGTGTTATCGAAAACAATTTGCATGAATGTAACACTGGTTTGCTTTTGAATTGTAAAGCAATTACTAAATATAAGTCCAAAAGGTTTACAAGCTTTCAATTTTCGTAGACAGTATTTACTTTGGATTACCTTTTTCCAATTTGTATGGAATAATCTACTCTGATCGGCCACTCCTCCTAAACTAGCAATAAGGGATTTCTCCCAAAGCAGGCCAATAATGGACATCAATGGAAACATGATATACATAGAAATTGGAAGATGGCCTAGTAATTTAATTGCACTGAAAGTAGTGAGCATATGAATCGTATTAAAGGCAATTAAACTCACTCCCAAAGAATTTGACCAAAAATCTGTTTGGAATTCATTTAGTATACTTATTATTTGGTACATACGAATGGATACGTGAATATTTCTATTTCTAAAGTGTATAACGGCAGGGCTTATTGATTTCAAGTAGGAGGTAACCTGAGTGCAGTATGCAAACAACAAATTCAGAAAAAGAAGATATGTAGCTGCTACATAAGTTGTCAATTCGAAAATCACCATGAAAGTATAGAAGCGATTTAGAAAGGAAGTGTGAAATTCCTCTGGAAAAGTTTCTCTATTGAATCTTTGTACGGGATTCCAATCTTCTCCGTAGGCTGCTTGCAGAGAAAGTGAAGCGGAGGTAACGAATGTTATTATGTAAAATAATAGCAAAACTTTTGAGAAGAATTTTGCTCTTCGTTTTTGTTCTTCGTTCCCCATTTTACTTCGAAATTGACTTGCTGAAACAAAATAAATTCAAATTGAGGAATATTTACATATAAATAGTTTAGTACCTCTTTTGATATACCTGAAAGTTGAATGATGAATCGGACACCAACATTTACCAAGATTATTACCTCCTTTCCTCTGGCAATTAAGAGGAAATCGAGTAGCATTGTAAGTGTAATCGAAATGTAAAACTGAATGTAGATAACAATTTTGTGTGCTTGAAATGTGGGATCGGGATAATACAATTCAATCAGCATACGGACGGAAGAGTAGAGAAATATTAGAAAGGAACCCCAAACGAAAAATATCCAAGTGAAGTACTGGGAATTGGAATTGGTCATTCTTAAGCAGAGTTTCTTATCATCCCAATCAAATGGTGTGGCTTTAAGGAAACCGTATATTTTGAAAAACCGAGCCACTTCTTTCCAATAAATTTGGAGGTAATCCTCAGATATTCCATCCGTTTTTCTTTTCTTAAGATGCATTTTATAACAGGTCTTTTATAGATGCTAAGGATGCCTTTATCAGAAACACTTTGTATAGCTAATATTTAAAAGAGTCACGAATTCCGAAAATTAAGTTTGTAGTAAGACAAGAAAATTTAAGTTTGTGGTACAGTTTTATACGGATTACCGAATACGGAAAGGAGTACGGCAGTATTACATTGCAATATTCCAAGAAGGTTATTTTATAATTATTGTCAAGTTTTAAATGATATTTCCTGGATAATATTTGACCAAATTAATATCTGGGATTTTTTCAATAGGGAAAAGAATGAGTATTTGTATTTGTAAACGTTTGTTTCCGGTTTTGGGTTCCTGATTTCTCACAATTTATTTAACCGCGTAAACGAAATGGGTTTCGGATAAAACTTCTCAGCTAACATGTTTTGGAAAACGGCTACATTTTAAAAGCTAACCTTAACCACAGCTTCCGTTACTAACTAGAAAGCCTCAGCTTTGGTTTTCTGTTGAAAGTTAAATATGTGAGATGTAAATAATCAAGGAGAACAGTTTATTTCTAACCAGAAAAGTTAAAACATGTATTACACTCTTTTAGGTAGATACCGGAATAGATGGAGGTATTGCAATACTAGTGGAAGGTTATTTATAAATATTACACATTTACTAGAGTAAAATAGTATGACTTATAATTAATCGTTCGTCTTAACATTTGAAATTTTCGTCTTTTTCCGTTGAATATTTCGTGATTTGAATTTTTCGTCTTACCATTTAACGGGTCGTCTTACCATTTAATGTGTCGTCTTGAATTTACATAGTACTTACATTTATATACACTATTTTTAGTGTTTTAGTTGGCATAGATGTTCAGTAAAGTAAAGCTTTTGTGGCCAGTTTAGGTCTCCCCCGTTTCCGCTTCTCGCCAATTGGAATTTTCCTCACTGACTGAGTAAAATATGTGAGTTTCTACATCGACGGAATTCCAATTATGTGTTTGCATAGTGAATTTTTTAAGGTAAGGTTCTGTGTGCATGTGCACGTTCCGTGTGCATCCACACGGAGCTACAATATACCCTACAATGTTGAGTTGTCATAAACTTCATAAATTACGTGGAAGACGACACATTAAATGGTAAGACGAAAAATTCAAATGACGAAATATTCAACCGAAAAAGACGAAAATTTCAAATGTTAAGACGAACGATTAAATACCACCCAAATAGTATTTCATGGTTTCGCCTATTATTACGTACGTCCGATTTATTTGTGTTGAGGAAGAGAATAAACCATGCCACTTGTGTTTCATATTGACACTAGTAGACAGGAATTCTCATTTATTTTACGAAATAATCAACTCTGTTGCAGTCATAATATTTAGAAACATTTCCTTTTTCCTCCAAACATTTGCAATCCCTCTTTGTAGGAAACTCCTGCTCTTTTCCTACAAAGTGAAGTTAACAACTCAAGAGTAATTGAAATTACTCGGAACAGATTCTTCTGTAGTGGTGATGTTTTACTATTGATTATCAAATAAATATGCGTACACAAACACCATCAATTAATTTATATTTTTACACAGACAAAAATAACTCAAAGAGAGTAGTTGAACAAGATATGGCTCAATACCCTTGTGTCGGCTCAAGAAAGTACACTTGGTTTCTCCTCAATAAATGAGTGCTGAAGACGATAATTATTTATGCCAATTGTAAGTTTGTTAGTAAATTGTAATTTTACGCAGAGGGGAATTTTCCTGAACTAGGGGGCTTTTTTGTTACTTGAGTAACCCGTGTTTCAATTCGAAGAATTAAATCGGAGTTAGAATAATCGATTGTAATCAATTGTGGTTCAAAATTTTGAATAAAAAATTACTAATAATTTTAATTTGGTTAAATGTCACATTTTCCTTTATCTAGAGAATGTTTGATGTACTTTGTTAAAAGACTTACGTGTCTTCGGAACTTCTCCTTGAGACTCCGCCGAGTGACCAAATACGTCTGTACTGCTCTCCGCAAAATGAATTTTTTAGTAGTATTAATCGGCCGAATTGAGTAAAATTTGAGTAGTACACAGAATAACACAGAAGACAAATAATCATTCTTCCTTCTATTTAAAAGAGTAAGAGTGTATTTTAGGATGTTAGCAGGTGTCGTCATGAATAGGATTTCCTCCTGTTAATATTGCCAATCTCAAACTGTAAATAATGAAATTGTAACGTGTTTTGAATCGCTGTATGCAATATTCAAATAAATATGATTGATTGATTGAAAGAATATACGTGTCTTCATAAACACTGTTATATTTAATTTTATTACTCTTGTCAGCAAAGATTTATTGTTATACAAAGGGCTAACTTAAACCGTAGTGATAACACACTAAAACTGAAAAAAATGAATAAGTAGCATAAAAATACATGTTACTTAAAATTCGCTTATTTGAATGTACAATTACAATAACTAATTGTGCTTTTTAAATGAGTAAATTTCTACATAGTTTAGCTTAAAATTGTCCCTACTAAATATTAGATTTTAATGTTCACGGACAAAATCAAATTAATTGTGTTGTCGAACACAATTTGCATGAATGTGACAGTTGTTTTCTTTTGAATTGTAAAGCAATTACTAAATATAAGGCCAAACGGTTTACAAGTTTTCAATTTTCTTAGACAATATTTATTTTGGATTGACCTTTTCCAATTTTGGTGAAATAGTTTAGATTGGTTGTCTACACCTCCTACAAAAAGCAATGACGTATTTCTCCCAAAGCAGACTAATAATGGACATCAATGGAAACATCATGTACATTGAAATTGGAAGTTGTTCCGCTAATTTAATTGCGCAAAAAGTAGTGAGCATATGAATTATATTAAAGGCAATTAAACTCACTCCTAAAGCATTTGACCAAAACTCATTTAAGTATTGATTTAGTAACCTTATTATTTGATACATACGAATTGAGACATGAATATTTCTATTTCTATCTCCAATGTGTTTATTGGAAGGGCCGATTGATTTCAAGCAGAAAGCAAACTGAGTGCAGTATACGAACAACAAGTTCAGAAAAAGAAGATATGTAGCCGATACATGAATGGTCAATAGAAAAACTATGACAAAAGTGAAGATGCGAATGAGAAAGGAAGTGTGAAATTCCTCTGGAAAAGTTTCTCTCAAAAATCTTTGAACTGGATTCCAATCTCCTCCGTAAGCAGATTGGAGAGAAATTGAAACGCTTACAAGGAATACTACTGTGTAAAATAATGGCATCATTTTTGATAAGAACTTTGCTCTTCTTTTTTGTTCTTCGTTTCCCATTTTAGTTTGAAATTTACTTGCTAAAAATAAAATGAAATCAAATTGATGAATAATTACATATAATTAATTTTGTATCTCAGATAGCTCAGATGTATATATTGGTGTACCTGAAAATTGTGTGATATATCGGACAGATACGTTCCACACAACTATTCCTTCCTTTGCTGTGACAATTAACACGATATCGAGAAGCATTTTCATGGTAATCAAAATGTAAAACTGAAGGTAAATTACAATTTTGTATGCTTGAAATGTGGGATCTGGATAATACAGTTTGGTCAACCAACGAACTGAAGTGTAGAGAGATATTAGAAAGGAGCACCAAACGAAGAATATCCAAATGAAGTATTGTGAATTGGAATTTGTCATTCTTACGCAAAGTTTCTTTTCATCCCAATCATATGGTGTAGCTTTTAAAAATCCGAATATGTTAAGGAACCTCGCCAATTCTTTCCAATAAATTTGGAGAAAATCCTCAGAAATTGCCTCAGTCTTTCTTTTCCTGAGACGCATTTTATAACTTTCTTTTATCTATTCTACCAGTGCGAATTATTTTAGCACAGGTCTTATATAGTTGTAGAAGCAACTCTAAAAATTACTTTTATTGAAGAATTTGGAAACCAATGAATAAATCTAAATGTTTGTTAATATTTATCGTTTTAAAATTCTGAAATATTCAAAATTTGAAGGCAACGGTGAATCTGTTTAAGATATTTTTGAAGCAAATTCTTTGAATTTAATTACTTGGGGCAAAGTTAATTTGTTTGAAACTTCACTTAAATTAATTTATTAAATAATCGCTATTTGCTAATGTCACGGGCTAAAATATTTGCCAAGCGGTTAATTTTTAACGTAACACTTAATTATGTAATTGTAATGTATCTTAAAGGCTATCAAGCTAATTTTATAGGCCATAAAAAAGGCTACTAAAGTAAGGTGCCTGTGAGCATCAGAAGTTTAAATAAATTCTCCAGGATGGTCAAGTATTCAAATAGAAGATGAGTTCATTTCTGACAAGAAAAATTAACTGTATGGTACAATTTTATACGGACTGCGGAACCGAATACGGAAGTAAGTATTACATTGCTATATTCCTGGAAGGTTATTTTATAATTATTGCCAAGTTTTTCAGTTTTCATTTCCTGGGTAATATTCTACCAAATTAATATCCGCGATTTTCTCAATAGGCAAAAGAAATATTTGTACTTGTATCAACGTTTCCGGTTTTGGGTACCTGGTTTCTCACTATTTATTTAAGTGAATAAACGAAATCGGTTTTGGATGAAACTTATAAAAATGATGTTTCTCCGCAAACATTTATAATTAATACTTCAAACTTATAGAAAAATGACATTTCCTAGTTTTACTTATTAATACCAAAAATTTTTATACGGAAGAAAATAAACAATGCCATTTGTAAAGGTTTTATATTGACACTACTGTAGAAGACAGTAATTCCCATTTGTTCTACAAAATAAGCTAACTCGGTTGCAGTTAAAATATTTAGAAACATTTTCGTTTTCTTGCTAACATTTAGCAGTTTAATTATACATAAATAACCCACTGTAATAAATTGTAATTCCAAATTGTAATGAACTATTGATTTTAATATGGATGTCACATTTTTTCTTTATCTAGAAAATGTTTGATAAATGTACTTCTTTAAAGGCATATATGTGTATTCATAAATTTTAATATTATATTTATTTTTATTTATTTATTTTATTTTACTAACTGATGTGAGGAAAGATAATTACTGTTAGACAAAGTGTTAACTTAAACCTAAGTGTCAGCACATTATAAAGTGGAAATAGAAAATGATGAAGTAGTATAAAAATACACATTACAAAGAACTCGAATATTTGAACTTTTAGGTATAATAACAAAAAATCATTATTTGCAATTACAATGTGCATTGTAAACGAAAGTTTGCAGTTTAGCTTAAAATTACCCCTACTAAATTTTAGATTTTAATGTTAACGGACAAAATCAAATTAAGTGTGTTGTCGAACACAATTTCCATGAATGTAACAGTTGTTTTCTTTTGAATTGTAAAGCAATTACTAAACATAAGTCCAAACGGCTTACAGGTTTTCAATTTTCGTAAACAGTATTTATTTTGGATTGATCTTTTCCAATTTTGTTGAAATACTTTTGATTGGTTGGCCACTCCTCCTAAGCTAGCAATAACATATTTCTCCCAAAGTAGGCCAATAATGGATATCAATGGAAACATCATGTACATAGAAATTGGAAGTTGTCCCGCTAATTTAATTGCGCAAAAAGTAGTGAGCGTATGAATTATATTGAAGGCAATTAAACTCACTCCTAAAGAATTTGACCAAAACTCATTTAGGTATTGATTTAGTAACCTTACTATTTGATACATACGAATGGATACATGAATATTTCTAAGTCGGTCTTCAATGCGTTTATTTGCAGGGCAGATTGATTTCAAACAGAAGACAAGCTGAGTGCAGTATGCGAAGTAAAAGTTCAGACAAAGAAGAAATGTAGCAGATCCATGAATAGTCAATTGAAAAGTCACTACGAAAGTAAAAACGCGAATGAGAAAGGAAGTGTGAAATTCCTCTGGAAAAGTTTCTCTCAAAAATCTCTGAACTGGATTCCAATCTCCTCCGTAGGTCGCTTGCAGAGAAAGTGAAACGCTTACAAGAAATACTATTATGTAAAATAATGGCATAATTTGTGAT
Source organism: Yoshiicerus persimilis (assembly GCA_020352615.2). NCBI lineage: Eukaryota > Metazoa > Arthropoda > Collembola > Entomobryomorpha > Tomoceridae > Yoshiicerus > Yoshiicerus persimilis. Next base: position 7,334,772 of record CM036941.2, read on the forward strand.
AAGAATTTTGCACGCCGTTTTTGTTCTTCGTTTCCTATTTTAGATTGAAATTTGCTTGCTAAAAATAAAACAAAGTCAAATTGATGAATATTTACACATAATTAATTTAGTACATGTATATTTTTGTGTACCTGAAAATTGTGTGATGTATTGGACACAAACGTTGGCCAAGATTATTCCCTGCTTTGCTGTGACAATTAGCAACACATCGAGTAGCACTTTAATTGTTATCAAGATGTAAAACTGAAGGTAAATTACAATTTTGTGTGCTTGAAATGTGGGATCTGGAAAATACAGTACAGCCAACCAACGAACTGAAGTATACAGAGATATTAGAAAGGAACACCAAACGAAGAATACCCAAATGAAGTATTGTGAATTAGAATTGGTGATTCTTACGCAGAGTTTCTTTTCATCCCAATCAAATGGTGTAGCTTTAAGAAAACCGAATACTTTAAAGAATCTGTCCACTTCTTTCCAATAAATTTGGAGAAAATCCTCAGAAATTCCTTCATTGTTTCTTTTCCTAAGACGCATTTTATAACTGCCTTTTATCTATGCTACGAATGTACAAATTACTTTAACAAAAGATATTTACACGAGCACTCGAATTCTCAAAATTCCTTTACAAAGATCTGTTAAAGAATTTTCTAAACGAATGCTTTGAATTTAATTACTCGGGGCTGAAAGTAAATTTGCTCTAAACTTTATTTAAATTTATTTCATGATTTAAGATTTTGGCCATCGTCATTCGTCATGCGTTAAAATAGTTATTAAAATAAATTTCCCGTACAATCCTTAAATAAATGTGTAATTGTAAAGCATTTTAGATGCCATTAAGAAATGCTACTTAAGTGAAATAAGAAGCCTGTTTGTATAAGATGAAATGCCGTCCAGGAGAGTCAAGTAGTCATTTAGAAGATGAGATTATTGCTGATAACAAGAAAAATTTAGTCTGAAGCAGTTTTATATAGAATACGGAACCGAAATACGGAAGTATTACATTGCAATCTTTCTGGAACGTTATTTTATAATTATTGCCAAGTTTTTGAATAATATTTCCTGGTTTGACGAAATTAATATCCGGGATTTTTTCAAGGCTTCATTTTAATATGACCTACAATTAAAGAAAAATGCTTTGATTTAAAAAATGTTTCCTAACGGTAGTATGTATCTTAGTTTTCCAAAAAGTGTCTTCTATTTAGAATTTCGGTGCTTCGAATAAAAGAAATGATTTTTGATGCTTTTCGGAAAACCTAGGAATTGTTGATATTATGTAAATAATGATTTAGTCATAATTGGCATATTGCAATGCAAACATTATTTAAGTAGTGAATAGCAGTAGCAATGTCAATATTACAAATGTACGCAGTCATAGTCATAATAGTCAGGAAAATCATATCAATTATTCAAGCTATACAGCAAGGCCGATGATGTGTTTGCATATGTATTATTTCTGTTAGTTTTTTCAAATAAAATTACAGGATATCCTAAAAAATTTAAATTGTAGCTTGCACCAGTGTACATATGGTCTCCTTACAATTTTAAATCTAACATTTTTTGTTCAGCAAAACAAACGAAATTCATTGTTTTCGGCGATACGCTTTACCATGTAGAATTTTGTCATTATTCTTCAGAATTTATTCATATTTGCAATGCGTTCATTCAATTCGTGTATGCATATGATATTGTCAACATTTTTATTTCTGTGATACTGCAAAAATTAACATATACCTATATGTGTATTTGTAAATACTATTATATCACATTTAATTGCATTAAATGTTGACCACAAAGATAATTGCCTTTGGGCACAATATTTACGTTAACCATAGTACCGTAAGGATCAGAGTAAACCCGACAAGCGAAAATAGAAAATTATAACACAGTATAATCATACTTATATTACATAAAATTTGTTTATTTGAAAACAATTATAAAATTGTATTAGTTGTGGTTGTGATGTGCATTGTAAGTAAGCATTGCTTCCAGTTTACCCGAAGCTTTGCCTTACTGAATTTTAGTTTTTAATCTGAACAGTTAAAATCAAATTAATTGTGTTGTTGAACAATATTTCCATGAATGTGACCGTTGTTTTCTGTTGAATTGTAAAGCAATTACCAAATAGAAGCCCAAACGGTTTACAAGCTTTCAATTTTCGTAGACAGTATTTATTTCGGATTACCCTTTTCCAATTTTGGCGGAATAAATTAGATTGGTTGGCCACTCCTCCTAAACTAGCAATAACGTATTTCTCCCATAGCAGATCAATAATGGAAAACAATGGAAACATCATGTACATAGAAATTGGAATATGGTTCACTAATTTTATAGCACTAAAAGTAGAGAGCATATGCATTACATTAAAGGCAATTAACCCCACTCCTAAAGCATTTGACCAAAACTCATTAACGTATTCATTAAGTATTCTTAATATTTGGTAAAGGCGAATGGCAACATGAATGTTTCTATCTCTGTCTGCAATGTGTTTATTGGCAAGGCCTATTGATTTCAAGCAGAAGGCAGCCTGAGTGCAGTACACAAATAACCAGTTCAGAAAAAGAAGATATGTAGCTGATCCATGAGTGCTTAATAAAAAAGTCCCGATGAAAGTAAGGATGCGAGTGAGAAAGAAAGTGTGGACTTCCTCTGGAAAAGTTTCTCTCAGAAATCTCTGAACTGGATTCCAATCCTCTCCGTAGGCACATTGCAGAGATAGTGAAAAGCACATCAGGAATATTAGTATGTAAGTTATTAGCATAATTTTTGATAAGAACCTTGCCTTTCTTTTTTGTGTTTCGTTTCCCAATTTAGTTCGAAATTGACTTGCTAAAATAAAAATAATTCCAATTAATCAATATTTTAATTAATTAATTTAGTACCTGTATTTGTGTACCTGAAAATTGTGTGACATATCGGACAGATACGTTGGAAAAGATAATTCCTTCCTTTGCTCTGACAATTAACAGGATATCTAGTAACGTTTCAACGATAATCAAAATGTAAAACTGAATGTAAATAACAATTTTGTGTGCCTGAAATGTGGTATCTGGATTATACAGTTCGATCAGCAAACGGACTGAAGAGTAGAGACATGCTAGAAAGAAAGACCAGACCAAGAATATCCAGATGAAGTACTGTAAATTGGAATTGGTGATTCTTAAGCAAAGCTTTTTCTCATCCCAATCAAATGGTGTAACTTTAAGAAAACCGAATATTTTACAGAATCTAGAAACTTCATTCCAATAAATTTGGAGAAAATCCTCAGAAATTCCCTCAGTGTTTCGTTTTTTAAAACGCATTTTATTACGACTTTATCAATTTTTAGAATTATTTAGTAAAACTTTAGGAGAACCCCAATATCTAAATTTAAAAGAATAGTTATGCCAATAGGCGTATATTAATGTCACTCTTTTTGAAAATGTTGAATTAAATCGATGATTTCCAAATTGGTTCAAGAAAATTTTGTCAGACTAAAATGACTTGCCTCAAAACATCATTTAAATTTGGCTAATAATAATTTAAATAATTATTTGCTTTTATTTCCTTATTCTGTTTGTATAAGTCAATATTTTTTCATTGTGAAATTTCTAATAAAGTGAAGCAGGCACATATCCAGAAAAATCATCATGGTGGGGCTTAACGAAAAATATTTTCCAAAAAGTGCTAATTCGCGCGAAGCGCGAAAAATTTTTGGTATTTCGATGAAAAATTTCCCCTTTTTCAAGAATTTGGGTGGGGCTTAAGCCCCGATGCCACCCCCCTGGATACGTGCCTGAAGTGAAGCGAAAAGCCAGTTGTGAATCAAATATGAATTGCAGAGTTCAGAAAAGCAACGTAACCAAATAGAAAATGATTTTGTTTCTGACAATACAATGGAATTTTTGCTGTACAGTTTTATACGAAATAAGAAACAGAAATACGGAAGTATTACATTGCAATATTCCTGGAAGGTTATTTTATAATTATTGCCAAGTTTTCGAATACTATTTCCTGGTTGGACGAAATTAATATCCGGGATCTTTTCAATAGGGAAAGGAATAAATGATGCTATTTGTAAACTTTTCTTGTTTTGGGTACCCGACTTTTCACCATTTATTCAACTGAATAAACAAAATCGGTTTAATAAACGATATAATACACTCGACATAAAAACTTGCTCCTTTCTTCTCAATTATAAACTAGCTCAACTAAATGTTAGATTTTAATGTTAACGGACAAAACCAAATTAATTGTGTTATCGAAAACAATTTGCATGAATGTAACAGTCGTTTTCTTTTGAATTGTAAAGCAATTACTAAATACAAGTCCAAACGGTTTACAAGCTTTCAATTTTCGTAGACGGTATTTATTTTGGATTACTCTTTTCCAATTTTTATGAAATAGTGTAGATTGGCAGGCTACTTCTCCTAAACTAGCAATACCGGATTTCTCCCAAAGCAGGCCATCAATGGACATGGTAATGGACATCAATGGAAACAGCATGTACATAGAAATTGGAAGATGGCCCACTAATTTAACTGCACTAAAAGTAGTTAGCATATGAATTGAATTGAAGGCAATTAGACTCACTCCTAAAGCATTTGACCAAAACTCATTTAGGTATTGATTGAGCAACCTCATTATTTGATATATACGAATGGATACATGAATATTTCTATATCTGACTTCACTGGGTTTAATGGGCGGGGCAATTGATTTCAAGCAGAAGGTAAACTGAGTGCAGTACACAAACAACAAGCTCAGAAAAAGAAGAAATGTAGCTGATCCATGAGTGGTCAATAAAAAAGTCGCGATGAAAACATAGATGCGAATGAGGAAGAAAGTGTGAACGTCCTCTGGAAAAGTTTCCCTCAAAAATCGTTGAACTGGATTCCAATCCCCTCCGTAGGCAGATTGCAAAGAAAGTGAAACGCCCAAAAAGAATATTATTATGTACATTATTAGCATAATTTTTGCTAAGAAATTAGCTCTTCTTTTTTGGTCTTCGTTTCCCATTTTAGTTCGAAATTTACTTGCTGTTGAAAATAAAATAAATTTGAATTGTGAATATTTACAGTTAATTAGCTTTGTACCTAACTTAGCTCAGTAGTATTTATTAGTGTACCTGAAAACTGTATGATGAAACGGACGAAAACATTTGCAAAGATTATTCCCTCGTTTACTCTGACAATTAACAATATATCGAATAATATGTTAACCGTAATCAAAATGTAAAACTGGATATAAATTATTATTTTGTGTGCTTGAAATGTGGGATCTGGATTATACAGTTCGATCAACAAACGGACTGAAGAGTAGAGAAACCCTAAAAAGAAAACCCAGGCAAAGAATATCCAAATAAAGTATTGCCAATTGGAATTTGTGATTCTGACACAAAGTTTCTTTTCATCCCAATCAAATGGTGTGGCTTTAAGAAAACCGAATATTTTGAAGAATCGAGCCACTTCTGTCCAATAAATTTGGAGAGACTCATCAGAAATTCTCTCAGCCTTTCTTTTCGTGAGACGCATTTATAACTTTCTTTTATCTATTTTAAGAGCGCACAAATTGCTTTAACACAAGTACCTTATAGAAACTGTCAAAGGGAGGTAGTGTTTATTCTAACAGGAAATTTACATCATTTCATGTAGAATGCGGAACAGATTACACTACGATTTTCAATAAGGAAGGTAGTCAGGTATTAATATCAGGATTTAGATTATTTCCCGGTTTTATGGAATTAACATCCTGGTTATTTTTTCAAATAAGGAAGAGAATAAATAATGTACTTATATTTTAGATTTTGCTACCTGCACTTAAAAGTTTCGAAAACACATTTTACAGGGATCCTGGTAAAATATTACTCTATTCTCGGAGTTTGCTTTTTCACCCGGAAAACACAAATATTATCGGGGTTCTGGTAAGTTTTACCTTATTTTAGGTAATTTTTACAGGGTCCCAGTAACCTGGAAGTTATTGGGCTGTAGTTATCGGGGGATTTAAAGAGTTTGCTTTACCAATATTTACTCAACTGAATTAGACAACCGAACTTAGTTGGATAAAACATATCTAGCTATTCTCAGGGAATATTTTGTGGAAAACTGCTCAACGTAAACAAATTAATCCTTTTTAAGGATTAAAAATTAATTCCACATTTTAGATTTTAAATTGATGCCGATGTTAATATGCATGTGACGGTTTTTCTCCGGAAAATATTGGAAATATCCGTTGTGAAAAATAAGTATAGCAGAATACGGAAAGCACGTGCGGAAATATTACATTACAATGTTCCTCATAGGCTATAATTAATACAAGGTTTTAAAGCAATAATTTTTCTTGGTTTTATAAGGAATTTATATCTTGGATTATTTATTTTAATGCAGACGAGAATAAATAATTTGCGTATTGTTTCAATGTTTTGTTAAAGATAAGGCGCCCGATTTCTTTCAATTTATATTGAGCCGCAAACTGAACTCGGTGTAAATAACTGGAAATAAAACAACTTGTAAAATTTGCTTATAACACGGAGTTATCCTAATTACTCTTATAACTAATGGAAGGGACTATGTTTATTTGATTTCCGTGCGCTCAATTTTGATTCTGTGCACCGAATGAGTCATCATCGCTCACAATGGCTTTACCTCTGCTGCAAGCAGATACAATACAACATCGTTCTACCGTGCAATGTGATGACACCACCAAACCACCATGCATGGCTTTACTCTCCACCATACACTTCATAATACACACTGACAGTGAAGGATGCTCATGTGGAGTACAACATAGAAAAAGGATAGATGGCGTCGACTTTTAATTACTCATACTAAAGTTTTTAAGTTAACAGGGCAGAAAATTAGAGAATGTCAATTTAATTATAATAACTCATACTAAGGTTTTCAAGTTAACAGGCCAGAAAATTACAGAGCATTAATATAATTATAACTACTCATATTAAAGTTATGAGTTCTCAAGTTAACAGGTCAGAAATTAACATAGTATCGGAGTTAGAACATCAATTAGTCCTATAACTAATGGAAGGGACTATGTTTATTTGATTTCCGTCCGCTCAATTTTTATGTGTAGCCGAATACTCATTGGCTTAGAACAGAATGGGCGCATACTTTTAAAAATTCTACTTTTAACAAAGTTTAACTGCATTGCTAAAAATTGAAAGCTAGATTCGTTTTTGCAAATCTTTGATTTGCTTTGCGGGCCAGATTTAAGTGAACGCTCCATGGGACTGATCGGCTTGTATCATATAACAAAATTTTTCCCTTAGTGCCACCACGGTAAACATTCTTATACTTTCACTTTACATTTTTATAGCTATAAAAATGTATTAAACGCCATAATATTGAAGGACAACTTAGCGATTCCAATTTTAAACCACATTATTGTACGCATTATTTATTTATTACTTAATTATCCGTAATTAGTTACTTCTTAGAACAGTATTCAAACGCGTTGGAACAAAATTAATCTACTTCTTTCTTGTTCGTTGTTTTGTTCTTCGCTTCGCTTGACATTATCACGCGATACGCCACTAAAATATTATTATTCAGTCTGGGTGTTTTGCTAACAACCGTATATTTCGTCATTTAGTATACTGTCCAAGTAATTCTCTACATCATGGTAATGAGAATTTCTGTCCTCCTGCATTATTTCTTAGAATGAACTAAGAAGTAGTCCAACTATTTGCAAAAACCAAAGTGCACCACGTGGATCTTATCAATTTTAAATCAATTTAAACGATGGGAGGATTAGTTAATTTTAATCGCCAGTCAACTAGAAGCAATTAACTAATATGCTCAACCGTACTGGGAATTAATTTCATTTTTTATTGTCAATTGCGATTTAAAATATTTATAATTGTGCTTTGAACTTTTAATCTTCACTAGCATTTGTATAAATATAATTCCTCATCGAAAATGCAAGCAAAGGAGGTGATAATATATATTTTGAGGTTTTGAAGAGCCGAAAAACGTTTTACCTTCCTTTGGAATGTTTATTGTGTTACTTTATTTGACAGAATGTTCAATATTTCCATGTCTTACTAAATTGTGTATTGAGTGGTGACGTTATGTTTACAAATAACCATACGAGTTCAATGAAATGATACAAGTTGTGGTAGATTATGCAATGCACACAAGAATTTACGATATTATTACGTATATTCCCCGATAGCAGGATTCCCAATAAAAGTGGAGTAAAACGTTTGATGTTGTTTGCACACAGTAGTATTTCTCTACCACGCATTATAATAAGTATTATTGACTTGCTTGTTACCAAGAAATGTACATGTGCAAATAAACGTACTTTACCAGGTAGCCAAACCTGTATTACTGTGAATCACAATACAGGTGAATCACAAAACCTAATGTTAAGTTGTATAGCATAGTTTGTGGGCAGAAGTTTTATATTCTTACCATGAGTTTTCATGAACTATACACTATAATATGAATAATATAATGAATAGCGAATGAGTAATCCTTCTCATCGTTTACGTCATCTAATTCTCTGTAACTAGGCTATACGTACGTAAGCTGTCTTGTCCACTTTACGTGTCGACCTTGAATGAATATTCAATTGCCATACAAATGATATATCTTAGTGTGTGTATAACATTTGCGTGACTGTTTCCCATTGAGAATAGGATTATCCTACGGATTTATTATTGCAAATAGCCATGGCTTAAATGTTGAGATAAGAACGAGTCAATCATTATCATTTTCAATCGTCAGTTTAATTCTATTAAAAATTGAATTAAAGTAAAGCGCATTGCTACTAAATTAATTAAAGTTATCTAATTTATCTTTAAATTTACTTTAAATTCAGTTTGTATCATTTTAGTTTGTTAATAAATATTAATGCTTAATTTAATTGTTATACTATACCAAGACAAAAACTTATAGGTTTACATCGAAATAAAGATTTCTCCCTGTATTTAGTAAGGCACCAAAAATTCAAAGCTAAAAAATAAAATTTAATTTCTGGGGACTTACATTTATTTTCCACTTAAACTTAAGCATGTTTTTCAAAAATACTTGATTTATTTGATGTTTTGACAATTTATTATACAGGCATATTTAAAAGTAATTTCAGAATATGATGTAATTTAAATTTGGATTAAATAATTTCCTAGGGGTTTACTAGAAATATAAGAAAATAGTAATTAATATTTAACTGATAAAATATTTTTATTTACTATTTGTTTAACTTTAAGGTAAAAATAGTAATTTACCACAGGAATGGGATTTTTTGTGAACTTTTTTGTGAGCATTTGACCTTTTTACGTTAGGACCTGAGGTATGCTTATTATGATAAAACTTTTATCTCGATTTCCTCTTTATATGTATACATGTATGAATATATTGCTACGTTTCTTTTACAGCCCACTATACTCATTTAATTTACATGAGAGGAAAATCTAAATTATTCCAATTGCATGTCAGTATTCGTGTCTGGCGTCTGCCTAGTCTGACGTTTCATTGTGATGCTATAATGACAGTTTATCTACCTCTACCTAAACATGCTTACGTACTTTGTGCGGTCATGTATGTACTTTAGCGTATACACACAATAAGTAGATTATTATAATCCTGCATGTGGTCATCTGAATTACTCAGTCTTTATCCACTTGTTGCTCTTACAGGACGTTAAAGTAAGTGCTCTGTTAACGTGTACATCTAAACACAAGAAATCATCAAAATTACATGTGCAACCACAAAATTGAAAGTTAAGAAAAATATTGCAAGTTTAAGAGTGTTCCACAGGATATTATTTCTTGGATTTTCCTTCGTGCGACAATTTGGATGTCTTCGATGACGTCATTCCTATACGTAATCTTAATCAATATAAATAGAAGAATATGCCATCATTTATAATCCCTAATTATACATAAATTGTTTCGAAATATATATGTGTTTGTGATTTGTGAAAATATTGAATGTTGTAATATTTAATCACAAAAAATATAAATCTGTGAATATTGTGGATTAAAATAGAGCAGTAGTGCAAAGTGATTATTATTAACTGACAATAATATATTAGTGTTGTTTGAGTCTAATTAACAATTCTACTAAAAATAATACAAAAGTAAGAAAAATGACGATACAAAATGAAAATGAAACAAAAGAGCGGATCTCAAAAATCCGATTCTCTGATAAACTGAAAATAAAGGACAGTGGAAGAAGAAATTCTGAACCTATTTACCAACAGGACTATCAGAGCTTAAAGAAACTTCCCTATTACCATGAAATTGACAAACATTTTGCGGAGTGTTTGGAAGAACTCCTTGTCAATATTGCCAAAACGATTCGCAGTAGAGATTTCGAAGAAGGGTTCCTGTTCTACACGAAAGAGTTAAAAACCAGGTGATAATTCACTTCTGATTTAACTAAAAGAACTAAATATAAAAATATAATAGATATTTTAATATTACAGAGTGTATTTTATTTACGTATTTTATTATCACTGACATTTTTCATTAAGTTGTAACTTTTGCAGGCGGTTTAAAAATTATATCTTGCGGAGAAATATTTATTTTTATTATGCCAGAGTTGAAAATGACAAGTTTGGTATATTTTTATAGGTTTTTGGACTGTTGTGGTCTACGATTCACAAAGAAGCAACATGTTGCGTTGATTCAGCTCTACATGGAAGTGTTGACAATGGAAACTTGCCCAGTCGGAATTCTTCACGACGTTGCGTCAATTCTGCAGAAATTACTAAAGTGAGATTGCAACTGTTTACCTGAAAAATAAGAAAAATATAGAGAAAATAAGAGTTCGATTAGACGGAAATATTCTGTAAAATTTTATTTTATTTTCAGTAAACCAAAGTTGCTGACCCGGGACGATCTTATCATTCCATGGAGACCTTTATATGAATTACTAGAAAGATGCTGCCTTACAAAGATGTATCAAAACGTTCTCCCTTCTAGCGTCTCCGAGTACGTACGAAATATTTTATAAATTTGAGTTTTTATTAAAAAATATCAGAGTAATTGTTTGATATTGTGCATTCCAGGCAGTTGCGACCGCTATTCTACACTGTAATACTTGGAAGCAGAATTTACTTTGAAGAAAACGCTGTTGAAGAAATGCTAAAAGAATTTGCACCATTCCTTTGTCCCTCTTCTACATTAATGTCAATAGGGTTGGCGACGATGAGTGTTTTTGTGCCATTCTGCAGAATTAAAGATAACAAAGAAATCACCAAACTAATCGACCACTTATTGGAAGTTTATGATAATTGGAATAACGCTCCATTTTGGGAACCGGTATTTAATTAATAAAAATTATATTAACTAAACTATAGTTAACAGTAAGATAAAACTATTCGTGATTTCATTCTTTAGAGCTGGTGGTCATTGATTGGAATAGCTGCTGCGGAAACCCTAGGATTCTATGACTGGACACCCCATTTTCCGCAATTGTACTCCCGCTTCACCAAATCTCTAAACCTACCAGTATTTTTCAAGGATGAAAGCTCAGCGCCGTTCACCGAAAATCTAAACTATAACTATTCATTTGGTGTTTCTACCAAATGGATGGTTTCCACACTGGTAAGTCTTCATTAACAGTACAAAAATAAATTAAGAAGTGAAACCTGGATTAAGAATGTAATTGCTTTAAAGGGCAACGATGAAAACGCACTAAGATATCTGGACAACTTTTTAAAATCTATGGAATCCTATTTTCATTCGTCCAACGAAGGTGACTGGACAAGCCGCTTAAGCGATCTCCTTGATGAACTTATAGAAAACTTTTTCTTCCGATTACAAAGGTTCACGCCTTATTTTAATATTTTTTGTTCTTTCTACTATTATATTCACTGTTTTCAATTCTTGATCGTGGCGAAATATTAACTTTTCATCTATTTTACAGAGAACGGTACAAAGAACAATGGTGGAATCAAACTCCGAAACGAAAACAGTTAACGAATTCAGATGTAGAAACTTTTGTTAAAATGACGTCGTCTATAATTCTGGATTTGTATTTAAATTCCGGAGAATCCTTAGAATACCTAGCAAAAATGAAACCAAATTTAATTGTTCCTGTTGTAATGGAAAAGTAAGTACATTTAATTTAATAATGAATTTATATATTACCTTATCAAAAAATCCCAAAAAGTTTTTATTAACATTTTTTAAAAAATTTTTCTTTTTTAATTTTAAATTTAAATTTAAAAATGTAATCTAATTTTAAAACTTTAAAAATAGATATACGAGTCTGTTGGGCACCGTCACTGAAGCAAATAAGTTTCTTGTAACAATGAACTGGGCGAAGAGCATTTGTCTACCAATGTTAAACAGCCGCGAGGAAACTGACGGTTATGACGGAAGACATCTCCTACCCGCTTTTCTTCAAAGTTTATTGTCAGCCATAGTAAGATTTTTTGAAATGGTGCTAAAACTTAGTAAAATTGAACCACAATTAATGATTGTATTAATTTATTTCTAAATCAAATAGGATCCTAATGATATTGATCAAACTGCAGGCGCATTGCAATGTTTTGACGAAATATTCAGTTTGGTTCCAATTGTTGATTGCTCAGGACTTGCTCCGACCGTCAAAAATGCCGTAAGTTAAATAACAAATGAAAATAGTTCATGAACCAACGACAAACATTTAAATTTTACGAATTTAAAGACTCTTATTTTGAGAATGTTACCATTAATACTTTATTTTGATAGTATGAGCGGGATTTGTGTTCGAAAACAGAATTTTTCGACAGTTTTGTGGAACAGTTTTTCGATAAGATAATTGCTCTGATTGAAACTTACAATTACGTGAACACAAGAGAATTTGACTGTCCTGATGAAACTGATTGGACGGAAGAGACAGAGGCCATAGAAAATTTGATTCGAAATTGTGTTTGCAGGCTAGCTATGCAATCTTCAACACGAATGTGCAATGTAAGGAATCAACAATTAAAAACTGTATAAAATATTTCTATTATTAATAAAATTATGCATTACGTAATAAAGTAAATACAAAACGAGCAAACTTTGAATTCTAGATTGCCATTGACAAAATAATTCCCTTGATTCTGAAACACACATTCGGAACGAATGTCTCTGGAAGATTAGTGGTGCTAATGTGTAATGCGTATTCTTTTGTAAGTAATTTATTTCGTATTTTTTATTTTCTAAGTAAATTCCAACGTCTTAACTATTTCTATTGTGTATCTTAAAGGCGAGACCGAATTTATTTCTCCCGCAAGTTTTGAGCCCAGTGTGCTGTTTGGTGAAAGATGCAATTATCAGTGAAGTAGACATACTTAGCGAAGATGATGTCGATGAAAAGATTTTATATCGTCTTAGGATTTTGTCAAACGTAACGATAAAATTTCTTAGCGAGTATATTTAAGTTATTTTTTGTCAATCTTCTAATGAACGTGAAATTTTTATAGATGCTTCTAATAAGTGGAAGTGAACTTGTGAAATACAGAAAAGATATTGAATCTGTGCTGGAAGTCGCTTTGGAAGTGAAATCTAAGAAAGTCTGGTCATACGCTGCATCGCTTTTTTCATACCTCCTTGGAAATTTGGTTGAAGTTTATCCATTAGATTTTAAATGCTCAGAAGCTGACTACGATGATAAAAATTATTTAGCCGTTAAGGTATAATATATAAAACACTTATTATTGAAAATTTCCCTGAAATATCTATTAAAAATGTGTGGTAATTCTTTTTTAAATTAAAATAGGATTGGGGGATGCCAATGAAAGTTGATTCTCATTCCAATGGAGACGTAGAATGGCACATTCCCTCCCAGGAAGAATTGAATTGGGCAAAGGACATTTATTTAAGGAAATTTGTTCAATTTTCTTCATATCTGAAAGATATTCAACACTTACCGAAAGCAGATGAAGAGCTAAACAAAAATATCTTGAAATATGTAACAATTTTAAATTTCCTGGAAAAAGGCATTACCTTAAGGGAAAATTTCGTGGATGATAGACCTATTAAAAGGTGAACCTTTTACCTTTTACCACTAATAATGCAAGAAAGTTGTCTAAAATATTTTAAAATTCAAAATTAGAAGTTATATTTCACATGTATCTTGTTTTGGTTGTACATTTCCAAGCTTGAGAGCAGAAAATACCGCCAATTGTGAATTTTGGGAGGAATTCCATTTTTCGCTTAAACAATATCTAAATTTAAAACGTTTATTTTCAGAAAAGGAAGACCTGTGGATTTGGTAACCTATCCATCAAAAATTAGTGCATTTAGTAAAATGGACTTTTTTATTCCTGGGATGAATGAAAATCCGAAAAAGAGACATTTTGACATTTTATCAAATGTCTTAGTTTACTTAACAAAGTTTAAGGAAGATGATGTCGAAGCGTTTTCAGAAGTCTTATATGTAAACAGTAACTCATTTCTGAACAGATATTATATTCTCATTTATATTCCAAAAGAGTTCAAGTTTTATTTTCGTTTTCTTTAGGGATTGAGTGGTCTACTTTTTCATTCAGTTGGTGGGATGTTTCCCATTTGGCATTCAAAGACAAAAAGAGTTCTTGATCCCAAAAAGAAATGGCGAGTGGATTCTATGCCAAAAGCTGTATACCGTCATTTGCAGATTTATGGGTAAATTGATAATCAGTAAATATTATTGCTAACATTTAAGATTATTCATCCATTGTCCTGTATTAAATAGGCATAATAAACATCCAACATGGACTGAGCATCATGACAAAGTACTAGAAAAAATACTGGATCTTTGTGTTCATCGTTATTACAAAGTTCGTTTTGCTGCGCAGACGTATCTTCAGAGTATCCTCAGTGAAAATAACTTTTCGCAAGAGATTTTGTCGAGATATTTCGTCCAGAAATTGCAACCAGGAATCCCACATCATGAATACAAGGTAAGCAATTGTTTCTAGCTCTTCATTTACTATTTATCATCCCTGGATCACAATTCTCAAAACATTTTTGAGTTTCACTGCATTTTTTTAATGTACTAAATTCTAAATATGATTTTGTCCTTATTTTTGAAAATCTGTTTTTGTAAATCATTATGGTAAAGTATGAAATACAAAAAATATGCAGTATAGGGCCATGAATATTCTCATCTCAGAGTATTTTAAACCGAATTTTAACATTTAAGGGGGTGATATACACTTTGTGGTACTTTTGGACGGAGACTCAGTGTTTTAATTCGTGGGAAGCAATTCGGAATCTCTGGCTGGCTTTAGTAAATAGCCCGCCCTCGGACAAACAAACAATCAGTCAAGGAAAAAAAGATATTCTAAATGTAATCGCCTTGAATTTCATTCATCGCCCAATTGAAATATTCATTAAGGTAAAGAAGATTCCTCTGTCTTACATCAATTATTTAATTTATTTATACTATTTAATATTTTATTTATATTTATTTGGATATTTATATAATTATATTTTATAGTATAATAAGTATTTAATTTTTGTGTTTCTATGTTGCTTAGAATGAACAGAAAATGAACCGCTATATCCATAATGTCGTCTCCGAAGGAAATCTTGAAAGTTATCATTTTCCTAAAGTGCAACCTATAATAGAGAAAAGGAATGCAGAGGATAAGTTTCATTTTCACAAACTGGTAGAGGAGCTCACCGGGACACTTTCGGATAGTAATAAGTAAGAATTACTCTCTTAGATAAAGGAGGGATCGTAAATTAATATTTAATGTGTAATTTTTGTTTATTTTTTTTATTTAAAATAGTCATTGGAGCAGACGTGTATTGTGCATAGAAATGTTACTGACTCTCGTTAAGGTTAAAGGATTCCCTCTTTCCGAAAAACTAATGGAATCTATATTTCAAACACTTATTGCAAACTCCACAGAAGTTCGATCGGTAAGGAACACTATTTTTGCTAAAGATAAATTGAATTTTTTAATATGACCGAACGAGTTTTTTTAATTAAATTATTGAAACTACATTTACTGCAAATCTTTCAATTGCTATAACGTTGGATAATGTTATGTGAATTTTTTAAGTAGTTCAGAAAATATTGTTTCTAAGATTTTCTACGAATAAAGCTATCGATTTCAGCAATAATGAATTACAATGTTGTCATTGGTTTTTGTTTTGTTTTGTTTTATAGGTTGGGCAATCCCTACTTAATTCGGCGATGCTTCTTTGGAAAAGGAAATACCTGTCTGTGGAAATAGACTGTGGAAACAACATCTGCCTGGAACCAGTGCGTTTCTGTTTTCTTTATTTCATGCATTGTTAGTATTTAATTACTAATACTTAGTTATTAAAATTTGGGAAATGAAATTTGTGGATATTTTACAGGGAAAAAGTATTGCCTCACTTCTTCAGTACAAAATTACGAAAGAAAATGAGGTTTCGTCCCCCAGGGAAGCAATAATGCCTTCTAACTGGTCTGGGAACAGTAAACCAAGTTTGTATTTTCATAAAATCAACGAAGCCGTGTTTTCTGGGACACTGCCACAGAAGTTGCAATTGAAGATGCCTCCCGATGATTTTGATGACATGAGCCATCAGAATGAAAATCAGAAGATCCTGCTGGGAACGACGAAAAAATATTTTCAAAATTCGGACTACGTTGAGAAATTACTGGAATTCCTGGTTTTAGACGAAAACGGAGGAGCATTTTGGAACTTGTTAGCGAGAAATCAGGGACCAGAAGCATTAGACGTTGTGTTGACTCTTATTACTCCGTATGTATCCAGTAAGGATAAAGATAAAACAAGATGTGCTATGGTGATCTTGTGTGAAATTTTGGGGGGAATGAAATTGTGGAGTGAGAAATCCATTTGTCAGGTCTGGACAAAAATGAAACCAATACTTGATGAATGTCTGGACAACTCCACTGAAGAAACTATCGATCATCAGATGTACTTTATACCTAGTGCTATTGTAAGTTAAAATTCGTAATTATTGTACATTGAGTTCTAAGATATATTTTTAATGAAACTTAAAAATCTAGAATTTTTTCTATTCTCCCCATTTTTGACAAAATTTGTAGCATCTCTTATATTTTCTCATTTTAATTGGTTAGATACGAAGGGATCCCAATAAATTCAGCTTTCTTATCGAATATCTTCGAGGGAGATACATCAAAAGCTTGGCAACTGCCGATTTGACATCCGTAAATACTTACAGGTGAACCCAACTTTTGTGCATAAGATTAATTGCAATTAAAACTATTACTGAAAAGGGAAATTTACCAGTTACTATTAAATATAAGAGGTACTATTTGAAAAATCTTCAAATTCTTCTATCTTTAAGATAAAATTTTATTTTACAGAGATATGATGTTTTACGGCAAAATTGTGGCGGCCACGCTATGGAGGTCTGAAGAATTGTACTCGAACGCTCTGGATATCTTCCAGACTCATTTCTGCGACACTCCGAGTCCATATTTAAATATAAGACAGACGCTTGGCAGGTAATTTATTGCCTTTTGTAATATATCTTCAAAAAATATTTCAAATACTGACATGTCTAAATAAATTTTTGTTTGTAGCTGTTTGGCTTTAATATTTGAATGGGAAGGAAAACTGCCTACACAACTTTCTCACGTCAGTCTAAAAGTTGAACCATTTGTTCAATTTCTACTTGAGCGATTACAATTTCTGGGAAATTTGGTGTCTACCACGGGACTTGAAGAAAATGGAGAAATACCAAACATAAAAAATCTCTTATTACTTTACAAAACTGGTAAGTTTCAAAAAAATTTGTTTTTCCTGAAAATTTAGCAAAATCATCATTTATTCAAAAATAAGTATTAATTCATTAAAAGTAAAGCTAGTTTTCTTTTTAACATTTCAGCGGCAGAGTGGATTAAGGCTTTATGTTCGAACTTGAATTCTTCTGTTCCGTTACCCGTTTACCAATTTCTACCCCTTATTTTCCATTTGGAAAATTATGAAGATGATCCAGAAGTTGTGAATCTTTCCTTTGAAGCTTTGGCAAGTTTGGCAGCAACAGTTGTCAATCTTTCTTACATGGATGAAGTACTCAAGATTTTAAAGGAGGTGAGTATTTTTAATTAAAAACACATTTAAATCGTTTTATTGAAAGTTTAGAAAATTTATCTGGATAATAATTAATTGTATTCTTTTTTTAGTGCGCTAATTCAAATTTGTGGAGAGCAAGATTTTCGGTTTTGGAATTTCTAAAGGTATTTGCTTGGAACAATTTAAGTGTTGTGACTACAAATGCAAACTGGAGTGAGCAGTTGATGGAAATTGTTTTGAAATTGCTGGAAGACAAACACGTGGAAGTAAGAGAACTAGCTGCAACCATTTTCTCTGGATTCCTACACTGCCACATTGTTGCAGACCCAATGCATTTTCTGGTAAGTATTAAGTAATTCCTGCAATTAATTATTATTTAATTATACAAAAAATCAGGTATTAAATTATTCATATTTAGTTTATAAAATAAAAATGATTGTTTACGGAATAATTTCCATTGCTATTAACAGAGTAAATTCAAAAAAAGTGCTGAAGAGATTTTAGAGCGAAGAAAAAAACTGAAAAAGCTAAATGATCAATTATTTTCACGGGATGAAGAAATGGACAAATATCATTCATCTGTTCTGGGTCTTTGTGCCTTCGTCTATGCATATCCGTATACAGTACCTGATTTTCTGCCTTCGATTATTGTTTCACTGGCAGCCCACCTCAATGACCCACAACCAATTTGCGTAAGTCAATTCTAATTGAATTGGGAATTAAATTAAGTTAAATGAAAGTGTTCCAATAAATAATATTGTAATTTCAGCACTCGGTTCGCAAATGTTTGCTGAGTTTCCGCAGTACTCATTACTTGGATTGGGAGTCACACAAACAAAGATTTACCGAAGAACAACTGACGGTTTTGAATAATATTTTCATTTCATCGTGTTACTACGCATAAGACTACACTCTACAACGGCTGTCAATTTGTTTAAAATGCTTTATCGCTACCAATTACTAGTAGTCATATTTATTTTAGTATAAACTTGTGCAATGCTAAATAATTTTAAAATTTTGCAGGCCAAAATTTGATTCTGTGGACAGAACTTCATTTTGTATCTGTGATTAATCCTACTAAATATAGTATTCATAAGACTGTAAACCTATAGGTTTGTAAATGTTATTAAAAGACTAGTTATATATAATGTGTATTTAAGTATACAGAAATATTCATTGCAAAACATAACAAAAAGAATGTATTACAAAATATAAAACATTAAATACTGATTTGTGGAATGGATTCTTTGGTATTATTTCTTAAAACTAAGATCTAGTCCAACATTTTATAACAATTAAGTATACCATCTGAGTGTCATCAATTATTTTATTGTTAATTGCATAATATCAATAATTAATATAGCAACACCAGTAGCTTTAAATTTAAAAAAACATTATGTTAAGCCACAAAAGAAAAGCCAGAGATTAATTTAGTTAAGGGTGCTAACGTTTCTCATTCTAACCTAATCGTTTCTATTTTTATTTTTTTACGTAAGAGTACATGGAAATGTTTCTTAATAAGGGCAACTTTTACATTCACGATATTTTCCAGAAGGTTCTCTAATAATGTAGAAAAGTCTTTAATGGTGCCAGGTTAAGTCATAAATATTTTATTCGTCTGGGTAGTTTCTCTCTCGGGACAAACAAGTAGAAGGCAAGCAGTTGAATACATGTTATAAGATACATATTATTTTAAATCCTATTTACATAAACTATATAGTTGTGTCTTTTTAAATTGTAACCGACATATTTCTACTGCTAATATTTCTAATCCAACTAGAATATTCGTAGCCTTTGGTATGAGAACGAATTGATTTTACACACACGGTATTTGCTATGGAAGGTTCTTTTAGTTAGAATTCTTGGGTTTCAGGCCAAGTCATGAATATTTAATGACCTCTAGAGATTCTGCCTCAGGAACGGGTGACAAACAATGAAGACAACTACGCAGTTGTCTCAAAGCTTGCATTTTAAATTCAGTTTTAACCAACATTCTCTAAATGGCGACATTATAATACGTAAACGGAGCTAATGTTTGCTGCTGTTTCATAGACACTTCTAACTTGCCTACTTATATAAACCTTACAGCAAAAAGACAAACCATGAAAAAATGTAAGTAGGCAGTGTCTCTGGTTTGCTGGGAAGAAATTTTCTTAAAGTGAGTTCATTACTTATATGGAATATTTTCTAACAAAGTAACTAAACTACAAACAGAATGAATAACTTGCAAAAATTTAACAGTTACATTATTAATACTTATAGAGGACCGTGTATGATCCTAATTCATTTTCTGAAGGTGTAGATAACTGTTGGAAGTATTTAATATTTTCGGAAAATTTCGCAAATCTTGTCATGAAAATAACACCCATGACTACATTTAATGCAAGTGCCGTCGTTCTTTTTTCTTGTTTCATTCTGAGTACATGCAGTCCGAATTTTGACTTTATGTTTTTTCGAAATAATTTACAGGATTATGTTTTCGAAAATTTTCTTTTCTCACCGCGGACTATAATTTATGGACGAACCCTAAACACCGATAAATTGACTGCTAAGTGCAAAGTAATAGATAACCAACCTTACTCGTTATCAAAAGGAAATCGCAATAATGTGATTGTAGCAGTGGAGCCACGGAAGGTGAGTAAAGACATTGGAGAAATTCCTACTCTATTTGGCAGAGAACTTGATCGACCAAACGACGAATTTTTAATAATCAGCAAAAAGGATGACTTTGATAGAATCAAGGGTTCTTTTGTGCGTGAATGGCGATGGACCACTGAAGTGTATTTTCTGATAGTCAATTCTGCATTTGGCATCGAATTTCTAAAAGGGTCACCATTCACCAAACAATTTTCAAAGGTTGATATCACAACATGGGAAATTGCAACACGGCAAGGTTTTACAAGAAAAGGTTCAAAATGGAATCTTCATAAAATGTATATAGCCGTAACTACGTACACAAGAAGGAATGAGCACCCAGGTGGAATGCAATGTGGTTCGTCACCATACGTCCTAATTAACAAAGGAATAAACAGATATTGCTTTCATCGTTTAGTATCGTACCCTCTAATTGAACTGATGGCTGGTCATTTAAATTTCACTCCTGTAAACGAATATCTGTCAGAGGGATCATATGATGAAAATAGGGTGTGTGGCACTTTATATATTTTCGAAGGGAGTGAAGTAAGCATGTTCAAGTACCATCAGAGAAAAACCTTTTACTTAATAGTTCCTGGGAAGAAGAAATTCATTTACTGCTTAGATAAAGAAAATTATCAAGAGAAACCCTTATCGATCTGGATTAACATAATGGACAGTGGAACATGGCTACTATTGATAACGTGTTGTATTATAGCTAATGCACTCCTATTTTATTTCGCAAACAATAAAATCAGGTTTGAATCTATTCATAATTTCTTTATTTCCGCCATTGCGATTCTTCTCCGTCAAAATCACAACCAAAGGAAACTCTTGGTGTATGGAATTCTATCTTTGATGTTAAATATTCTTGTAATTCAGTACGAAACTTACATCACGAATGAAGTTGTTGCTCCAGTGGACAAAAAACTAATGAGGAATTTCTGTGAACTAATTCAGAATAAATATAAAATGTTGTGTCCCACTGGTGTATCTCGAAGTAAATGCTATGCATTTGTACATCCTTTGTTCGAACAATGTGGCGTACCTGATAAAATAAACTCCAGTATTTATGTCTTGAACATTGATAACAAATCACATCAATCGCAAAACACGATAGTTATAAAATTATTATCAGAACAAAAGATTAAACTCTTCATGATGATTCGGAATTCTAATTCTGATATAACTCTAATTTCCGTGCAATCTTTTGTACCTTCATTGAAATGTTCAGTTACAATTGAGCATGCAGAACTTGAACCCAGGTGTTACACGTCAATTATTTATATTATATAATTATAGGTACAAATAAGTAATTAGTAAAAGGGACAGAGAAGACATTTATCCCAAGTCACCATATAATAGTATGTAACCTTAAAATCTTATAAGAGTCAAACACTATCTTATAGAAAGAAAAAGTTGAGTGCACAGACAGATCTAGTGCAATAAAACTGACCCTCAGATCCCTTACGTAACCTTGACTCAAAACTTATCTTTGGTGACATACCCTTTATTTGTAGATTACTAACACTACTGTGTTAAAAACACAAGTAAGTGACCGGGAGGGTAAAAACTTCTCTC
The DNA here is from genome assembly GCA_020352615.2 of Yoshiicerus persimilis. Taxonomy (NCBI): domain Eukaryota; kingdom Metazoa; phylum Arthropoda; class Collembola; order Entomobryomorpha; family Tomoceridae; genus Yoshiicerus; species Yoshiicerus persimilis. The sequence continues at coordinate 7,356,948 of CM036941.2, forward strand.
TCCCACTAAAAGATTAAGAGCAAGTAATTTTAGTTACACATTTTTGTAAAACCATCATTCCTATTTTTGTCTTCAATTGGTGAACTTGTCTTGACTTTCGTGTAATGGAATAAAAGACTAAATATCTTAACTGTGACAAAATTCTACTCTACTGTTTACTCAAACCATTAGCCATGGGGAAGAATCACCGAAAACCTAAGGTTACAAACTAAATTCATAAAATATTTAATTCTACTCTTCTACTCATCTTTACACGTCAATAAAAGTTCTTGGTAGAGAACTAAAGAATTTTCGTAGGAAAATTCTAAAAGAGTTCTTGGCAGAGAACTAATGATTTCTTGGTAGAGAAGTCATTCAAATTCATACTTGGCAGAGAATGAATTTTGATCAACTTGGTAGAGTTGATTACAAAGTAAAAATGTAAGTTTTTACTTTTTTCATCAAGGACCGAAGATCAACTTAGGACAGAAACTTAAATTAAACATTATAAGGTTGTAGCACAAATATATTTGGCGGCCCTGTGAGGTTTACTGTGGTCAAATGTAAACCCACCGGTATTTAGGAAGAACCTAGCAAGAAATATTATACAAAGTAGATATGACATCTCAGTTATCAGCTTTCGTATTTTTTGTCGAACCATACACATTACCTTCGTTAGTAACATTTAGGAATATTATTGAATCAAAGTTAAGAAATAAATTTAGAAATAAGGATATTATATTCGAAATACAATCTGATATTATAACCATAAAATATTTTAATCTTGAAGAAGTAGAAATAGCTCACTCTTATTTAAAAAAAGAGGTCATGCCTCTATTGCCTACAACAGCAGGTTTATGTCGTTTATCTGTTACTTTAGAATAAAAGGCACAAATTTAGAAAAAGGGCAATATTTTTAACATTTCACTAAAATGGATCAACCAATTAGTATAATTATAAATAATCCGATCCCAAATTCTACCATTACTATTGCGATAGAATCAGAAAATAAACCAACTTCTCAGAATAGACAACAATTAAATAAAAAGAAAGCTAAACAAGGGCAAAAGAAACACCAATCGTGCACACATAACAACAAAACTAAATAGGTACATGCACAAGTAAATAATAAAACATCTCTCTTTTAGTATATTTTCAAAATTAACAAAATGGAGAACCAGACATCATTTATTATCACTTTTGAAGACTGTGAAGATCTTATCACTCCAAACTCACCTATAATAGAAGATATTACTCCGAGAATTAAGGGAAAATTCAAAGTATCAGTGAAATTACACTATCCATTTACAAGAATTACAATTGGTGCATTTAATGCAGCAGATGTTGAAGATGGATACCAGTATTTAACTGATTTAATTCTCCCTTTATTCCCGAAATACACAAAATTATTTATTTACAACCACCGAGATATAGTTAATTGAGTAATAAAAATGGCAAAATTGCATTTTTTAGCAATTTCTCCATTTAATATTCCAATAACTGTAACTCATTTGCATGACAATTTACTAAATAATTTAAAGGAAGAATTCCCAACATTCTTAATACAACATAACATAACGTTGAGAAGTATAATTTTAAAATCTAAAAATTTCCATGAAGCGCAACAAATAGACAACTACGTTAACACCTACATACAATCTTCACTACCCCCAAATACAACACTGTATGTTTCAAATTTTCTACAATTCCCTATTCCAAATATTGAGGAAATAGGCAAAATGATAGCAAATACTATGTAGATAACCAGCAAAACATTTGTACAGATGTAGATAATTCCTTATAATAATTACTAATTTACAAACATTTACATAAGGTTATTTTAGACGAAATAATAGAATACTTAAAGTCAGTACTTTACTTATTAAGATATTTTAACGTTAAGGAAAATTACTTATGACTAGTAAAATTACTTCTGTAATATAAATAATTATAAGAGTACTCTAAGATAATGATTAAAAGGATCCACTTCGTAGGTTACATGCAAAAGCAAATAGGCAAAGGTAAAGTGAAACAAATATACATAGTTATATGAAAATGACTATGAACAGAATTCAATTCATAATCAAAAGTATTATGAGAACTCAAAGCAGATAGGTAATGACATTTGCGTAAGATAACGCAAATACAAACATGAAATACAAATAAATATACCATATTTAAATAGATATGCATATTATAGAAATGTGCACAAACAAAATACTGAATATAGAATTTCAGAAAGCTCAATAAATTATTTCGCACAAATAAGCGGAAACATTATATAAAATGTAGGGCAAATATCTCTACATACAGATACAAATAAAGCATTAATACTAATACAAGAAAATAATAAATAGCAGGAATATAATTCTGCGAAAATATGGGAAGTTATAGATTTTCCATGAACCAACTGCATACAATAATAGATAATAATACAAATTGAGTAGGTATAAATCTACACAGAATCAATGTGAAGCATAATATTCACATTATACATGAAAGCTAGCAGAATGAAATGACATAATGCATAAAAATGAAAAGTAAGCAGGACATTTACTTCTGCATAATAAATAGGAACTATCAAAAGGTATTTCCAAATAAATCTACAATTAAAAACTTAGTGAATACAAATTCACAATGACTAGATTATAATCTAATAGATGTAGAATATGGTACATATTCTAAAAGAATAGCACTTAAATTAAACAAAATAAATAAAAAATTCTTTTTATTTATTTTACAAGTTAGAATAGTCTTTCTTTTCATTTCCTATTCTCTTTACAATACTTAAATATAGATATACTAGAATATATAGATATTGGATATAATAGTATTTATAAAACAACAAAAATCACATTTACATTTACAGCGATTCGACCATAACACTCGAAAAGCAGATGTAAAAGAAAGCCCCTTTATCTTCAAAATACAACTTTTTAGTAAATCGATGTCGAACGCGTGTGCGAAAGAAATACCAAAAGGTGACTCAAACCCTTGGATATTATTAGACGAAGCGGAAAAAAAGTCCTGTTATGATGCTTACTGCGATTTATTAACAGCACCCGATACTGAACGAATTTTAAGGAAATTAGTAGATTATACAAAATCAAGGAGAAGGTACCAAGCAGAAAGAGAAAAATCTCATTATAAACACTACGGTGGATACGAATATAGTTATGAAAAGGAAGAGCAATCAACATCAAAAAACACACAAAAAAATAAACCCATGACATTCGAACAAGCATCCCAAACAATATTAGATAATTCCACTACAATAAAACAAATTGCTAAATCAACTCAAGATGCGGAATCACAAACTACACTACAACCACTAATTATCCCAACGATTCAGAAACATGAATTAGTAGACCCACGTTACAATCCTGAAGGAAGTATTGGTACTTACGACCCAAAAAACCCTGGATTTGACAAAGAATATGCTAAGAGGCAGCAATCTCAGCAAAATTTATCTAACAAAATGCGACCGCAAATGAGTAATTATAAACAAAACTTCAAACCTATTAACTTCAATCGAAGGGAAATAGACAAACCATGTCATTCAAACCCCAACTATTCAAACAATTACGGATCACAATTTTCCAACAATTATAAAGAGAAAAATCGAAATTTTGTTGCATACAAACCCAATCAAAATATAACATCCCGACCTCATACCTCAAAAACATCACACGTTCACGAATTTCCAGCCCCAAATAGAAAATTGCCCACTGTCCGAGAACTCTTCCCACCTACAAATAATAACATAAACCCTTTCAATCCTTCAAATACTCCTTCAAATCAACTTCCTACTCCTTTAATAGATATTTCCCGTGATACTCCATCACCACCCTCACCATTACCCAGAAAACGACGAAAATCTCCAACACCACCCCTTTCTGATGGTTCCGCCAAATCAGATGACTCAATAACAGCCTCTCTAAAATACGTAAAATCCAATCAAGTGTATACAGATCTCTCCCGCCGCATGAACAAACCAGGCAAACCTAAAAAATCTAAAAGAAAAACTAAGCCCACTAACCAACAATTGTTTGGTACTTTTGACAAAATTACCCCCACTCAACAAAACTCACAATCATCAAAAACTCCACCACAACCTCAGCAAACAACCTCCACTGTACAATACTCATCTTCCACCTCTCCAAGTAAATTAAACGAAATTGAACAACAGCAAACAATTGAAACCCCTCTACAACCTTTAACCGAAACTGATCTTCAAAATTGGCTACCACCACCTAATTCTCCAATACCGAATCCAGAAGAATTACAGCTTGACAATCTTAATTGGAATACACAACTTTCAGCACAACAACCACCACCACTTACCAATTCTCCACTACCACCAACAACAACCAAACGTAAAAGAAAACTATCTGAATCCCTAATACCATCTACATATTCACCAACATCAGCATCAAACGACTCAACAGACACAACTAATATCCAAGACGCAACAACTCCTCCGATTAGCGATGATGAACCAGCTATGCTTCACATCCCAACTTCAACATCAACCTAATACAAACATCGATACCACAATTTCCATTTCTACTATAAAATTATGAATATTATTATTTACTTCCAATATATCCAATATTACATTATTTTATTATTATTTAAGTTAGAATAATTATAATAACTCCTTAAAATACTATTTTCAATGCAAAATATAAAATACACAAAAAAATACAACTTTTTAGTATGTAAGAAATAAATAATTGACTTGAAGATATTTCCAATAAGTATTTAGGATGCGGACATCCACTTGCGCGTTGGAGGTATGTTACACGTCAATTATTTATATTATATAATTATAGGTACAAATAAGTAATTAGTAAAAGGGACAGAGAAGACATTTATCCCAAGTCACCATATAATAGTATGTAACCTTAAAATCTTATAAGAGTCAAACACTATCTTATAGAAAGAAAAAGTTGAGTGCACAGACAGATCTAGTGCAATAAAACTGACCCTCAGATCCCTTACGTAACCTTGACTCAAAACTTATCTTTGGTGACATACCCTTTATTTGTAGATTACTAACACTACTGTGTTAAAAACACAAGTAAGTGACCGGGAGGGTAAAAACTTCTCTCTCCCACTAAAAGATTAAGAGCAAGTAATTTTAGTTACACATTTTTGTAAAACCATCATTCCTATTTTTGTCTTCAATTGGTGAACTTGTCTTGACTTTCGTGTAATGGAATAAAAGACTAAATATCTTAACTGTGACAAAATTCTACTCTACTGTTTACTCAAACCATTAGCCATGGGGAAGAATCACCGAAAACCTAAGGTTACAAACTAAATTCATAAAATATTTAATTCTACTCTTCTACTCATCTTTACACGTCAATAAAAGTTCTTGGTAGAGAACTAAAGAATTTTCGTAGGAAAATTCTAAAAGAGTTCTTGGCAGAGAACTAATGATTTCTTGGTAGAGAAGTCATTCAAATTCATACTTGGCAGAGAATGAATTTTGATCAACTTGGTAGAGTTGATTACAAAGTAAAAATGTAAGTTTTTACTTTTTTCATCAAGGACCGAAGATCAACTTAGGACAGAAACTTAAATTAAACATTATAAGGTTGTAGCACCAGGGCATGGGGATTTTATGGATGTTTTAGATATCAATTTGTAAGTGCTGCCCTGGATTTGAATGAAGTGGGTCTAGTGGACATTTGGAGACGTTTGCATTATTTTGATAGTCGTACATTAAGATTAAAAGAAAAGAAAGCTAAACAGGAAGGTGAAGTTCAAAGTCTTAGCTTTGATATGAAAATTGGAGCAATTTTTCAAGTTCTTGGATAATTGGGCATTATTCCTTTTGTTGTTTTTCTATTAGAAAAATATTTGACTTTACTCATTCAAAACACACGAGCTGTTTATCTATTCTGGGTTTTATTTCCCTTAGATAGATCATAAGAGTACACAAATATTGTTAAAGTATTGGAGTAATTATTCTTCACATTAGTGTATTGATTAAATATTGCAAGCCTACATAATTTTAATGAGTAATAGATTACGGTAAAAGATAAATTATTTTTATTATTGTTGTGCAATCTTTGTGCCTTCGTTGACTGACGCTTATCTGTATATGCAGTACCTGATTTCCTGCCATCGATTATTCTTTCACTGGCGGCCCACCTCAATGATCCTCAACCAATTTACCTAAATCATTTGAAAGTCCTTTTAAATTTGAATTAAGCAATTAAAATAAATGAAATTAAAATGCTCTAATAAATAATATGTTAATTCCAGCAATCGGTTCGCAAATGTTTGTTGAGTTTCCGCGATACTCTTTACTTGGATTGGGAGTCACATAAAAAAGATTTACTGAAGAACAACTGACTGTTTTGAATAATGTTTTAATTTCATCGTGGTACTGCGCATAAGACCTATTTTAATTTCTTTATACTGCTTTATTATTAACAATTCAGATTTATTTATGCTAAATAATTTTAAAAGTTGAATAATAATTGTGCAATGTTTAATAATTTTAAAATTTTGTAGGCCAAAGAATTTCATTTTATGTCTGTGGTTATGCAATCTAATTATAGTATTTGTAAGGCTGGAAAACGAAGAAATCTTTAAACGTTAGCAATTTTAAAGTTGACCAAATCAATGCACGTTAGCGTTAGCGGAGAGTTGTGATATGAAAAATTTAATTTTAGGTAACTTCTTTGACTATTTCTTGATAATAAATACATTACCTCACATTTAGTAATTATTTATTTTGTAAAGCCAGACTTTGTAATACATCTTCACGCATTTGCATTGCGTTTTACTACACCGTGACGATAAACTAAGGTACCCCCCTATACAGGACGAACCGTAAGTAGCACAGCAAAACTGTTTACACCACTCGAAAGCCAGTCCAAAGTTACATTGAAATCGAAGTTTTCATTAAAATCGGCTGAAGATAAGTGGGTCAAATAATTCGGTGAAAAACAAAAGTACAAAAATGTACCCGGTTTTCGGTGATTCGGATTTTTCCCGGCCGAAAAAATAACTTTTTTGAAATAACATTTTCACAGCTGCAATCCATGTTATATTTGTGATTTTTCCTGAATTTTTCATAATAATCGAATAAGGTTGAATTTTCAACTTTTCCGGAATTTCCTTGAAAAACATGAAAATTTTAAAGAAATTGCAGAAAAGTTGAAAATTCAACCTTATTCGATTATTATGAAAAATTCAGGAAAAATCACAAATATAACATGGATTGCAGCTGTGAAAATGTTATTTCAAAAAAGTTATTTTTTCGGCCGGGAAAAATCCGAATCACCGAAAACCGGGTACATTTTTGTACTTTTATTTTTCACCGAATTATTTGACCCACTTATCTTCAACCGATTTTAATGAAAACTTGGATTTCAATGTAACTTTGGACTGGCTTTCGAGTGGTGTAAACAGTTTTGCAGTGCTACTTACGGTTCGTCCTGTATAGGGGGGTACCTTAGTTTATCGTCACGGTTCTCAATCGCCAATCTAACAGTTTTACGTGTAGAATTTTTGCTGTGCATTTTTTTACTACTCTTACTTTCAAACAACTCATTCTTTTCTGAAATTCTTCCAATTGGAGCAAATAGGCATGTTTTATATTTATTGTCACTGTTGTCCATTCAATTTCAATAAGTAGACATTTGAGTTTTGCTGATATTGCCAACAAAAAAGGCATTTTCAACGGCAGAAAATAAATACATCGTTTTGTCAGAATAGTGTGTTTTCAAGGTTTCGTGTTGCATGAAACACGCAATTTATTAACTTATATAAGAATATGTGGTTAGTGAAAACATGGTCTTAGATAGTCTTTACAGTCTTTAGAGTCTTTAGTTAGATAGTCTTTACAGTCTTTAGATAGCCATACAACACTTCACAAAGTGATGCCTTTTAGTTAAATAGGCGAAAAACCTCTTTTGGTAATGCCGAATACTTAGCATTACAAGGAATGATAGTTTTCGTCGTAAGAGCTATCTGAATACTAAATAAACCAGTGTAACACTGCGGTAACCAAGTATCGTCAGAAAAAAATGGAAAAAAGTAATTGTAATTTGGACAATGGAAAACGGCCAGTTAAGCCGGCCCAGCAAAAAATAGGGGTGCAGAATAGGAGTCATGGTGTATAATTGAAATTTTGAATAGTCGCTGGGAAGTATATATTGAGATGTTGTAACTGAGTTTTGACGCATGCGCATTGTGAATTGTAAGCAGTTTTGAAAACTACATACACAACACGTCTGTTAATACATGGAACTCTACGGTCTATATTATTTGAGACTATTAGGTATTCTGAAACATGTTCCCCGATTGACCGCATCTTTAAACTTGACTTCACACAAGACCTTGACTAGATGTGTTCCAAGTTTGACGTCATTGCGTCAATTCGTTCTCAAGTTATCCATCAGACGTACGGACAGACTACCAGGTCATACCCTAAAGTATCTAACGATACTTAATAAACCATTTCATTACCCATTTGACACAGTAGGGAAAGGCTGTACTAAAGTCCGTGTATTTTCTTCTAGAAGTGTCATAACTCACAAGTCTTGTCAATTACTCAAAGTGTCAGTTATGAACAAAATGCTTTTAGACGGAATATCCTCATTATATATTGAATCCACATTTCCCAAATAGCTGCCACTTAGACATATAACTAAAGTCTGGCCAATTCTCGCACCTCTTAGTATATAGCATTATCTTACAATAATTTCACCGTAAAAAGTAAATTGCATGATAAAAGAGTGGAGGGTTTAATCAATAAGATAATAATCGTTGACTAAAATGAACAGGGTTTGAAACTAAATCGGCGAAGAAGATGTTTCATCACATCACATTGCACACAGTCGTCACATGATCATTTGTTCACGAAATAAATGTTTTCTGTTTTGCTGATTGAATTTTGAGAAAAATAAAAACGGCTTTTGGTGATAGAATATATTTTTGTCAAAATTCTCATTGTCTCATAAAGTCTGTTACTAAAACGTTTTAAATCCTAAACTTTGATTATATGGTACTTAAATGCCTTTTGTCTTTCGAAGTTCGCATTCGCAATATTCATTTCTTATTCCCGCATTGCATGTCCACATGGAATGTTAAAATCAAAGAAATTATGTTGAGTACATTTATATAAGCATCATACAGTAATCTATTTATAGTCTTGCTTGAAATAATAATAAATGCATGGATTACGTGTCCGAACTACTTTTAGATCACACCGTAAGAAAATGCTGCTCTATAACCTCCTTGCACATATTCAGCATTTCTAAAATTGACAGACCGCTCGTGAAAGCACAGCAGTACTGCTGGAAAAATCACTTTCATCTGCAACTTCGTTCTTGTCAGATTGAAAATAGTTGTAAATTTTAAGTTTTAACTTTGTTAAGTTTTTGCGCTCCCCAGTCACAATTACATCAATTCATAAAACATTAATATAGTTAACCACTGAAATGTTAAGAAACGTTATTCGTTTCGTTCGTAACCTCGTTATTCTTTTAAGTATTCTTTCCGCTCATGAAACCTTAGTCTTGGCGGATTCATTTCTTTCAAGAATTAGTAAATTGGAGGAGGGCTGCCATTTAAATTTTATATTTTATCGAACCGAAGATGAGCCCGACAAATCGTCTGAATCATATTCGTCTTTAAGAGAAGAACTGCCCATTATGAGCACTCCATACACTTATACAAGGATGGATACCCTGAAACGTCATTATTATTCATCCGGTTGCAAATTATATCATGTAGGAAGATATTTGAGTTTGAAAACTTATTTTAATAAACCAGACTGCTACTTATGTGAAAATATATTGGACAGAAAATTATCTTCTCCAAGTATTAAGTCACGCTTTAACTGTCTATCTCACATTTTGATTGGTTTAGAGAATTCTGATTTACTAGGAAGGTATTTCACAAATTATATCATTAACAATGTAAATGGAGTTGATTTTAAACCGACAGGAAATTACAGTTTTGACCGTTTCAGTTCAATTCACGTTGTATTGCGCAATAATTTAGAAGTTACCAAATTTACAAATAATTATAACAGGAAGGCGGTTGGTGTTCCCCATGAAATTGAATTATACCTAACTAAGGGAGACAACTTTGTTTTCCTGCATTCCGAAGAAGCCACATCATTGGATGTTTTAATGGTTTACACTTGTTGGGGCTACGATAATAGACAACGTGTTATTCATATTCATAGTAAAAGTAGGAGTATTTTATTGAGATTTCACTTTATTTGGTTGGAATCAAATGTTTTAGATACATCCAAAGATTTTAGTGGAGGTTTTAAAACTATGGCTCATGCATTGTATTTAAGGTCTTCAAAATCAACGTGCCCACCCATATTTACATTTTCAGACGCTACTGACGTTGGTTTAGTTAACACAGAGTCGCTTTTAACAAAATATTTTAATTCACAAATGTCCAGGTCAAAATATTTTATAAATCGACCATATATTCCACTGCACTATACTGTAGCCTTGACTTTGGATTTGGTTCAAAATATTCCGAACGCTTCATTAACTCGACATGTTTCTGACTATCACTACTATGAAACAGTGTTGTCAATATTTTACAATGAACGCATTATTCATCGTCACCAAAAACTTCGCTCTTTCTTTTTCCCTACAAGCACCGATGGTTTCAATTTCATTTCGAACGCTAAATTGGACAAGGAAAATATTTCATTTTTGGGATACATCAAACCATTCGATTTCTGGCCGTGGGTTTGCATCGGTCTGACTCTCTTCATTGCCAGTGCCTTTTGCAGTTCAGTATTGCATTACAAAAAGGCGAAGAGTGTTCCTTTTGCATTGATTTACTATGGGTATTTATTGGAAATCAGTCACTCATTGCCAAAATATTGTCAAACTTTGAAATGGCTGAAATATATAGTGGCGACCATTATACTAATGGGAGTTGTTCTCACAAATGCATACAAAGGAATCGTCATTGTGGATTTAACGAGGGAAAGAGAAGCCAAGATACTAGAGTCAATCGATCAATTTGGAAAATTAAATATATCAACATTGAGTTTCTTTCGCTTTAGTTCTGAAAATGTTTATTCAGATCAAGATCGTTCGTCACGCTTCTATGAATCCCTTTCGGAATTATCCGAGTCAATTTCAGTGTTCATGACAAGTGTTGAAACTTTGAGTGGGCTGTCAATACAAAAAAGTATGCAGATTTGCTTACAAGGTTCAGTTTGCAAAAGAAGGATATGGCCTATTTTCCGTGAATTGACGGATGAAATCTTTCAAAGATCGAGATTTTTGAAACCAGAAAAAAATATTGAATACCGCAACTTATTAAAGAATCACATGGCATCCGATTACCGCTCGTTCTTTGAAGACGAACAACGGAGCATGAATTATGCTTGGATTATGAAGCAAAAAACTATCTCCTCGTATTTAAACGGAGATAACATTTTTAGTCGCGTAATAGGTGAAGATAATATTGAGAATTATTATGTGGGCAAACCAGAAAACATTATTTTCCCCCACAGCGTTGGTATTTCGGTTATCGGAGGCAGTCATTACAAATTCTACGCAAATAGTCTTCCCCTCAGAATTCGAAGTCTCGAGCAATCAGGAATATACCACAATTGGGAGAATTTTAATGCCACAAATGACTTTCGCTTTTGCAGGAGGTGTTTAAAGTGGTCGAAGCCAAAACGTCTGTCTTTGGACAATTCTAATATTTCTACTATATTCATTATATTTATTATAGGAATTTTACTTCAGGTTGCTGTCTTCACAATGGAAATGAGAAAAATGCTAAAAATATTCATTATAGCAATTTGTAGACATTCACGACAAAGAATTGCAAATGCAGTGCTCTACTTTGGTAATTATTGGTCTCATATTAAGGAGGGGTTGACGATTCGGTAATTTCTGATTCCAGGAGTGGTGTAACGTGGGTTTCAATTTTCAAGGTTTCAAAACAAGGGTTTCATTTTTAAATCTACTTATATATTTCTCTACGGACAATGAAAACCCGAATGAAATAGAAAAAAAGTTTAAGGCCATACTTTGGCACTTTGGAGTAAGAGAAATACATTGGAGAAATGCATTTTTATTTTATGATTGGAAAAAACAAACTCAAAAAGCCGTTTTCATAGTCGATACAGAATTCTCCCAGCTTTTAATCGATATTTTTGGAACAATGTCCTCTTTCAAAGTCTTGGAATTACAAAATGCGATTTCACATGTAATTGGTCATTGCTGCGAAAACATTTGCGACAATGAGAAAGACTACATAATTATAGACACACTTAATTTTTGTCGGCCAATATAGACTTCACTTCAAGGTCAACTACTCCACCTTAAGTATAATACACATCACATAATGCATAATAATTCTAAATGCAATAGTCATTTGTCAAAAGGCAGTGCATAATTAGATAATGGTTAGCAATATGAAATAGAGAACTTCTTATTTCATAGATAACTGATAACACAACTTCCACTTGTGTTGCATTCGCAAAAAATACCTCGTGAAGGTCACAAATAAATTAAAACTGGGTACGATAAATAATTTAGGTACTGTACATTATTACTATTAAGCAAAGTCTCTACTGTATTTCCGTGCATTGTTTTACTAATCGTGATTTCTTAAACTTTTCTGAAATTCTTCCAATCGGATATATATGTTCATTCATTCATTCATTCATTGGTTTTATTGATGAACTTTAGGGCATTATGCCCATAGAACATGACAGTACAATATCACACTTATGTTTAACAAAAAATCCGAATTTACAAAGAATCCAAATTTTCATTTCATTAGTTCAAATTTTTCAATTCATTAGTATACTTATTTTTTAAAGTAAATTTAATTATTTCAAATAATACCTTGCATAATTTAAGTCAATCCAATATTACATATTCATAAACAATTGCAAATATTTTAGAAGATACATATACCGAACACATATTCATAATCAGTTATAAACATTGTAAAACATACATATTATATACCGAATAACTGACAACTTCACAAGCTACAGAGGCCGTAACTTACTACTATCCGTAGACGAGACCTGTTGGCCCCTCCCTATGCTACGTCTCATCAGGACTGAACCCATCTCAGAGATACAAAAATTACATTCCGACACATATAACCATAATATATTTCGCAGTATAAATAACAACTTACATAATATTCAGTTCGCATTGCTCAGTAATTAAATCACGATCGATCTGTCTAAATGATCACCTAAAGGAATTACCCGTATAATACAAGTCCATACGGGGAGAGTCGGTTCCCGGCACGGATTACAAATTTAATTTACGCTTACATTAGTGTGTGTTGCAGAATGTGCTAAATGAGTCTGGCAAAACTAAAGACACTATCACTTCACGTGGCAGATATTACTCCGTCCAGTCCAGTCACATATATCCTCTCAGTAGAGAAACACCGGCTCCAGCAATCGGGGGCGGAGAAAAGTGCTAAGACATAGACGCAAAGCTCGAGGGTCCCTTCCTTTATACGTAGCAGTTTATTCATTGCGGTGAGACCTAAGCAAGAGCAGATTGCCCCGTCCGCAACCCGTCCACCACCCACCACCTGGCCAGTTCCTCCTCCACAATGGACAAATTCCTATACTGAGGTTTCCATTTTTTCTTGATCGATTCCATGCTTCACAAAAAACTTCAAACTTTTCAAAATCCTTTGTCCAAACAAACAGGAAAACTGGACGTTCGCAATGCTGGTAAAATTTGAAGCACTTTGGTACTTTTTCCTTTGCTAACACACAGTGTTAAATCACCGAAAGGATTTACAGTTCAAACACAGCATCAGAGTTCAAAAATGGCAAAGACCAAAAACTATGCTGGGACAAGTGTCTATGAATTATTAGTCAGGTCAAATTTATCTTAAACCAAACTTTAATGTAGATAAAATGACACAGTGACAACCACACAAGAAGAAAATGAACGTTCCAGTCGAACGGCAGATACAAGACTGAACTAAGATTAACAATCATGAATGTTCAGGAACAATGATTACAACACACTATTGCAATACAATATTACTAATACATTATAAATGCTACTACATATTAATATACAATTTGATTTTAGTCCTCTGACGTTGAGCTATAGAAAAACATACACACAGAGAATCACACATTACAAAATATTAAACTACACAACAGGACTGCCTACATATGACACACAGTATTCCACCCGAAAACACACTTTTGCCCAGACTCACGTCGCACGCACAAACACACATGACCATCTCACTCCAATGCCAAACCGACTCTGGATATGTATGTTATTGTTGTTAATTAAATTTTGATAAGTATCTATTTGTGATTTGCTGATTTTGCTAACAAAAAATTTTAGATGGGAGAAAATAAATACATCGTTTTGTAAGCTTAGGGTGTTTACAAGGTATATGTGGCATTGCATGAAACACGCAATTCATTCACTTATATAAGAAAATGTCGCCACTAATACCTAATAATAATGAAATAAAAAGTCCGTGTATTTTCTTCTCTGAGAGTCGTAACTAATGACTCTTTTCAATTACTCAAAGTGTGAGTTATGAACAAAATGCTTTCAAGTGTATCATCCTCATTATATATTGAATCCCCACTTACGAAATAGCTACACTTAATATATTAACTAAAGTCTGACCATTTGTCGTAACTCTGAGCATTTAGTATTGCTTTCAAACAATTTCACTGTTAAAAGTAAACTGAATGATAAAACAGTGGAGATTTTAACCAATCAGATAATAATCGTTGACAACTGAAGGCACATATTACTGTGCACGAAATAAATCTTTTTCTTTTATTTGTCTTGGATTTTGCGAAACAAAATATGTTAGGGAGTAAGTTTCCGAACCTAATGATTTTGAATTTCCTTTCTAAACGTATACATGTTTTTAGTGTGAACCAATCAAATGTGCGCAGTGGTAACTTTATTACATGCACACCTATTACATCAAATTACAAAAATTCCAATTCCATCACAATACTATTGCCCGGGGCATAAAATTCATCCGACTTTTATGGTCACCCATTGCCAAAATAAACCAGGTTTCTGCTAAATGCTAAAGTTTGATTATACTAAAGTACCTAAATGTATGTTGCCTTTTGAAGCCGGCAATGTAATATTGATTTCTTATTCTCATACTGGATGTCTAAGTGGGGAAGCTGAAGTGGGATGTACAGAAATTATGTTGAGTGCTATTATAGAAACATTAGGTAGTAATTTGTCTGCGCTAGAAATAATAAATGCGTACATCGCGTGTCTTAAAGATTTTTAGATAACATCTAGGAAAATAATGCTTGAAAACATCCTTACACATATTCAGCAAAGGTAAAACTGTTTAACCATCGTGATAGCACACTGCTAGAAAAATGACTTTTTATCTGCAACTTTATTCGTCTCAGATTGTATAGTATGATAGTTGTAAACTTGAAACTTTTCCGCTCATCACTCAAAACTCACAGAAACTCTTAAAATATATTAAACATGTTAAGATATTGTAGCTAATCACTGAAATGTTAAGAAGCATTCATCTCGTTATTCTTCTAAACATCTTTTCGTCTTATGAAGCCTTAGCGGATTCATTTCTTTCAAGACTTAGTAAATTGGAGGTGGGGTGCCATTTGAATTTTATATTTTATCGAACCGACAATGAGCACGAAGAATTATCTGTATCATATTCATCTTTGAGACAGGAACTGTCCATTATGAGCACTCCATACACTTATACAAGGATGGATACTCTGAAAAGTCATTATTATTCATCCGGTTGCAATAATTATCATGTAAGGACATATTTAAGTTTGAACATTCTTTTTAATAACCCAGACTGCTACTTGCGTGAGAATGTACTGCACCGAAAACTATCTTATCCCAGTATTAAGTCACGATTTAACTGTCTATCTCACATTTTGATTGGTCTGGAGAATTTCGATTATATTGGAAGATATTTCACAAATTATATCATCAACAATCTAAATGGAATGGATTTTTAACCGACAGGAAATTACAGTTTTCACCGTTTCAGTTCAGTTCACGTAATATTGCGCAACGATTTAGAACTTGTCAATTTTACAAAGAGTTATAACAAGAAATGGTTGGGTGTTATTCATGAAGTGGAAGTATACCTAACTAAGGGAGACAACCTCGTTTTCTTGCATTCCGCAGAAGCGACATCTTTGAACATTTTGTTGGTTTACACTTGTTTGTTCCCTGACAGTTCAATACGTCTTTCTTATCTAACTAGTAAAAGTAGCGGCATTTTAATGAAATTTCATTTTATCCGGTTGCCATCAAATGCGTTGGATACACCAAAAGATTTTAGCACACCTTTTAAAACTGTGGCACAAGAATTGTATGTGAGATCTTCAAAATCAATATGCCCTCCCTTATTTACTTCTTCAGATGCTAATGACGTTCTTGTATCTAAATCGGCGTTTTCATTCTACAAAAAATATTTTAATTCAAAATTGTCCAGGTCAAAATACTTTATAAATCGGCAGTATACTATTGCACTGCCTTACACTGCAACTTTGACTTTGGATTTGGTTCAAAATATTCCGAACGCTTCATTAACTCGACATTTGTCTAACTATCACTACTATGAAACAGTGCTTTCAATATTTTACAACGAACGCATTTTTCACCATAACGAAAAAGTTCGGCTATACTTTTTCCCTACAAGCACTGATGGTTTCAATTTCATTTCGAATGTTAAATTGGACAAGGAAAATATTTCATTTTTGGGATACATCAAACCATTTGATTTCTGGTTGTGGATTTGCATCGCTCTGACTGTCATCATTGCCAGCTTTTTTTGCAGTTCTGTATTGTATTACAAAAAAGCGAAGAGTTTTCCTTTCGCATTAATTTACTGTGCCTATTTATTGGAAATCGATTACTCACTGCCAAAA
The DNA here is from genome assembly GCA_020352615.2 of Yoshiicerus persimilis. Taxonomy (NCBI): domain Eukaryota; kingdom Metazoa; phylum Arthropoda; class Collembola; order Entomobryomorpha; family Tomoceridae; genus Yoshiicerus; species Yoshiicerus persimilis. Next base: position 7,373,860 of record CM036941.2, read on the forward strand.
CATTGTCAAACTTTTAGGTGGCTAAATTATATAGTGACGACCATTGCACTAATGGGAGTTGTTCTCACAAATGCATACAAAGGAATCGTCATTGTCGATTTGACGAGGGAAAGGGAAATCAAGAAACTGGAGTCAATCGAACAATTTGGAAAATTAAATATACCAACATTGAGTTTCGTGGGATATTTTACTAGTGATGCATATTCTAGCCATTATTCAATGGCCTACAAATACCTTTCGGACTTACCGGAAGCGATCTCAATATTAATGAAAATTTCTGGAAATCCGCTATCGCTAATATCTCAAGAAACGAAAACAGCCTTAAAATGGCTACAGATGCTTTCACGGAAGCATTATTAGTCAGCTTGTTATTTTCGTTTACTTATATGGAGAACTGAACATATCGACGTGGCATTCAATTATCAGAAAACTCTGATGAGTGGATCGCCACATCGTATGTTCGTAGTTTTGGTCGAAAATAAAATACGTCAAGGGAAAATTTCCTCGGTTTATGTTCACGAAATAGTCACATGCTACCTTCGTGCTGTGTAATGGAATATTTATCACCAAACCTGATAAGAGAGAACCAAATCCACATAGTCGCCATACGTTTTGCAAATAGAAATTCCTTCACACACCCGTAACTCCTCATAAATATATTTGCAAACCGCATGACAGAAGATGATTTATTACACAAGTGTAAAATTGATAAAGGCCAGCGAGACAATTATTTTGCGAATCCTCAACCACTGGTATAACAAAGTAACCAAATATGGTTGACCCCATTTATGCTTGTTCTGCTCTTTTACTGCAAACCAAATGTAATTAATTGCCTCAGTAGAGTATAGTATTTCAAAAATTTCCCAGGTGAATAATGGCATTGTTGTCGAGGGTCAACTAAAAAAGTTGTAAAATATTAGGGGATCTTAATTCACAGTTCTAGTATAAATTATGTATCATAGTGTATATAAATTGTAATTGTGTCCCTGTAAAATAAAATTTGGTATGTCAAGTTACACAATAACTTTGTAAGGCAAAGATTATATGGCGTAAATAAAAATGTTCGTCAAATTCGCCATAGCCATCAAACATCTCAAGGATTTTACAGATATAAAATAAATAATTTAATTGAAAACTTTAAGACAATTTCTCAACATTTTATATATAATGGTTACACATTGTGACACAATTCCAGTTTTCATAAGCGTAAGTATAACCTGAGCCATAAAAAATATTACTGTACAATATCACAGCTATTTTTAATATCGATTTCTCTTTCTATTTTTCTTGCTTACACTGGAAGGTATTTCAATGCAAGCGTTTTTTAAATAATTTTAACCAAAAGTTCAAATCAGGAGTGGAAATCTCACAAAACCTCAACTATGCAAGTGTAACAATAATGTACTCTAGACTCGACACTCCACAGAAAAATTGTATACTGTAAATAAGATTCATAGAAGAAAGAAAATTTATCTTTCTTCTCAGCCAATGAAATTAATGTAAATAGTTAAACATGCTTTCTGTTTTGAAATTACTCACAATAGATTTAAATACATAGATATATTACTTTGTATTACAGAGCTCACAGATAGCACGCGGACAGACGGAGGAGCATTCAATTTCCATAAAGCAACGTTCCGCTAATTCAAATATATGGCATGAAGGTTTAATATTGCATTGCTTTCATTTAAGCATTATTGGTCAATGGTTAGCGTGTTATCTTCATTTCCTTATATGGAGAACTGAACATGTCGACGTGGCATCCCACTTATCAGAGAATCCTCAGAAGTGGATGCCACGTCGATATAAATGACATACTTTGTGCAAATCACACATTTAGTTATCAGCCATTTAAGGAATACACATTGAAACTAACTGCTAATAAATATTAAAATGGATAAAGAAAACCGTTCGAAAATCATCCAAAATTTGGATTACATTGCAACCAATGTTTGTGCTTTACCCCGGTTGTTGAATTTGCTTCTTCAAGAATCAGTCATCAGCCAAGTAGAAGTAGAAACAATTGTAAGTTCAAAAAAGCATTTACTATTGAAATTCGATCTCCGATTCTCAACATACACGTTTCAAGGACAATGAATATTAGCAGATTAAATAATTTTACATTTCCACTTAATAATATTATTACATTTCTATACTTTTCAGGAATGCCTACAACCGAGATACAGAGCGGGAACAGAACTTGCAAATATAATATGCAGAAAGGCTAATGAAAAATTTCCAGTCTTTATTGAGTGCCTCTTTGAAACTGGAAATGAGGCAATTGCTCTCCGATTAGGACTGACTGACACTAAAACCACAGAATTGTCTAAAACTACAGCTGCTACGATAGGAGAGTTGCTGGAGAACGTAAATCTTAACGAATCACAAAATAAACTGCCTTTTGAACAAAAGAAAACCAATATAAGGTCGTCAAAAGAAATCGATCAACAAATTTGGTTTGGAATCACAACATCCAACAAATTGTTTACAGGAAGGGAAAAGGAAATGCAATTTCTGGAGAGGTACTGGAATAATTTCTTGGAAAATCGCTTATTTGCACTGGCCGTGACAGGATTAGGCGGCGTTGGAAAAACTGAACTTGTTAAGAACTACGCAGAATGGTTTTATGAAAATGTTGGAGGTCACTGTATTTGGATCGATGCAGAAACTAATCAATCGATGGAGCAATCATTTACGAACTTGGCTGCTGACTTGAAAATCTCCCCGAATAATGATTTGGGGAAAGAAAAGACATTTCTGGAAATTGTAAAGGAAATTTATGAGAAATTCTTTGGGCAAACAGTACTTCTTGTCTTTGATAATATCGAGAATTACGAATCGCCGGTTTTGAAACTACTCGTTGATTTATCTTCTAAGAAACCACTAACAGTTGTGAAGCCTTTTGTTATAACAACTTCTAGACTCGTTGATGCCAAAAAGTATTTCGGAACTCATTGCAGTGTTCTGGACCTGCAAGTACTCACCAAAGACTCGGCCATGGAATTCTTCCACAAATCCCTAAGTCTGAATGAGTCTGCAGGAAAGAGCACTGATGAACTCATTGAGAAATTATGTGGCCGACTTCAGAATTATCCTTTGGCATTGCAACAAGCAGCATCCTACATAACTCAAATGTCTCTCTACTGTGCAAATGAACATGAAGCCATAACTCAGTATTTAATGGAAATAGAAAGAGAGTCGAAAGCTTTATTAGATCACAAGTTGCCTTATTATGATGCATTGGAAAACATTTCCAACACAACATTTCTAACCTGGAGAATTACGTTTAACAAACTGTCAAAGGAGGGTGGAGAATTGGCCACGGAAATTATGAATATAATTTCTTTTTTGTCTCCCGATCACATTCCAACTCATTTTGTTGAAAGACTACTCCAAAAGATGGACAAAATGTCAAAAGTTACTAATGTAGAGGATTTCTTCCGTCTAATTCGAAAATATTCACTGATTAATTACACAAGTGTGAATTTGGTATCTGTGCACCGAGTGGTGCAAGAAGTGTCGAGAATTCAATTGCAAGAGAGAGGAGAGTTTCGTTCACTTCTCAGTCAAATAACTAAATCTATGACGGATATGCTCAAAGCAGGAGAAATATCTTATAAAGAACTTGTTCATACTCAAATGGTTTGGCTACACTTAGTCAAGGAGAAAGAACTGATAAAAGAACATCCAGAATATCCGAATAGGATATGCAATAAATTGGAGTCTTCCGGGAAATACAGACATTTGTTAGACTTCAGTCGTGAATCGGAAGTTTTGCTGGAATCTGTTCTTGGAGAGAACAGTAGATGGACATTAGACATGAAATACTGGGTAGGAAGAGCTCTGACTGAATTGGGTGACTACAGTGAGTCTCTTCGTGTGCTGACTGATGTTGGTGAAAAGCAGAAAAAGGCTTTCGGTGAGGAGGATGTGGGATGTTTGGATACAGCTCATGAATTAGGAATTGTATATTGGCGATTAGAGAAGTATGAAGAAGCCATGGAAACCTTTCAAAATGTCTTTGAAAAGTACGAAAGAATCTTTGGAATGGAAGGTGGAAGGACACTTACTTTGAAGGTTAGCATTGCTCTAGTACTTGAATCACAAAATAGGTTGGTTGAAGCATTGAAACTCTATGAAAATGTCCTGAAAGGGAAAGAGCGATTGTTTGGAGTGGAGGATCCCTATACTCTGTCGATTAAGCACAACATTGCGAGTGTTAAATTTAAACAAAAGGACTACGGAGAGGCCTTAAAGGAGTTCAAAGAAGTTATGGAAATAAGAGAAAGAGTCCTTGAATTCAATCATCCTTCCACTTTGACAACTAAATTTTGCATTGCTCAGACATACTATTATTTGGGTCGACATCAAGACAGTCTCCGACTGTTCAAAGAAGTACACGAAAGTCAAGTCCAAGTACTCGGACCACGACATCCACTCACAATCCATACAGAGAAAATGATAGAGGACGTGACGAAGGAAATAGCACATTAGAGATATGTATATGTTAACTGTAATTTCATTTGCGGTGAAGATTGCTGCTATAGGCGACCATAGTGATATTATTTCTGTAAGCAATAAGTAATTGTTTGCAACAAAAGGTTCTCTCAAGCGAGAATTTTTAATTCCAACATTTTAATTTTTCTGTATTATTTGCTAGGGGATACATTGCGTGCATTTTCAGATTTCCATTTCTATTGTTCTGTACCCTGTGGAGCTAAAATCCCCAAATTTAGCTCCAGAACGAAAAAAACTGAAATTCTAAATTAAAAATTCTCGCTTGAGAGAACCTTATAGGAGAATCGCCATGGTTACACGAATCTTGGTTTGCAACTGTCGTTATTAAATGTAAAACTACCGATAATGCTATTAAAAGATAAATAATCTCAGTTCATTTATTTTATCTTCATCATTATATTACCAAAAACGACTTTCTCTTATACATTTACTTGATTTCATATTCTTAGGGGTTATAATGAGAACTAATACAATGTTTCACAGAAAGTCAGTGAGGTCAGGAACCGATCTATCCAATTTTAATAAATTACCAAAACTATCAATTTTGAAAAACTAAAATATACTTAAAGTTGCACTAAACTAATAACCCCTACAATAATTATATTTAGCAAATTAAAAATCCAACTAAACCTATTCAATTTTATATATTAGCGATTCATTTAAGTACAGTTTTCGGTTTTAGTCTGTAAAAGTAAACATCTTTTCAATTAAGAATTCAAATCGCAATTGCATTAAATGAGGTTTATGTCATTATGGTTTGTGATGTTCTTTTAGTTAGACAGACAGATCTTTAAAAGTTTCTTGCAATGAATATTTTACAACCGTGTGTGGAATTTCCATCTTGGTTGGAGGAGGACTTGGAGGACATTTTGGACAGTGTTTCGGTTTTGACAAGCGACTTTTTATTGTAGAGCTAAAAATGGACGGCAAGCCATTTGAGGAAGTTTGTTGAAAGTATATGTGGGTGGTAAATCATCCTTTTATGTCTTCCAAGGTGGCAAAAAGGGAAATGCCCTTTCCAAAAAAGGTGTTCATAAGCCTATACCGTAACATCTTTATATCCGGTCGTTCACAAGTATTTGACGAAGAATGTGCTGCCCCAGTGTTGTTCTAATTTACCATTCAATTTATGGCAACACCTAGTAGAACTACTACTAATTCTTTGTAGTAAGCTTATCAAAAATATCAACAATTTGATAACACTGAATTTATGTATCATCTGAAATAAATAATCATGTAGCATAACATTACTTAGAATTTCATGTATGTTAAGTTGTTTAAAGTATTTCCGCAATTGATGAAATAAAATAAAATTCAGCAAACAACAATCACACTTGCATTTTATTTCCGTCGATATTTTATTGTCTCGATATTCCATAGACATAGATTATTCATCGCTAAATAAGAGTGGCCATTTACAAGTGAAATGCATTCCGCCCCAGAATTAATATTTTCATACCTTCAGTAAGGTAGTCTTTCTGTACTGCAGTATTGCTATTTATTACAATTAAAGCCAATAATACCATCTTCCGTGAGTTTGTAGTGTAAAATCTTTAATGTTAACTTCAATAAATTATTTCTAGAATGTACGTCGATTCAATTTGGTAATGCATTAGTTTGTTTTGTAGAAAACTATGATTTCAATTTTTAAAATACTCAATAACTGCAATTTGGAACAAGGTATTCGAAGATTGTGATAGCCTCCGATTTACTACGGAGAACTCCCTGAAAGTACCAAGTATCTCTTTACAGTAATAACTAGTAAGATTCTGAATACAGTGGAATGTGCAGACAAACTTTGCTTATTGTCTAACAAATTGTCTTATGGTATTCAGATTTTTCTAACTCTCAATAAAAATCTTTGTCTCAGCAACGGTTTTCAGAGTTCTCTGAATGAATTGGGCTCCATGTGCCTAAAGAATGCGTTCCGTAATTTAACCGCGGAAAGTCCTGCCTTCGGAAAACGTGTGGGTGACATTGAGTCAACACTGAAATCAAACCTCGATTCATGTTATATTTTGGATTTAATCTGTAAACCTGCTGTCGTCAGTCACTCTGTAATTTTCTAAATTATTGCACTTGGAGTTTGAAATCTTGTACTTTTCAGCTAGAGACTTTTTGCAAAAGAAAATCAAGAATGTCTGCTGGAGATTCAGATTTTGATGGCAAAGATAGAATGGAAGTTGATCAAGAACAAGAGGGAGGAACTCAAGATGTAAGTTCCTTTCACTATTCTTACTTTGGAATATTTTATTGCTTACAAAATAGTAGCCTCGAGATACTCTAAAGTTTTATTAATCTGCTGGCATTTTCTGCCCCGTCAGCTGATGGACACCGAGGAAGGGTATGTTAACGAAGAAGAGCATCCCAATCCCAATCCCTATCCAACGACTGCGGAAACAGGAGATTCCAAAATCCAAGAATTGACTGACGAGGAAGCTGAAAAATTGCAAATACAACTGGATGTCAAATGTAAAGTGGAAACTTCATCCAATAAAGAGCCAGTTACTAAGGATTATGACGGAGATTACGGCAACGAAAAATGTTTTAATTATATTAATATTAATATTTGTACGTTTGATCGGGGTTGTAGAATTGTAAATAGATAGTTGTTAGTACCTTGTGTAGTACTGTGATTACATTATGCCATTATTATACTTATCCGACCGATTTTGTGTTTTCTAGCTTTTAAAATTGCGAAACTATTTTTCAGACAAAGGTGAATTGCAATCGAACTCTGGGAATGGATGTGACTTACCAAATTATTCTTCGACTCAGACTCTATCAGAAATCGAGGTTAGGATTTTGAAATGTTTAATTGTTTAATGCAATTTACCTAATAATTGACAAAATAGTGTTCCTATGCTTTTCTTCATAGTGTGCCTTAATTGATATCTGATTATTCTTATGTATGTCTTATATGTTAAGGCATTCTAATGACTTCAATAACTATCGGCAGCAAATCACGAATAATTAAAAATAAAATTTGATTTATGTCCGCAGAAAGCAGTTCGCCCATTCCGAAATGAAGTGGATGCTCCCGCTTTGCCAGTCATACCTACGATGGATGAATCATTGGAGAAAGAGAACCGGAAAAATCCATTGCTACTTATTCTTGTAAGGTTTTATTTTAATTGTGGCCAACTCCGTTTCTAAAATAATAAATACGACAAAGTAATTTGCTAAAGTAATGGTTTATTAAACTTATATTACAGCTGCCTCTTGTTTAGAATTTAATAATTTATTTCATTTAAAACCTAGGTCATTCGTTGTGTTGTGAAATTCTTAAGTATCGAAGATATGAAAAGATTTCGTCTTGTTTGTCGAGATTGGGGTTTAATTGGAAAACCAGCTCTTGCAAGCCGTGCACTAATCTGCTTTCGTATATTTGAAATACCCGAGAAGCCTAAACGTCATCCTGTGGATTTTCAGTCTTGTTTTCTGGATTCGACTTCTGATTTCTGTGCATTCAAGATTTCTGGCTTTTTACATGACGAATCTGTAAGCTATTCCTGGACTATTGAAGAATTAACAAAATTTTTTGACGCCCAGCAGAAATATATAAAAGACCTCACTTTACAATTCACATTTCCTAATGAAAAACTTTTGGAAATGATCAATCTGGGTTCTTGGATATCAAAATCCCCTATGGTTCAGAAGGATGTAAAATACCTGACAAAATTAACAATTGGAGGTGATGTAAACAATTTGAATATTCGTCCTCTGGACCTGATTGTTCATATCAAGGATCTCTCACTGTCTAATTGCAGAATCCATATGGAAGCAGGAATTAAGATTAGACCTATGAAACTGAAATTGTTAGACGCCACGTTTTATCAAGATGGAGATGAATTGTATAGTGTTCGAATAAATGATGTTGTTGATCTGAGTAAAGTAAAAGAAATGTCACTACGGAGTGAGAGCCGTGAAGAATATGTATTGGATATATGTGGCAGTGCTAGTTTTGAAAAACTTCTTTTGGATGGCTATGGCGTTGAGATAGTGAACGGGAGAACGTCACGGTGGGCTATAGAGCACTTGATGCTGACTGGAATTCCTTATTCCTTAAACAGTCAAATGAACATTAAGGAACTTTACTTGTCTAATATCGGTCCGCTGGACTTGCCCACTTTGCCCAACTCCATTGAAAATCTTTTATTACACAGTGTCAACAACAGAATTACCGTAAGCTGTAGTCAGCCAATTGTGTTGCAGAACTTGCAATTTTTACAAATTGCCCAGACACGTACCGATGTATCATTCCTCTCTCACTTTATGAATTGTCCTAATCTGACCCATTTAAAATTTTTTGAGTGCCCGGATGTAGAACTGAAATCCCTTTGGATGCCTAAAACCATCAAAACACTCACGCTTGAAGGTTACAATCACGGAATAAAGTGGATGGATGAAAGTTCCTGGAAACTGGAGAAACTAGTTGTTGATCTTTCCGGCATTTATCAAAAAATTTGCGAAACTAATATTCGAGCGGAAGATTTCGTTATGTACTATCGTGACCTGGCAAAGGTGGATGCACGATTGGCTGACTTTTTGGAAAAAAGACATAGTCTTGGGTTTTGCAAGCGACTTTTTATTGGTGAGCTGAAGTGGGACGACAAGCAATTTGGAGAAAGTCGTTTGAAAGAACACGTTGAAGTGAAGTCTGCATTTTATGTGTTCCAAGATGGCCAAAAGGGACGCGCCGTGTCCGAAAAGAATTTCCGTGAGCTTATTCCGAAACATCTTGATCAACTTTTCATAAAATATACCAAATAGTTTCCAATTGTTGTATGAGTTTAAAAAGCAGATTGCGGGCACGGAATTTATGTATCAGCTAAAATGAATAATCAGTGTAACAGTACATTTCTTACAATCGTGTTTGCTTAGTTGCTTAAAATATTTCCTAAGTTGATGAATAGATAAAATAAAATTGGATGTAGCATACCACAATCGTATTTGCATTTTATTTCCCAATGTCTCTATTCTTCATTTCATTTTTGAATAGAAATTATAACCTTAGAACTGAGGGTGATATGCATTTAGTCCAAAAACTAATAATTTGTTTTCATAGTACAGTATATTAATCCTGTTTGCAAGATCTCCATAATTAATAAATAACCTTCAGTAAGTTAACCTTAGTAATGTAGTATTGAAATTTAATTGTAATTAAAGCAATTAATACCATCTTTCGTGTGTTTTGAGTGCACACACTTTAATGTTAATTTTCCACAGGATCCAATTTACCACAATATCAAATTAGCCCTAGAATGTATGCGAATTCAATTTGGTAATGCATTAGTCTCCTTTGTAGCAATTTAGGAATCTTAGAAATACTGCAATAACTGCAGTCGGCAACAACTTATTCGGGAAAACTCATCTTTCAGTTTGCCAACTTCCAAAATTGTGATGTTTTCTAAGGTTTAGAGATCTTTATTCCTGTAAGGACCGTGGATAAAACTCAAGCGTTCTGTGAGAAAGATTGACAGGAGCCTATATTTAGCCTTTGGTATTGTTAAGCTCCTCCTTCAGAAGAGAGCGCCTCACATTAAGCCAGCTTAAGTGCGAGTAAGCGAAAACTCTTGTCAGCGGAAAATCGATTTTCCGAATCTGTATTTGTTTTCAGTTTTATTTCGTCACCCTAAATCTAGTTAGCTATTTAGTTAATTACTGCATAAAAGTGGTACATGTAACTTCGGGGTGTTTGAAATTTTGGATCTGTGTACTTTTGAGCGAGAAAGGTTTTGCAACCCGTGTCAAGAATGTCTGCTGGGGATCCAGGTGATTTTGATGGCGAGCAAATGGAAATGGCCAAACAACATGAAGGAGGAAATCAGGATGTAATAAGTTGCATTCACATTTTATTTCATACTTTGGAATATAAGTATTTATTCTTTAAAATATGTTAACTTCGAGATTCTGATACATTATTATTCTGCCATGTTGTGTCTCCGCAGCTGCTGGTCACCCAGGATGGAATTCTTAACAAAGAAGAGCATTCCAATACAAATCCACCGACTGCTGAAACAGGAGATTCCAAAATCCAAGAATTGACTGACGAAAAAGCTGAGAATATGCAGAAACAACTGGATATGAAATGTAAAGTGGAAACCTCGTCAACTAAAGGGCCACTTAATCAAAATAATGGGGACGATTACGAGGGTACAAAAGGTTTTTAGTAAATTAATTAATAAGCGTATGATCGGAAGTGTGCAAATGTAAATAGGTAGATGTTCGCCAGTTCGTTGGGTTGGGTAGGTCGTAGATTGATTAAAATCGGCACACGCCCTCACGCTAACAACTTTTGAAAAATCATCTTTGCTAGAAAAGTTTAACATTTACGCATTCAACTTTTACTTATTTTCTCAATAGTATTTCTAATAATTTTCATTAAAGAAAACCGATTTTAGTAGGGAAAGCGACTAGGATAGTACGCTTTATTAATGCATTTGCTAAAATGACAAAAATGATTACTTTCAGATAAAGATGGATTAGAAGCGAACTCTGACAATAGAGGTGATTCATCAAATTATCCTTGGACTCTGGCTCTATCACAAACTGGGGTCAGTCTTTTGAAATATTTCATTATTAATATTTGTTTTTGAATTTGTTCAGATAATACGGACTCTGTGAATTTTAGTTACTAAAATTGATGCTCATCGGAAGTAAAGAGATACTGATTGCATCCTTTCCTTTTCACTGTTTCATAATTCATAAAACTTTTATATAATATCTTGCCACAATGTCGAAGTATCTTCTTTGTATTGCACTATAAATGACTTAAATTCACAGCAAAATCTAAATAATGAAATTTATAGAAATTAATGTTTTACTTTTGCCCTCAGGAAACGGTATCTCAAAATGAAGTAGATGTCAGTGCATTATCATGCAGAACCAAGAAGGACGATTCATTAGAAAAGGGCAACCGCAAAAATCCAATGCTGCTTAGCCCAGTAAATAATGATTTCATAATAATTATTTTAATTTTTAGAAACTGTTTATAAAATAGTAATGCGTGCAGAAGTTTTACTTTATTGAAATAATCCTTTTTGTAACAGCTTATTAAAATTGCATTATTTATGATTTTAAGGTTATTGAATGTGTTCTCAAATTCCTCAACTTTAAAGATGTGAAAAACTGTCGTCTTGTATGTCGTGATTGGGGATCAATTGGGAAACCAGTTCTAGTAAGCCGCTCACTAATCCGCTTCTTCAAGTTTTCTCAACGTAGCCCTGTGGACTTTCAGTCCTGTTTTCTGGACTTGGCTTCTAAATTCAGTGCATTCAAAATTTCTAGTTTTTTATTTGACGACGCCGCAAGCTATTCGGGGACCATTAAAGAATTAACCAACTTTTTTGATGAGCATCAACAATACTTAAAGGAACTAACATTAATATTACACTTCAACTACCCTAATAAAGAGCTTATGGAAATGATCGATCTTGGTTCTTGGATATCGAAATCCCCTTTGGCACTGAAGGATACAAAACACATGACAAAACTAGAAATTGGAGGTTTGGATAACATCTTGGATATTCGTCCTCTGCACCTGTTTGCTCATATCAAGGATCTCTCACTGTCAAATTGCAGAATCCACGTGGAAGCAGGAATTAAGATTGGGCCTATCAAACTGAAATTGTTGGACGCCAAGTTTTATCAAGATGGAGTAGCATTGCATGGTGTTCGAATAAATGATATTGTGGATCTGGATAAAATAAAAGAAATGTCTCTACACGGTGGTTGCTTTGAAGAATATGTATTGGATTTATGTGGCAGTACTAGTTTTGAAAAACTGATTTTAGATGGCCATGGCGTTGAGATAGTGAATGGGGAAATATCCCAGTGGGCTATAGAGCACTTGATGCTCACTGGAATTCCTTACTCCTTAAACAGTGAAATGAAAATTAAGGAACTTTACCTGTTTGATGTACACCGTCTCGACTTGTTCACTTTGCCAACCTCAATTGAAAACTTGTTGATATATAATGTCAACAAGGGAATTGCCGTAAACTGTAGTCAGCCAATAGTGTTGGAAAACTTGCAGTATTTACAAATTGCCAAGACTAGTACAAATTTTTCATTCCTGTCTCACTTTATGAATTGTCCCCAACTCAAGCATTTGAAGTTATTTGATTGTCCGAAAGTGGAACTGAAATCTCATTGGATGCCTAAAACCATCAAAACACTCACGCTTCAGGATTACAATTATGGGGGATTGAAGTGGCTCGATGAAAGTCCCTGGAACATTGAGACTCTGGTTGTCGATAGTTTCGGAATTGCTGCTGAAGTATTTCGCGAAGCAAAAATTCGTGTGGATGATTTGGTTGAGTATTGTCCTTCCAGAACAGAGGTGGATTATGGATTGGTTGACTTTTTGGAACAACGAAAGCTTTTCTGTTTCTGCAAACGATTTTTTATCGGTGAGCTGAAGTGGGACGACAAGCAATTTGAAGTAAGTATTTTGAAAAAACATGTTGGTGAGAAGGCTGCTTTTTATGTCTTCCAAGATGGCCAAAAGGGATCCGCCGTTTCCAAAAGAGATTTCCATGAGCTTATTCCGAAACATCTGGAGCAGCTTTTCTGAAAATATCGCTAATCCTTTGTAAAAGTTTAGCCAGCAATTTGCTGGCACGGAATTTATGTATCAACTAAAATAAATAATAGTGTAGTAATACATTTCTTGATTTCTTACAATCGTATTTATTTAGTTGCTTAAAATATTTCCTAAATCGATTAAAAGATAAAATAAAGTTGGATGTAGCAAATGATGCAAATGACAATCGTACTTATCGTTTATTTCCCAATGTATCTATTCTTTAATTCATTTTTGAATAAAACTTGCAACGTTACAACTGCAGTTATTAGGTCATTGGTCCAAGAACTAATATTTTCATATATTACATTAATCCTTCTTTGCAATTCAAAACCTCCACAATTATTAAATAACCGTTGAACTTTTGCAAGGATTGGTTAAATTGTAGTTTATAATATTTATATTTTTAACTGAAACCGAACAAAAATATTTATTTCAGCAACGCTTGAGTTCTGTGAGAAAGAATGACAGGAGCCTATATTTTATTTAGGCTTTAGGATTTTTAAGCTACTCTTTCAGAAAAGAGCGCCTCACATTAGGCCAGCTTAAGTGCGAGTAAGAGAAAACTCTTGTCAGCGGAAAATCGATTGTCCGAATCTGTATTTGTTTTCATTTTTCTTTCGTCACCCTAAATCTAGTTAGCTATTTATTTAATTAATACATAAAAGTGGTACATGTAACTTTTCGGTGTTTGAAATTTTGGATCTGTGTACTTTTGATCGAGAAAGGTTTTGCAACCCGTGTCAAGAATGTCTGCTGGAGATCCAGGTGATTTTGATGGCGAGCAAATGGCAATGGCCGAACAACATGACGGAGGAAATCAGGATGTAATAAGTTGCATTCACATTACATAATATAACATTACGTAAAATTCCGTGTATGTTAAAGTTGCTTAATGTATTTCCGCAATTAATGAAATAAAATAAAAAGACTCACCTTGCATTTTATTTTCCATTGCATCGATCTTCCATAGACAAACATAGATTGCATATCCATTATTCTTCGCTGAATAAGAATTGACATTTATAAGCGCAGGTGAAATGCAATGCTCCCCAGAAATAATAATTTGTTTTCATTTAATTTAATACTATCTTGGAAGATCAGCATAATTAAATTATCTTCAGTAAAGTAACCTCTCTGTAATGCAGCATTGCTGTTAATATAATTTTAATTACTAATTAATATTTTTGTCTTATAGTATTCAGGTTTTTCTAAAACTGACTAATGCATTTTGCTTGAACAACGGTTGTGAGAGCTCTGAATGAATTGGACTCCATGAGCCTAAAGATTGCTTTGCGTAATTTTAGCGCGGAAAAACCCACATTCGGAAAACGTGCGACATTGAGTCAACGCTGAAATCAGACCTGGGTTCATCTTCCAATGTGGATTTAATCTGTACACTGTGCAGCTGCTGTCATAAGTCACTCTGTAATTTTCTAAATTCTTACACTTGTAGTTTGAAATCCTGTACTTTTCAGTTAGAAGAGGTTTACAAAAGAAAATCAAGAATGTTTGCTGAAGATCCAGATTTTGATGACAAAGATAGAATGGACATAGACCAAGTACCTGAGGGAGGAGCCCAAGATGTAAGTGTCTTTCAAATTTCTATTCTTACTTTGGAATATTTTTGTTTACAAAACTAAATAGTAGCCTTCAGACTTCAGATGCTCTAAAGTTTTATTAATCTGCCTTTTTCTGTCCCGTCAGCTGATGGACACCGACGAAGGATATGTTAACGAAGAAAAGCACCCCAATCCCTATCCAAAGACTGCTGAAACAGGAGATTCCAAAATTCAAGAATTGACTGGCGACGAAGCTGAAAAATTGCAAATAGAACTGGATGTCAAATGTAAAGCGGAAACTTCGTCCAATAAAGAGCCAGTTACTAAGAATTATGACGGAGATTACGGCAAAGAAAAAGGTTTTAATTGTATTAATATTAATATTTGTACGTTTGATCGGGATTGTAGAATTGTAAATAGATAGTTGTTAGTACCTTGTGTAGTACTATGATTACATTATGCCATTATTATTATAATTATCCAACCGATTTTGTGTTTACTAAGCATTTAAAATTGCGAAACTGTTTTTCAGACAAAGATGAATTGCAATCGAACTCTCGGAATGGATGTGACTTACCAAATTATCCTTCGACTCAGACTCTATCAGAAATGGAGGTTAGGTTTTTGAAATATTTAATTGTTTAATGCAATTTAGCTAATAATTGACAAAATAGTGTTCCTATGCTTTTCTTAATAGTGTGTTTTATTTGGCATCCTTTTATTTTATGTATGTGTTATTTGTTAAGACATTTCAATATTTCAAATGACTTCAATAACTGTATCGACAGCAAAATGTGAATAATTAAAAATTTTATTTATGTCCTCAGAAAGCAGTTTGCGCATTCCGAAATGATGTGGATGCGGCCTCTTTGCCAGTCGCACCTATGATGGGTGAATCATTAGAGAAAGAGAACCGGAAAAATCCATTGCTACTTATTCTTGTAAGGTTTTATTTTAATTGTGGCCAACTCAGTACATAAAATAATAAATACGACAAAGTAATTTGCTAAAGTAATGGTTTATAAGACTTCCAACTCCGTCGTGTTTAGAATTTAATAATTTATTTCATTTAAAACCTAGGTCATTCGTTGTGTTGTGAAATTCCTGAGTGTCGAAGATATGAAAAGATTTCGTCTTGTTTGTCGAGATTGGGGTTTAATTGGGAAACCAGCTCTAGCAAGCCGTGCACTTATCCGCTTTGATAAACGTGAAACACCCAAGAAGCCTAAACGTCTGCCTATGGACTTTCAGTCTTGTTTTCTTGAGTCTGCAGCTCTTTTCAGTTCGTTCAAGATTTCTGGTTGTTTAACGAATACGAATATAATCAAGCGGGATCCGTGGGCCATTGAAGAATTAGCAAAATTTTTTGATGAACAGCAAAAATACATTGCAGAACTAACATTTCACTTCACTTGCCCTAATGAAGAGCTAGTGGAAAAAATCGGTCTGGGTTCTTGGATTTCAAAATCCCGTATGGTGCAGAAAGATGCCAAACATCTGACAAAATTAACTATCGAAGGTGGGGAAGGGATCTTGGATATTCGTCCTCTGCACCTGATTGCACATATCAAAGAGCTGTCTCTGTGTTGGTGCAGAATCCATATTGAAGCAGGAATTAAGATTAGTCCTATTAAACTAAAATTGTCAGACGCAACATTTTATCAAGATGGAGTTGAATTGGATGAGGTTCGAATAAACGATATCGTGGATCTGAGTGAAGTAAAAGAAATATCTTTAAAAAGTGGAGGCTACACAGAATATGTATTGGACTTATGGGGCAGTGTCACTCTTGAGAAACTGATTTTGGATGGCAATGGCATTACAATAGTGAATGGAGAAACGTCACAGTGGATTATAAAGCTTTTGGTGATGACTAAGATTCCTTATGGATTGAACAGTCAAATGAATATCAAAGAACTTTACTTATCTGAGGAACCTATTGACTTGTTCACTTTGCCTACCCCAATTGAGAACCTAGTTTTACCCAATGTCGACATCGAACCGTGCAGCGTAAATTGCAGTCAGCCAATTGTGTTGCAGAACTTTCAGTATTTACAAATTGTCGAAACTCACACAGATTTGGCATTCCTCTCTCACTTTACGAATTGTCCTCAATTGACTCACTTAAAGTTACTTAGATGTTCTGAAGTGGAATTGAAATCTCTGTGGATGCCTAAAACCATCAAAACACTCACTCTTGAAAGTGACAATCACGGAATAAATTGGCTGGATGAAACTTACTGGAACCTGGAGACTCTAGTCGTAGTTGTTGATAAATACACATATGCCAAGCAACTTCGTGATGCTAAAATTACAGTGAATAATTTCATTGTGCAGTTTGGAGATTATGTCCTCTCGGGCAAACGTTTCGCTGACTTTTTGGAATATCGAAAGCTTTTCACTTCTCGCAAACGATTCTGCATTGGCAAATTTAGGTGGGACGACGACGAGCAACTGGAAGACACTGTTATGAAAGAATACGTTGAGGTGAAGTCTGCATGTTATGTCTTCGAAAATGGCGAAAAGGGACGCGCCGTTTCCGAAGGAGATTTCTTAGAGCTTATTCCGAAACATATTGATGCTTATATGTTATATAGATGAAAAAAATCAAAAATAGTACTAATCCATGGTGTAAAATTTACCCAAAGTGAAAAATCCAAAATTTGTGTTGAATGGCAAAGCTTCTAATATTTACATCTCATTTATAGTCAGTTAAGATGAATAATCAGTGAATCCTCATGTTTGTTTAGTTAAGTTGGTAAATATCTGCGGAATTTACGAATAAATGTCAAATGCTAAACAATTATACTTGCACTTTATTTCCATTGTTTCAATACACCGCAGATTGCATATCCATTGTTCATAGCTGAATATGATTTGAAATGCAGTTCGCCACAGAACTAAAAAGTTTGAGTTCTGTGAGAAAGAATAACATGAGCCTATTTTTTCGTTGGTATTTTTTCAGCGCTAAGCTCCTCCTTCAAGAAAAGAGAGCCTCACATCAAGTCAGTTTACGGGTGAATTGAATTAAAGCTCCACTTGTAACCTAAGTTCCACGAATCGAGTCCTAATCAGTACTTATTTTCAGTTTTCGTCACCCTAAATCATTAGATATTTAGGTAATTTAATTACTAAATTAAAGAGGCACATAACTTTTGAGTGTTTGAAGTTTCGGATCTCAGCACTTTTTGGCTAGAAGAACTTTTGCAAATGCAAATCGAGAATGTCTGTTGGAGACCCAGGTGATTTTGATAGCGAGCAAATGGCAATGGCCCAACAATATGAAGGAGGAGATGAAGATGTAATAAGTTGCATTCACATTTTAATTCATACTTTTGAATATAGAAAGAATTTCATTCTTTAAAATGTGCTAACCTTGAGATTCTAACTCTATTAATCTGTCTTGTGGCCCTGCAGCTGATGGTCCCCAAGGAAGTAATTCTTAATAAAGAAGAAGAGCCTTCCAATACAAATCCACCGACTGCTGTAGCAGGAGAATCCAAAATCCAAGAATTGACTGACGAAAAAGCTGAGAATATGCATAAACAACGGGATATGAAATGTAAAGTGGAAACCTCGTCAACTAAAGGGCCACTTAATCAAAACAATGGGGAAGATTACGAGGGTACAAAAGGTTTTTAGTAAATTAGTTAATAAACGTATGATCCGAGTGCAAATGTAAATAGGTAGATGTTCGCAAATTCCTTGGGTTGAGTAGGTCGTAGATTGATTTAAATCGGCACACGCCCTCAAGCTAACAACTTTTGAAAAATCATCTTTCCTAAAAATGTTTAACATTTAGGCATTCAACTTTTACTTGTTTTCTCAATAGTATTTCTAATCATTTTCATCAAAGAAAACCGACTTTCGTAGGGAAAGTGACTAGGATAGTACGTTTTATTAATGCATTTGTTAAAATGACAAAAATGATTACTTTCAGATAAAGATGGATTAGAAGCGAACTCTGACAATAGAGGTGATTCATCAAATTATCCTTGGACTCTGGCTCTATCACAAACTGGGGTCAGTCTTTTGAAATATTTCATTATTAATATTTGTTTTTGAATTTGTTCAGATAATACGGACTCTGAATTTTAGTTACTAAAATTGATGCTCGGAAGTAAAGAGAAGACGCTAGTTGCATCCTTTCCTTTCCACTGTTTTATAATTCATAAAACAGTCAAAAAAACATAAATGAATGCTAAGCAGTTCAAATTCAAATACAGATTTGTTTACGGCCATAAATAGGCAAATATCTTTTTCACTTCGGGCTTTTATATTATCTATTGTCACAATGTCTAAGTATCTTCTTTGCTATTGCACTATAAATGACTTAAATTCGCAGCAAAATCTAAATAATAAAAATTATAGAAATTAATATTTTACTTTTGCTCTCAGGAAACGGTATCCCAAAATGAAGTGGATGTCAGTGCATTATCATGCAAAACCAAGAAGGACGATTCATTAGAAAAGGGCAACCGCAAAAATCCAATGCTGCTTAGCCCAGTAAATAATGCTTTTATAATAACTATTTTTATTTTTAGAAACTGTTTATAAAATAATAATGCCTGCAGAAATTTTACTTTATTGAAGTAATCCTTTTTTGTAATATCTTATTGTTAAAATTGCAACTCTTATTTACAAATTTTATTTACTTTTAAAGGTTATTCGATGTGTTCTCAAATTCCTCAACATTGAAGATATCAAAAACTGCCGTCTTGTTTGTCGTGATTGGGGATCAATTGGGAAACCAGCTCTAGCAAGCCGTGCACTTATCCGCTTTGATAAATGTGAAACACCCAAGAAGCCTAAACGTCTACCTATGGACTTTCAGTCTTGTTTTCTGGAGTCGGCAGCTCTTTTCAGTTCTTTCAAGATTTCTGGTTTTTTAACGAATATGTTTAAGCGCGATCCCTGGACCATTGAAGAATTAACAAAATTTTTTGATGAGCAGCAGAAATATATTACAGAACTAACATTTCACTTGAATGGCCCTCATGAAGAGCTAATGGAAAAAATCGGTCTGGGTTCTTGGATTTCAAAATCCCGTTTGGTGCAGAAGGATACCAAACACCTGACAAAATTAAGTATTGAAGGTGGTGAAAATATCTTGGATATTCGGCCGCTACACCTGATTGCACATATCAAAGATCTGTCACTGTCTCTATGCAGAAAATATGTTGAATCAGGAATTAAGATTAGTCCTATAAAATTAAAATTGTCAGACACGACATTTTATGAAGATGGAGTTGAATTGGATGAAGTTCGCATAAACGATATTGTGGACCTGAGTAAAACAAAAGAAATATTTCTAAAAAGTGGAGGCTACACAAAATACATATTGGATTTATGGGGCAGTAGTGTTACTCTTGAGAAACTAATTTTGGAAGGCATTGGCATTGAAATAGTGAATGGAGAAACGTCACAGTGGGTTATAAAGCACTTGGTGATTCCCTCTCTTCCTTATGCTCTGAACAGTCAGATGAATATCAAAGAACTTTACTTATCTGCTGAACCTATTGACTTGTTCTCTTTGCCCACCTCAATTGAAAACCTCGTTTTACCCAATGGCAACAGCAACCTGATCAACGTGAGTTGTAGTCAGCCAATTGTGTTGCAGAACTTGCAGTATTTACAAATTGTTGAAACTGAAACAGATTTGTCACTCCTCTCTCACTTTGCGAATTGTCCTCAATTGACTCACTTAAAGTTATACGCATGTAGTCAAATGGAAATAAAATCGCTTTGGATGCCTAAGACCATCAAGACACTCACGATTGGGGGTTATTACGGAATAAAGTTGATCGATGAAAGCCTCTGGAACCTTGACACTCTAGTTCTAGTTGTTGATTCTTTCCGAGATGCCAAAGAAATTTGTGAAACTAAAATTCGAGTTGGTGATTTCATTGTAAAGTCGTATTACCTCTCCTATTACGAATTGATTGTGGACAACTCTTTGGTAGACTTTTTGGAACACCGAAAACGTTGCAGTTTTGGGAATCGACTTTTTATTGGTGAACTAAAGTGGGACGACAAGCAATTTGAAGATAGTCTTCTGTTTGACCACGTTGAAGCTAAATCATCATTTTATGTCTTCCAAGATGGCCAAAAGGGACGTGCACTTTCCGAAAAAGCCGTTCATGAGCTTATACCGAAACATCTTAATGTTGATCAGTACCTATGAGTGGAGGACTTTCAGGGCCCAAGTATTATATAGTCTAGGTCACAGTTCAATTTATGACACCTTCTAGAAGACAAAATTGTAGTAATCCTTAGTGTCAAATTTAATTAAAATGCAAAACCAGCAATTTGTGTATGCGGAAGCTTCTAATGTCAGTTAAAATGAATGGTCAGTGTATCCTCATGTTTGTTTAGTTGCGTAAAATATTTCAGGAATGTACGAATAAAAGGACGATATCAAAGTTCTTGAAAAAATTCTATGTTGTAGCCCTTCAAAAATAAGGCTTAGTTTATGTAGGTGTCCCTATACCTAAAATGCATCCCTGATTTTATAGGGAATTAAAACGAAAATTATTCCCTATGTTCGCCATGTTAAGCTTTTTTTGCGCGGACTTCATTTTGGGGAATTTGGCCGAGGATTTCACAACATTTGAAAGTTGGAGCAGGTTAAGGGATACCTTGGGCAGTTTTTAAGAAAAAATTGTCTGCGGTACATTTCATTTCGATTTTTAATTGTCTTTCAAATATTTGGCAAAAATGACTACTTTTTAGCGAAAAAGACGGATATGCAGTCCGTTTTTGGCATTTATTTTCGTAAAGTAAAATCGTTACTTACCGATAATTAATAATTTCCAAATTGGCAACGTAAGCCAAACAAGGGTATTTGAATATGCAAAATTCGAAAATAGAATCCATTTTTCCGGCGCGCGCGTAGGTAACAAACATTAAAGTAAGAATTATAAAGATCTGAATATAGCATGTAAATGTGATCCCAAGACACCCCATGAAATAAAAGTCCATAATTACGATACTATTATATGCACCCATATATGTAGAAGGCATATACATATAGCGCGCGCGCTTCTCCACTATTTCAAAAAGCGTTGAAAATCAGAATTTATACATCTCCCGTGATAAACATGGCTATAAATAGCAACAACTATGATATTATTGTGTGCCCCTATAACCGTATAGAGCGCGCGCGCTTCTGTCGCGAGCGGTGTCACTACTGGTGTACTACTTTTAAGAAGAGTAGGATTTATATTACTTTAACGAAGTGAAGGATGTGATATCATAGTTGTTGCTATTTATAACCATGTTTATCACTGGAGATGTGTAAATTCTGATTTTCAACGCTTTTTGAAATATTTCGTGCAGAAGCGCGCGCGCTCTATACGGTTATTGGTGCACACAATAATATCACAGTTGTTGCTATTTATAGCCATGTTTATCAAGGGAGATGTGTAAATTCTGATTTTCAACGCTTTTTGAAATATTTCGTGCAGAAGCGCGCGCGCTCTATACGGTTGTTGGTGCACACAATAATATCACAGTTGTTGCTATTTATAACCATGTTTATCACGGGAGATGTATAAATTCTGATTTTCAACGCTTTTTGAAATATTTCGTGCGGAAGCGCGCGCGCGCTATATGCATATGTCTTCTACATATATGGGTGCATATAATAGTATCGTAATTATGGACTTTTATTTCATGGGGTGTCTTGGGATCACATTTACATGCTATATTCAGATCTTTATAATTCTTACTTTAATGTTTGTTACCTACGCGCGCGCCGGAAAAATGGAATCTATTTTCGAATTTTGCATATTCAAATACCCTTGTTTGGCTTACGTTGCCAATTTGGAAATTATTAATTATCGGTAAGCAACGATTTTACTTTACGAAAATAAATGCCAAAAAGGGACTGCATATCCGTCTTTTTCGCTAAAAAGTAGTCATTTTTGCCAAATATTTGAAAGACAATTAAAAATCGAAATGAAATGTATCGCAGCCAATTTTTTCCCCTTTACCTGCTCCAACTTTCAAATGTTGTGAAATCCTCGGCCAAATTCCCCAAAATGAAGTCCGCGCAAAAAAAACTTAACATGGCGGACATAGGGAATAATTTTCGTTTTAATTCCCTATAAAATCAGGGATGCATTTTAGGTATAGGGACACCTACATAAACTAAGCCTTATTTTTGAAGGGCTACAACAATTTTTTCAAAAACTTTGATATCGTCCTTTGAAACGCTAAGCAATCATACTTGCACTATATTTCCATTGTTTCGATATATTACAGAGTCCACATTCCTGTCAGAATCGTGAATCAAAATAAAATGTAACAAACACTCACACTTGTATTTTATTTCCCATTGTCACAATATTCCTTAGACATCGATTGCATATCCATTATTCATCTATGAATAAGAATTGCCATTTACAAGCGCAGGTGAAATCTGAAATGCAATGCGCCCCAGAAATAATAAGTTTTCATTTAATTTAATACTACCTTGGAAGATCAGCATAATTAAATAATCTTCTGTAAGGTACCTCTCTGTAATGCAGTATTACCATTAATATAATTTTAATTACTAATTAATATAAATGTGTCTTACAGTGTTCAGATTTTACTAAAACTGACTACAAGCATTTGTTTGAACAACGTTTGTGAGAGTTCTCTGAATGAATTGGACTCCATGAGCCTATAGATTGCTTTCCGTAATTTTAGCGCGGAAAGTCCCACATTCGGAAAACGTGCGGCTGACATTGAGTCAACACTGAAATCAGACCTGGATTCATCTTCCAATTTGGATTTAATCTGTACACCTGCTGTCATCACTCGTAATTTTCTAAATTCTTACACTTGGATTTTGAAATTCTGTGCTTTTCAGCTGGAAAATTATTCGCAAAGGAATATCAAGAATGTTTGCTGGAGATCCAGATTTTGATGGCAAAGAACATGAGGGAGGAGCTCAAGATGTAAGTTTCTTTTAAACTACTGCTACTTTGGAAAATTTTATTGTTTACAAAATGGTAGTCTCGAGATTATTTAAAGTTTTACTAATCTGTAATATTCTTTTCTGTCCCTTCAGCTGATGGACATCCAAGAAGGAATTCTTAAAAAAGAGGAACATGTCAATCCAAATCCGCCGACTGCTGAAACAGGAGATTCCAATATCAAAGAATTGACCACTGGCGACGAAACGGAGAAATTGCAAATAGAACTGGATGTTAATGGTAAAGTGAAAACTTCATCAAATCAAGAAACATTTACTAAAGATTATGACGGAGATTATGGGAAAGAAAAAGGTTTTAATTAAATATTAATATTAATAGTTGTAAGTAGGATCGAGAGTGTGGAATTGCAAATAGATGGTCGTTAGTTCCCTGTATAGTACTATTAGTAAATACCATTATTATATTTATCGGACCGATTTTGTATTTACTAAGCTTTTAAAATTGCTAAACTGTTTTTCAGGCAACAAAAACACAGATGAATTGCAATCGCACTCTGGGAATGGACGTGACTTACCAAATTATTCTTCGACTCAGACTCTATCAGAAATCGAGGTTAGGCTTTTGAAATGTTTAATTGTTTAATACAATTTATCTAATAATTGACAAAATAGTATTCCTAAGCATTTCTTCATAGTGTGCTTTAATTGATATCTTTAATTCTTATGTATGTCTTATTTATTAAGAGATTCCAAATGACTTCAATAACTATTCGGCATCAAAATATGACTAATTAACAATAAAATTTGATTTTTGTCTTCAGAAAGCAGTGTGCCAATTCCGAAATGAAGTGGATGCCATTGCGCTGCGACAGAATTCTACGATGGATGAATATTTAGAGAAGGAGAAGCGGAAAAATCCGTTGCTACTTATTCTTGTAAGGTTTTATTTTAATTGTGGCCAACTCCGTATCTAAAATAATAAATGCGACAAAGTAATTTGCTAAAGTAATGGTTTATTAAAATTCCAACTGTTTCCTGTTTGGAATTTAATAATTTATTTCATTTAAAACCTAGGTCATTCGTTGTGTTGTGAAATTCCTGAGTGTCGAAGATATGAAAAGATTTCGTCTTGTTTGTCGAGATTGGGGTTTAATTGGGAGACCAGCTCTTGCAAGCCGTGCATTAATCTGCTATCATAAATTTGAAATACCCGAGGAGCCTAGACGTCATCCTGTGGATTTTCAGTCTTGTTTTCTGGATTCGACTTCTGATTTCAGTACATTCAAGATATCTGGCTTTTTCCATGACGAATCTGTAAGCTATTCCTGGACCGTTGCAGAATTACACAAATTTTTTGAAATGCAGCAGAGATATATAAAAGACCTCACTATGCAATTCACCTTTCCCAATAAAAAACTTTTGGAAATGATCGATCTTGGTTCTTGGATATCAAAATCCCCTATGGTACTGCAAGATACAAAACACATGACAAAACTAGAAATTGGAGGTTTGGAAAACATCTTGGATATTCGTCCTCTGCACCTGATTGCTCATATCAAAGATCTCTCACTGTCAAATTGCAGAATCCATATTGAAGCAGGAATTAAGATTAGGCCTATAAAACTGAAATTGTTGGACGCTCCTTTTTTTCAAGATGGAGATGAATTAGATAGTGTTCGAATAAATGATGTTGTGGATTTTTGTAGAACAAAAGAAATGTCACTACGCAGTGGGAACCGTGAAGAATATGTATTGGATCTCTGTGGCAGTGCTACTCTTGAAAAACTGAGTTTAGAAGGTTTTGGCATTGAGATAGTGAACGGGAGAACATCACGTTGGGCTATAGAGCACTTGATGCTGACTGACACTCTTTATTCCTTAAACAGTCAAATGGAAATTAAGGAACTTTACTTGACTCATGTAGGTACTCTTGACTTATTCACTTTGCCCTACTCAATTGTAAATCTGTTGTTACACAGTGTCAACCACCTAATTACCGTAAACTGTAGTCAGCCAATAGTGTTGCAGAACTTGCAGTATTTACAAATTGCCCAGACAAGTACAGATTTCTCATTCCTGTCTCACTTTATGAATTGTCCCCAACTCACCCATTTAAAATTATTTAATTGTCCGAAAGTGGAACTGAAATCTCAATGGATGCCTATAACCATCAAAACACTCACGCTTGGAGATTACAATCAGGGATTAAAGTGGATGGATGAAAATCCGTGGAACCTGAAGACTCTAGTTATGGATCTTTTTGGAATTTCCCAAAAATTTCACGAAACTAAAATTCTAGTGGATGATTTCGTTGTGTACTATCGTGACCTGGTAAAGGTGGATGTACGATTGTCTGACTTTTTAAAAAATCGACATAGTCTTGGGTTTTGCAAGCGACTTTTTATTGGTGAACTGAAGTGGGACGACAAGCAATTTGAAGAAAGTCGTTTGAAAGAACATGTTGAAGTGAAGTCTGCATTTTATGTGTTCCAAGATGGCCAAAAGGGACGCGCCGTTTCCGAGAAGACTTTCCATGAGCTTATTCCGAAGCATCTTGATCAACTTTTCATAAAATATACCAAGTAGTTTCCAATTGTATGAGTTTAAAAAGCAAATTGCGGGCACGGAATTTATGTATCAGCTAAAATGAATAATCAGTGTAACTTAACTTTACTTGGTATATGTTTGTTTACTTAAAATATTTCCTAAATCGATGAAAAGATGATTGGTATAACAAATGACAATCGTACTTTTGCATTTTATTTCCCAATATTCGTGTTTTCTTCATTTGGGTGAATAAAAATTGATTGCAAGCTCACAACTGCAATAGATATGCATTAGTCCAAGAACTAATAATTTATTGTCATTTGGAAGACCTCCATAATTAAATAATCTTAAGTAAGTTAACCTGAGCAGCAGCATCAGAACTTTTGCAAGTGTTGGTTAAATTGTATTTTATAGTAGTGTTCATACTATTATGTAATAAAAACCGAAAAAAAGATATTTATTTCAGCAACGCTTGAGTTCTGTGAGGAAGCACACCGTGAGCCTATCTTTAGCCTTTGGTATTTGTAAGCTCCTCCTCCAGAAAAGAGCGCCTCACATTAAGCCAGCTTAAGTGCATGTAGAATTCAGGCTCCACTTAAAATTCTTTTGTCAGCGGAAAATCGATTGACCGAATCTGTACTTCTTTTCAGATTTCTTTGATTCGTCAGTCACCCTAAATCTAGTTAGCTATTTATTTAGTTAATTAATACATAAAAGTGGCCCAAAGTAACTTTGGAGTGTTTGGAGTTTCAAATCTGTGTACTGTTGAGCTAGAAAAAGTATTGAGTATTGCAAACACGAGTCAAGAATGTCTGCAGGAGATCCAGGTGATTTTGAAGACGAGCAAATGGCAATGGCTCAACAACTTGAAGGAGAAAATCAAAATGTAATAAGTTGCATTCACATTTTAATTCATACTTTGGAATTATTTCAGATGTATTATCAGAAGTATTTGTTCTTTAAAATATTTTAACCTTAATATTATAAAAAGTTTATTAATCTGTCATTTTGTGTCTCCACAGCTGCTGGTCACCCAAGAAGGACTTCTTAATAAAGAAGAGAATTCGATTACAAATCCACCGACTACTGCTGAAACAGGAGATTCCAAAATCCAAGAATTGACTGACGAGGAAGGTGAGAAATTGCAGAAACAATTGGATCTGAATGGTAAATTAGAAACTTCGCCAACTAAAGAGCCAGTTACTAATAATTACGACGGAGATTACGAGAAAGGAAAAGGTTTTAATTATCCTAATAGGTGTACGTATGATAGGGAGTGTGAAGTTGTAAATAGATAGACAGTCGCCACTTTCTTTTGTAGTATGATTACGTAATGGCATTAACAGGCCGTTTTTGTATTTAATAAAGCTTTCGTTAAATTTACTACTGTTTTTCTGGTACAGATAAATTGGAATCGAAGTCTGGCAATGGATGTGATTTACCAAATTATACTTCGACTCAGACTCAACCAGAAATCGAGGTTAGTTAATAAAGGAACTTTTACTAAATTATTTATATTTATTCAGAAATTTGCTCAAAAAACGACACAGTTAATTCTTTTAATGAAATGATCAAAAGTTAAGATTGTGCTATCGATGTTCTGCCAAAAAGTAAACTAAAATTTCAATTTTCTTCGACAAAGTAGGACAAATTCATAGTTTCCTTTTGTATTTTGTTAAAACATGTGGTGTTCAACTAATGTACAAATTAAATGACTTCAATGAGATTGAGATTCAAACTAAAAAAGATTTTTGTCATTAGGAAACAGTATTGCAAAATAAAGAAGATGCCACTGCTTTCTCAGTCAATGTTAAGATGGACGAATCATTGGAGAAGCATAGCCCAAAAAGTCCATTGCTGCTAAGTCCAGTAAGCAATCTATCTTATTTCTTCTAAGCAAAGCACATTTTCAGTAATTTAATTTTTAGAAACTCTGCAAATAAAATAAAATAATGAAATTAGGTGTAAAAATTTTAACCTTATTAACAAAGTTTTGTAGAAACTAAGTAATTTTACAAACTACAACTTCATATACTTTTATGTACTTTAATTTAGGTCATCCAATGTGTTCTCAAATTCCTCAACATTGAAGAAATCAAAATCGCCCGTCTTGTTTGTCGTGATTGGGAAACAGTTGGCAAACGAGCTCTTGCAAACAGCGCAATAATTCATTTCCGAAAGGGTAAAGAATACAATCGCCTTCCTCGTCTTCCTGCGTATTTTCAATCTTGTTTTCTGGACTGGGCGAAATATTTCAGTGCATTTAAGATTTCTGATGGTTTAACTTATGAGTACAAAAGTGATCCCTGGACGAATGAAGAATTTGCCAGCTTTTTCGACGAACACCAGAAATACTTAAAAGAACTAACACTAGACTTCAAATATTCTGAGGAAAACGTTTTGAAGAATATGAACACCAGTTCTTGGATATCGAAATCCCCCATGGTGAGGAATGATGTCAAGTGCCTGACAAAGCTATCAGTTGAAGGTTTTGAATGGGGAAAAATGTGGGATATTCCACCGTTACACATGATTGCTCATATCAAAGACTTGTCACTGTCAAATTGCACCATCCATGTTGTACCTGGAATAAAGATTAACCCAATTAGATTAAAATTGGATCACGCGGCTTTTTTTCAAGATGGAACTCAATTAAATCGTGTTCGAATAAATGACGTTGTGGATTTTGGAAGAACAAAAGAAATGTCAATACAAAATGGGCAGTCTACAATATCTACAAAATATGTATTGGATTTATGCGGCAGTGCTACTCTTGAAAAACTGATTTTGCAAGACCAACAAGGCGTTGAGGTAGTGAATGGGAAAACATCACGGTGGGCTATAGATCACTTGGCGATGACTTTTTTTCCTTATTCTTTAAACAGTCAGATGAAAATTACAAAACTTTGCTCAATTTTTGTCGGTCCCCTAGACTTGTTCACTTTGCCCACCTCAATTCAAAAGCTCGTCTTATTTAGAGTCAACCAACTGATTATCGTAAGTTGCAGCCAGCCAATTGTGTTGCAGAACTTTCAGTATTTACAAATAGTTCAGACCCGTACCAACTTTTCATTCCTTACCGACTTCAAGAATTGTCCTCAACTCGCTCACTTAAAGTTACACGGATGTTCTAAAGTGGAACTGAAATCTCAGTGGATACCTAAAAGTGTCAAAACACTCACGCTTGATGATTCCGAAGTAAATTGGCTGGATGAAAATTCCTGGAACCTGGAGACTCTGGTCCTAGTTGTTAACGGCCACACAGATTCAAAAGAACTTCGAGATACTAAAATAACCGTGGATAATTTCATTGTGAAGTTTGGAGATTATGTCACCTTGGACAAACGTTTCGCTTACTTTTTGGAATATCGAAAGCGTTCCACTTCTCGCAAACGATTCTGCATTGGCGAATTTACGTGGGACGAAAAGCAACTGGAAGACACTGTTATGAAAGAACACGTTGACGTCAAGTCAGCATGTTATGTCTTTGAGAATGGCGAAAAGGGACGCGTCGTTTCCAAAAAGGATTTTCTAGAGCTTATTCCGAAACATGTCAGTGGTTGTGAAAATGCTATCTAAATGAAAAAAAATCAAATAATAGTACTAATCCATGGTGTAAAATTTAACCAAAGTGAAAAATCCAAAATTTGTGTTGAATGGCAAAGCTTCTAATATTTACATCTCATTTATAGTCAGTAAAGATGAATAATCAGTGAATCCTCATGTTTGTTTAGTTAAGTTAGTAAATATCTGCGACATTTACGAATAAATTTCAAATGCTAAACAATCATACTTGCACTTTATTTCCATTGTTTCAATATACCGCTAATTGCATATCCATTGTTCATCAATCACTGAATACGAATTGAAATGCAGTGCTCCCCAGAACTAAATTTAAAACTTTGAGTTCTGTGAGAAAGAATAACATGAGCCTATATTTAGGCCGTTGGTACTTTTGCAGCCCTAAGCTCCTCCTTCAGGAAAAGAGCGCCTCACATTAAGTCAGTTTACGGGTAAATTGAATTGTAACCTAAGTCCCACGAATCGTGTCCTAATCTGCACATTTTTCAGTTTTCGTCACCCTAAATCATTAGATATTTAGGTAATTACTAAATTAAAGTTGCACATAACTTTGGAGGGGTTGAAGTTTCGGATCTCAGCAGGTTTTAGCTGGAAGAACTTTTGCAAATGCAAATCAACAAGAATGTCTGTTGGAGATCCAGATGATTTTGATTGCGAGCTAATGGCAATGGCCCAACCGGCCCAACAATATGAAGGAGGAGATGAAGATGTAATAAGTTGTATTCACATTTTAATAATTCATACTTTTGAATATGAAAGTATTTATTCTTTAAAATATGTTAACCTTGAGATACTAAAAGCTTTATTAATTTGTCATTTTGTGTCCCTGCAGCTGCTGGTCACCAAGGAAAGAGTCCTTAATAAAAAAGAAGAACCTTTCAGTACAAATCCAGCGACTGCTGAAACAGGAGAAACCAAAATCCAAGAATTGAGTGACGAAGAAACTGAGAAATTGCAGAAACAACTGGATCTGAAATGTAAATTGGAAACCTCGTCAACTAAAGAGCCAGTTACTAAGAATTGCGACGGAGATTGCGAGAAAGGTAAAGGTTTTAATTATTTTAATAGTTGTACGTATGATCGGGAGTGTGGAAATGTAAATAGATAAATAGTTGCCAGTTCCTTGAGTAGTATGATTGCATAATATTAGCATTATCCGACCGATTTTGTATTTACTAACCTTTTAAAATAACGAAACTGTTTTTCAGATAATAATGATTTGCAATCGAACTCCGGCAATGGATATGACTTACCAAATTATCCTTCGACTCAGACTCTACCTGAAATCGGGGTTAGTTTTTTCGAAATATTTAATTAATTAATCCAATTAGATATCCAATAGTAAACAACATAGGGTTCCTACAGTTTCTAAGCTTTCCTTCACGGTGTGCTTTAAGTGATATCTTGTTATTCTTATGTGTGTTATTTGTTGACGTTTCAAATGACTTCAATAACTAAATCGGCAACAAAATATGAATAGAAATTTTTGTCCTCAGGAAAAGGTATCTCCAAATAAAGTAGACGTCACTGCTTTGCCATGCAAAGTTACGATGGACGAATCGTTGGAGGAGAACCGCAAAAATCCATTGCTGCTTAATCCCGTAAGTAATGGTTTTTAAATATATTAATTTCAGTTGTAGAAACTCTATCGACTCTTTTTCTGTAATACTTTATTAAAATTAACTTAAAGAATTTTGTTAACCTAAAATGTAGGTCATCCGGTGTGTTCTCAAATTCCTCAGCATTGCAGATCTCAAATCCGCTCGTCTTGTTTGTCGTGAATGGGGTTCAAACGGAAAACTATCTCTTGCAAGCCGTGCACTGATCCACTTTCGTAAATATGAAGACAGCAAAGAGCCTGATCGCCTCCCTGTGGACTTTCAGTCTTGTTTTCTGGACTCGGCAGCTCATTTCAGTGCTTTCAAGATTTCGGGTTGTTTAGCTAAGAGGTCGAGGTCCGCCGAAGACGATTCCTGGATGATTGAAGAATTAACCAGCTTTTTCGACGAGCAACAGAAATGCTTAACAGAACTGACGTTAAAGTTCAGTGATGATACGGTTGTGAAAAATGTTGATATTTATTCTTGGATATCGAAATCTCCTCTAGTACAGAAGGATGCGAAATACCTTACAAAGTTATCAATTCAAGGTGATTACTGCTGGAATGATGGCGCTATGGTAGTGGATCGATCTTTGACTATTCCGCCGTTACACTTGATTGCCCACATTAAAGACCTAACTCTGTCACAGTGCCGCATCAATTTTGAACCCGGAATTAAGATTTCCTCTATTAAATTTAAATTGGAAGAGGCGATTTTTTTCCAAGGTGGGATTAAATTAGATCATGTTCGAATAAACGATATTGTGGATTTCGGTAATGCCAAAGAAATAGCATTGGAGTGTATGGAATTTGAGGATGATGCTACAAAATATGTTGTTGATTTATCGGGAAATAGTTCTCTGGATAAACTAATTTTGAGTGAATGTGAGATAGTAAATGGGGAAACATCACAGTGGGCTGTAGAACACTTGGCGACAAATGATATTCCCTATTCCTTAAACAGTCAAATGAAAATTAAGGAACTTTTCCTAGATGACGGACCTATTGACTTGTTCACTTTGCCCACCTCACTTCAAAAACTCGTTTTAGTTGCAGTCAACAACAACCGGATTACCATAAGTTGTAGCCAGCCAATTGAATTACAGTTGCAAAACCTTCAATATTTACAAATTACCCATACTGCTTTCGATTTTGAGTTCCTCTCTCATTTTAAGAATTGTCCTCAACTGACTTTCTTGAAGTTTTATCAGTGTGGTGAAGATGACGGCATTAAATCAATTTTAATACCTAGAAACGTCAAAGCCCTCACTCTTGAGGGTTGCCAAATGAAATGGGTCGGTGAACCCGATGAAGACTACAGGAAACTTGAGAAACTAGTTGTTGGTGATTTCAGGAATGCCAAAAAACTATGTGAGGCCAAATTTCAAGTCGATGATTTCGTTGTGGACTGCTATGACGAATGGAAAATGGACAAATCATTGGTGGAGTTTTTGGAACACCGAAAGCGTTTCAATTTTGGGAATCGGCTTTATATTGGTAATTTAAAGTGGGATGAAATGAAAATCGAAGAAAGTGTTTTGTTTAAATACGTGGACGTGAAGTCTTCTTGTTATGTCTTCGAAAACTGGGAAAAGGGACGCTCCATTCCAGAAAAAGCTTATCTTGAGCTTTTGCCGAAACATATGAATACTCAAGAATACCTACCTAATTGAGGTCAAAATGAGCTACCCAAGCCAAATCTGATCTAATCCACTTCTCAAATAATAGCAGCACCTTCTAGGATAAAATACTTTGCTAACCCACATAAATTAAATGTATTTTATAGACGGGACCATGCGTGTATTCATGTATCAGCTAAAATGAATAATCAGTGCAACTTGCTTACAATCATATCTATTTAGTTACTCAAAGTATTTCGTCACATTATCTAATAAATTTTAATATGATGACAAATCATTTATTTGCGTTTAATTTCCGTTGTTTACATTTGCCACAGTTCTGATTTAGGAGAGGGTCATTTTTTATTTCTGTCGTATTAATTACGTATTTATTGCCACTGCTGCCAATCAGTTTTAAGCAAAATCTTTTGGTGGACAAACTGTATAGTATACAAATTAAAAACAGGGTTGAATTCGTCAAAGCTTCAAGAGTTGTTAAAAATTGCAATTGTGAAAGTTCACAAAACACCCGTTAAGTTTTTCATAAACAAGATTCCCAAGACCGCTCTGCTCTAATTCTTTACGTGTCTCAATTTTAAGAGTAGGATGACCTGCTTGGTTGTATTTAGAAAAAACGAATTTATTTATCCAACTCACAACTTTGTAACTGTATTTAGCTTTAAGTTATCCCGAAGATCTGATAGAAGACAACCGAAAGGTTTTAATTTTTAATATGACTGCAATGACTAATTATCAAGTGAAAGTTATTTCGTACAATTCTCATTCTTCTCATCATCGTTGTGTACAATTTGATGCCAGGCGTGGTCATGAAAACATTCTCCCATTGGGTGAAAATAAATAAAATGACGTTATTTATTTAATTGTGGGTCCCCTGATTGACTGAATAAAATTCGTTATCATAGAAACAAATTAACAAATCCCTTGGTCCAAAATTAAATAAATAACGTCATTTTATTCATTTTTACCAATGAGGAAATGCTTCCATGACCCCGACTGCCATCAAATTATACACAGCAATGATGATAACTGCAAAGAATTAGTAATAATTTGGGAAAGTATTCAGCTTTACCAACCACTAAGAGGTATCTACTAGTGTTGGGACCGATTCGATTTTTTTCCTGTCACGGATCGATTCGATTTCGATTTGGAAAATATCAAAAATATCGATTTGATTCGATTTGTGATACACAGCTGTAGTTAAACTATAAATTCAGCTGATCATCATAAAAAAGTGTAATTATATGGTGCAACTTCTGAAAACGTAAAAATATTTGTTAATTTTTGGATCCGATTTCGATTTGGGCATACCAGGCAAGTTATCGATTTGATTCGACTTGGATTGTTAAAATTTTCGATTCGATTCGAGGCGCGAAAAAGCAGATTGATCCCACCTCTTGTATCTACAAGAATATTAGCAATCAAATTGGATTTTTCGGATTTCGGATGCCTTAGTGTTTTCTACCGGCTGACTTGTCTTGCTGGAAATTGAACGTTTATGGAAACCTTTCCCTGGAAACTAAACAAAAACGTTTATGGAAGGTCAAGGAGACACTGTAGAACTAATCTAATACTGTCAAAAAGTTCTCCAGTGTCACAGCTACAATAATTAATGGCTACATTTGTGATTTTTTTTAGCTTTTATAAAATAAAATAATACTCAGATGTAAAATAAACCATTGCAACCAATCCACATAATGAAGTAGCGGAGCGACACAGAATTAACGCTCATATTTCACAGAGGTATCATTAAGCCCACCCGTGCATCATACATAAAAAGTTAAACCGAATTATATTACACCGTTCATGAGTTATAGAGCCAACAGACTGGCAAACGGACCACCATGCATAGTGACAGACAGACAGACAGTTTGCCCAGGGTATCACCATAAAGTAGCTTCCTGCATACACAACACTTTTAGTAATACATGAAACTGTAGGTTCTTTATTATTCAATTTTTTAGTCGAACATATTCATTTTTGCAGGGATTGATCTGTTAGCTGTCTAGCTGTAAGCATCTCTCTGTTCTTCTCTCTTCGTGTTACATTATAGAATAGCCTAAATCTAATCGACTTCTTTATACGCTTAAAATAAAATAGTATGTGAGTGTTCTGTTCACTAATTATTAACAAATACTATATATTAAGTTAATCGGAATATTGTTTATATCTGATTTTTTAATTAAGTTTAATTTTCCAAAATCGATATGGTTCTCATCCCAATTTTCTACATGTTAAAGCTTGGAAATAAGTAAGTACTAATTAATATGTTATACAGAATATATTAGACTAATGTAAGTGCACTAATTATATACTTAAAACGTACGTTTTCACAATTTCACAATTATAAAATACAAAAAATCATATCTGTCTGCCAGTGTTGGAATTTGCTATTTTCAAAAGTATTCTATATGTATGTGTATTATAATGTTATATGTATCTAGAAAATACCTGATAAATTGTTTGCAATCAATTTCATCAAATCTTTCAATAATTGTATTTCACATAATGTGATTTTCTTCAAATTTTCATATTTATATATAATGAATACACGTCATTGTTAACAAATAGGCATAATAGTAATACGAAGGATGTGATGTGTAAATGGGGGAGTATTGGAATGTCGGAATGTGTACTGTAGTAAATAGCACAACATGCTCAATATTATAACGTCATATCACAACTCTGATCTTCAGTACGTTCTGCGCTAAAATTCTTGTTTATATCTATAGACCACATCAATTCTTATTTTTCAGTTTCTAAACTTATTATTATTAGCACCTCCTTAAGGTTGTGAGAACAATAAAGGGGTCTCACGTAAAATAGTGTCAGTAACCAATCTGAATTTGCTTACTCACCTCTGTAAGGTTATTTGAAGACAAATTCAATTTCTTTGAATTTAATAGTTCAAATGTAAAATAAGTACCAGTCAGTCTGGCCCATCTTTGACAAAATTTATTTTGTTGCAAACTCTTTACTTCCAGACTGTCTTTATGTGATAAAATGTGACGGTTCGAATGTCAAGAACGAAATACATATGAACAATTGTAATTATTGTCATGAAATAATTTAATAATTACTGTAATGGTGAAAATGTCATAAAATAATTTAATAATTACTGTAATGGAAAAATGTCGCGAAATAATTTAACAACTACTGCAATGGTAAAAATGTTATGAAATAATTTAATAATCACTGTAATGGTGAAAATGTCATGAAACAATTTAATAATTACTGTAATGATAAAAATATCGTGAAATAACTTAATAATTACTGTAATGGAAAAATGTTTGGTGAAATAATCTAACAACTACTGCAATCGTAAAAATTTTATGAAATAATTTAAAACTACTGCAATGATAAAAATGTTATGAAATAATTTAATAAATACTGCAATGCTAAAAATGTCAAGAAAGAATTTGATAACTACTGTAATGGTAAAAATATAATGTAAACGTTAACTATAATGGCAGCTAACAGATCAATCCCCCGGGTTTCGGATTTGGGTACCAATCTGTGAGGAAGGCGGCAATGTGGGTATCCCACCCTTTGCAAAAGCTCGGTCGTAGGTCCGCGGCTCTCAATGAGTCCGGTTAGCCACCCTACATAATTACTCACACGCTATGGGTTGTGAACCCCCAGCACAAAGGTAATTGCTTTTTTACCACCCACAGATTCCTGCTCAATACTGACTCCTGGTGTTATACTAAGTATAAACTATGCTTTAAGTGTTACTAATATTAATATATAAATTGTAACTGTGTTGTAAAGGCCAATGGCTACATCGACTATACAGTTGAATAAATTCTATTCTATTCTATTCTTCTATTCTATTCATTTTTGCAGGGGACCTTCCTGGAGACCCCAAAAGTATACTCAAAAAGTTTTAACGAATTATATGTAACCGTTCATGAGTTATAGAACCAACAACCGGACGAACGGATGGACAGACCTGTTGTTCAGGCCATCTTTATAAAGTAGCTTCCGCTAATTACATTATAAGAAATTATGAGGTAATAAGGTGTACTTTGAGGAATTAGAAGAAAAATCTCCAATTTTCAATATTTTTGCCATATTTGTCTAATATCAAACAATTAATATGGGTGATTGATTAATGACTATTTATAAGGTTTCGACAAAACAATATGTTTTGGGTGTATTTGCGAAAGTGATATTAAATTAAAATCCATCAAAAATATAAATAATGTAAACGATTTCGAAATGATTGTACCAGCAATGTTATTTATTTGGTCCAATCCGTTGACGCTATTGTATTTTACGTAAAGCATACAAGGAAATGAAAAAGAAATAAAATAAGCAAATGATGTAATGCAAATAGCGATGTTATTTATTTGGTCCAATCCGTTGACACTATTGTATTTTAGGAAAAGTATACAAGGAAATGAAAAAGAAATAAAATAAGCAAATGATGTAATGCAAATAGAGAATTATTTGTCAATTTTGACAGCCACTCTCGAGTCTCACATAATTTACCCTGAAACAGGTTTTGCCCTGCAGTTATTGGACTTACAATAAGTATAATCACAGCCTGAGAGAGTTATGAGCTATGATTCATTGCAACCCCTTTTCGTATTAATGATACAGATACACCTACAAAAAATATGAGTTTTCCCAGAAATCCAACAAAAATTGATTTCATTATCATAGGTAAACGGTTTCAAAAGTCACGAACAGCGGATAGTTTTATTTCACTTGCGTGAAGTCATATTTTTTAAAAATTTGTCTTCGCTAATTTTCCTAAAAATAACCGTAAGCTACAAATTCAGATCAAATACCACCATTATATGGTTTCACAAACAACGAAAAACAAAAGGCATACATACGTTTCTTTAATAATAATTTAAATTTTACTTAGTATAAATCAGATTGTTTAGAAACTTTATGATGGAAAAGAAGAATGTGCACTAATTTTTCTATATACTTATATGGCACTGGTAATAAATAATATTATGTACTTATCCATATTATGGATAAGCACTAAGCACTTAGTGAAACAAGTTTAATAAGGTTTAATATCAATATGCAATTTTTATTGCTCGTTTCGGTGACGCTGACGATTTCATGCAATTTCTTAGTATTACTCTTGTCACTTGGGAATTCCACGTGCTTGAAAAATTTACAAACCTGCATTCACAAAATGCGATTAATTTGAGTTTTCCTGATATTGTTCCCAGGATTCATGATTATGAGTAGGAAAGTAATCAGAAGCTGATAAATTTTAGCTCTCGCGTCAGGTCTGTAACATTTCTCACGTTACTGGAACACCTTTTATGTTATCATTGTTAAAAAAAATTATTAAACCAAGGGAAATAATTATTTGGTGAGATTTTAGGTAGATATATTTTGTTAAGTAGCAACATCAAAGTGTAATGTTTTGCATGATTCTGAAGAAAATACATTTAAAGCCATACGGTTTTATTGCATATAGTATTCGGTGGTTTATTCTGACTTGGATAGGAAACTAACATTTCTAGTTCTCCATAAAAGCATGGCCGCCCTTAAGGGGGGGCAATTCCGGCTTTTGCCGGGCCTCATAAAATTTTAGGGGCCTCAAACTCGCGAAATCCAAAAACTAGTGTTGAAATTCAAAAGAATTTAAAGAATATTTGTTAAAATCGAAAAAATGTTTGCGCTTCGCGCAAAGTATTTTTATGACTTGACATATAATGAGCTCCATTTTACCAAATTGGAGTTCAAAATCAAAACAATTTAAGTAAAATTTGTTAAAATTGAAAATATTTTGCTCTTTGCGCAAATTATATGTGCTCCATTTTACCAAACTGATGTTCAAAATCAAAAGAATTTAAAGAAAATTTGTGAAAATCAAAAATTTTTTTGCGCTTTGCGCAAATTTTTTTATTATTTGGTGTATAATGTGCCCCGTTTTACCAAACTGGTGCTTAAAACAAGGAAAGTGAACAAAAATTTGTTAAAACTAAAAAAAACTATGAATTCGTCTATAAAGTGCGCCATTTTGCTGAAGTAGTGTTCAAAATCAAGGACAATTTGTTGAAATTAATAAAAATTTTGCGCTTCGCGCAGATAATTTTTACAGTTTTTGCATATTTTGCCCCATTTTGCCAGGGCCTCAGAATTCTAAGGGCGGCGCTGCATAAAAGCTTTAAAATTCATTTTCAAACTGCAATTAAGACTGCATATCAAGTTCAAGTTAATGTAATTAAGCAATTATTTAAGATTTATTATGACTATAGAATATCATATGCAATTACTAAGTTAGACATGAATTGCTTCAGGTAGCATTAATAAAATATGCCTATGTCTAATAATCGAAATAAACTGTTAGCTAACTTGTGTAACTTTTAAATGTATTTGTTATAATGTAATGTTCAAGTAAGCATTGTTAAGAGTATCAACCATTAGAGTAGAGCGTAGTAGGACACACTGCTTTGCTTCCTGGTAATTATTAGTTCTGTGCAAATTTAAAAATGACTAATGACGTTCATTAATATTACAGTTTACAAAAATGTGTTTGTATTACCTTACTGAAGTCAATTAAGTTAAAGGTATAGTTATATATTGTACTACTTTAATATTACCCCAGAAAAACCAAGCCTCCTTGAAGACGTTGTGAAGCTTCGAAGATTAAAATCTTCTCCGGATATCTTAAGAGCGACTTTAAGAATATTAATTAAGGAATGCAAAGGTCAAACCTTGATGATGCCAATATATATCTGGCAGGTAAAAGCTTTCTCTTCATTTCGTCTGTGAATTTCTTTCAGTTGGCTCAACTCAGTTGCTTCTCCGAAAGTTTTCTAAACGAAAACAATTGTTTGACTTTTTAGAAATCTCTGAAATCACTCATTTGGTTTACAAAATGGTGCCAGGTAAAAGGAAGGGGTGTATCAGACCTAAGGTATACATATGTAGCGGCCGAACCAGAAGTAGTACAGAAAAACCGTTGACACCATTTGAAAGAGGAAAGAAAGTTACATTGAAACCCAAATTGTCATCACCTTATCTTTTCGGGTTCGCTTACACCAGCCATTCTTTGGAAAAAAGTGGGATTCTTCTTAATTTTAAAGCGGAATAATTCATTATATGTTCTAAATTTTTTTGCGAATATTTAAACAATAGGACTATTATTCTGCCACTAAAAACTGATCATTAGTACATCGTGTGGCTCCCCTTTCTCTTCTAACTTTGTCAAGACACCTATGAAATGACCGCAAAGGTGATTCAAATATCGCAGTGGATCATTTTATCTCGCCAGTACCAAAGTTAGTCCTTTCCAAAAAGCCAGCAGCACCGTAATTGACAAATGGAAACTTCTGAAGGATTGACAACGATTTCAGAATCTCAAAAAGTGATATGACGTTATTTTAAAAATAACCTCTCTGAAAAAAGGTCCTTCTTCACTGAAGCTGCGGTACTGCCGAAATGAAATGCGACTCGATGATATTTGAATCACTTTTGTGGTCATTTCATAGGTGTCTTGAGGGTGTTCGGAGAGCAGGGGAAGTCACACGGATTACTGATGGTCAGTTTTAAGTGACAGAATAACAATCCTATTGTTTAAATATTCGTATAAACAGTTTAGAGCAATAATGAATTATTCCGTTTTAAAATTAAGAAGAATCTCACTTTTTTCCGAAGAATGGCTGGTGTAAGCGAACCCGAAAAGATAAGGTGATGAAAATTTGGGTTTCAATGTAACTTTCTTTTCTCTTTCAAATGGTATCAACGGTTTATCTGTACTACTTTCGGTTCGACCGCTACATATGTATACCTTAGGTCTGTTACACCCTATACGAAATTTATTATAATTCAATATACATCGTACATCATATAAATATTAATTCTCAGGTTTAATTTCAAGTCATTTAATTTATCAGTTCATTTAATCACAAATCTCAGGTCTCACATTTTCTATAATAGAAATAATATGCTTAATAAAGCACTTTCCCAAATAACCTGGAGTATTCTGTTTCCCATTTCCCGGCGAAAAATGAGAAATAATTTATAGCGACTGGGGATAATTAATTACGGTAGTTAATACTCAGTCAATGTGTCAATATAGTATATTATATCAAATAAACTTTGATAAACATTTATCTTTACTTTTATCTTTTATCTCTTTTACTTTGAAAGCTTTTACTTTCTTATTTGTAGGAAGTAAAAGGGCCTGGATCACTTTTGCTGTGGATGAAAAAGGAGCCAAAGAAGCACTTA
Source organism: Yoshiicerus persimilis (assembly GCA_020352615.2). Taxonomy (NCBI): domain Eukaryota; kingdom Metazoa; phylum Arthropoda; class Collembola; order Entomobryomorpha; family Tomoceridae; genus Yoshiicerus; species Yoshiicerus persimilis. Next base: position 7,415,027 of record CM036941.2, read on the forward strand.
TTTTGGCAAAGTCCTTACGAAAAGTTGTCACTGTTGCTGATATCGTTGTCTTAACATCTTATGAAGCACTTCAAAAAATGGGGTACTCATTCTCAGAAATAAATATTAGTAACCGTTACATATTATATACATCATCTTATCGCAAATGCTACATAATTACAAATTGCACTAAATGCGTTTGATTTGTGTATGCAATATATTTTTCAAAATAATAAACAACTTCGCCATGATTTAAGAGACATAAATATATTTCGTTATTAATATGTGATCCTAGGGAAATATTTGCTTCTTATTTTGATGTGGTTCTTCCGCAATTTACGATGAAAACGAACAATTTGAATGAACTGGACTCACTGAAGCTTGTTGCTTGCAATCTGCACATGTATTCGAAGAGTATTATTCTTCACCCCAATAAAATGGTATGTTCATTAATTAGTAATTAGTTTTAAAAAAATTCTAATTAATTAGTAATTAGTTTTAAATTTTTTTAATTAATTAATAATTTGTTTTAAAAAAAATTCTAAATAATTAGTAATTAGTTCTTTGTCTGATGATTAATTAACTAGTGATTCGCATCTGAATGTCAAATAATTGATTAATTAGTTAGATCAGCTAATTAATTAACTAAGCGATCCGGAAGCGCAAAGTTCAACGAATTAACTAGCAATTAATTACTTCTTTGCAAACCAACTCATTAATTAGTAATTACTTAATTATTTCTTTGTACTACAACGTATTCATTAGTAATTAATTATAGCTTTTTATTTTATTTATTAGTAACACCTTTTTTTGCTAGTAATTAGCATATAATATCTAATTTCCAATTAATTATCCAATTAATTATATTGCTAATTAATTACTAACGTCCTGTGTACTGGAGTGAAAAGGCAGACAAAATATACATACAGGTAGTTAACATAGAAACGGGAATGTTCTAAATAAAAATAAAACGTATTGTCGGTCAGTTTAGTTATAGTCGCAGTTGCAAGCATACGCCTGCCAGGCTTTGGTTGCTATAATTTCTATTGTATTTATTGAAATGATTGAAATGGATAGTGTTTTCTAATTTTGGTTTTGGCATTCAAGTTTTTTTCTACATCCCGGATCAGTTGTCATGCGACACTTTAAAAAAACATGATATAGTGCACGCATGAAAAGAAGAATGCCAAGTGCACAAAATTCACGCAGTGTACGAAATAGGAATTAACAAGGATACCATGAATAAATATAGTGTATATATCACCAGCTATAGTCAGTATTAAAGTTGCTCCTGAAATAGCCACTATTATGCTTGATGTCTATTTGGAAATTTTCATTTTTCATCGAATTCAGTGGAAGTTAACTTTTCATGCTGGGAAGGGTCTTTCTAATGTACACCCAGTTTGATTTTTATGCATCAACACATTAATTAGCAAGCCATGGTCGTTAGCAATCTAACGACCATCTACAAAATTTTTGCAGCAGTTATTCGTTGTCAAACAAGCTTTCGTATATGTACGTTTGGCACCTGTAGGAGTGTTTTAGAAACCAAATATTAAAAAAAATTCTATGTTTTACTGTTTAATAAAATGTTGACATTTTCTTAATTATTTTCGTCCCCATGTCCCCATTTTTACAATGTTTTTCTTGTTTTCGCTATAGGTTTAATAATTGTTTCGAAAAATTTACCTTCCTGCGGGAAGGAAATGGAAAAATAATGTCTTACAAAATTTTTGTTATCTAAAAGAATTTTTTGGCCACTTAAAAAACTATTTTTTGGCTACTTAAAAATATTTTTACTTTTTAGTTAATTCTTTTATGATTTTTAGGAAAGGGTTAGTAAATATTTTGCCCCTTTTTTAGAAAAAAATTAATATTTTAAGGAAATAAATGTCCGACCCATGGAATGAACTTAACTACGTTCACATCGATTGAGATTACTTATGAAAAAATTGAAAACGAAAGGGCAGGCTATTTAGTCTAAAATGACGGCAGCGTCAAAATGGTTCAGACATTTGTGTGTTAATGTTATTTGTTAGCCGATGCCGTTCTCATTACAATTATTCTCATGCTTCTAAATAGCATTTTTACCATTAAAATACATTTTCACCGTTTGTGACCTAAATGAGTTATCACAATGAACTTTTCAATATTGCAGTACCTTAAATGCTTTAAATATTATCCGTTCTGAGTCTGAATGATGGCATTCCTTTACAGGCTAAATTTGAGTTCCTTTGATCAGAAACTAGGCCCTGAGTCCCATATATATTCATTCATTCATGGTATCCATTAGTGGTGGGACCGATTCGATTAAATCGATTCGACCTGACAAATTTTCGGTCACGGATCGATACTATTTCGATTTAGAAAATTTGGAAATTATCGATGCGATTCGATTTTGATTAAGAAAATTTGGAAATTATCGATTCGATTTTGATTTACAAAAATTGGAAATTATCGATGCGATTCGATTTCGATTTAGAAAATTTGGAAATTATCGATTCGATTTCGATTTAGAAAATTTAAAAATTATCGATTCGATTTCCATTTAGAAATTTTGGAAATTATCGATTCGATTTCGATTAAGGAAATTTGAAAATTATCGATTCGATTTCCATTTAGAAATTTTGGAAATTATCGATTCGATTTCGATTTAGAAAATTTGGAAATTATCGATTCGATTTCGATTTAGAAAATTTGGAAATTATCGATTCGATTTCGATTTAGAAAATTTGGAAATTATCGATTCGATTTCGATTTAGAAAATTTGGAAATTATCGATTCGATTTCGATTTAGAAAATTTGGAAATTATCGATTCGATTTCGATTTAGAAAATTTGGAAATTATCGATTCGATTTCGATTTAGAAAATTTGGAAATTATCGATTCGATTTCGATGAAGAAAATTTGGAAATTGTCGATTCGATTTCGATTTAGAAAATTTGAAAATTATCGATTCGATTTCGATTTAGAAAATTTAAAAATTATCGATTCGATTTCGATTTAGAAAATTTGGAAATTATCGATTCGATTTCGATTTAAAAAATTTGGAAATTATCGATTCGATTTCGATTTAGAAAATTTGGAAATTATCGATTCGATTTTAATTTAGAAAATTTGAAAATTATCGATTCGATTTTGATTTAGAAAATTTGGAAATGATCGATTCGATTTCGATTTAGAAAATTTGGAAATTATCGATTCGATTTCGATTTAAAAAATTTGAAAATTATCGATTCGATTTCGATTTAGAAAATTTGGAAATTATCGATTCGATTTCGATTTAAAAAATTTGGAAATTATCGATTCGATTTTGATTTAAAAAATTTGGAAATTATCGATTCGATTTCGAATTAAAAAATTTGGAAATTATCGATTCGATTTTGATTTAAAAAATTTGGAAATTATCGATTCGATTTCGATTTAAAAAATTTGGAAATTATCGATTCGAGTTCGATTTAAAAAATTTGGAAATTATCGATTCGATTACGATTTAAAAAATTGTTACTTACTAATAATATGTAAATTCAATTGCTAATATTATAATTGTTATATTATTATCAAAACACGGTTGTAAAGGCTACGGCTACATCAATCTTGAATAGAACATATCTATCTATCTACTAACGACATTCTTAATTCTGTTTTCTAATAGATAATAAAAAATTGCGACGATCTTTTTAACTTGGAAGAACGTTTTGCTGCGACTTCAATTCAAAATAATCCAAATAAGTTGGATTACTCCCTCTTCGCATTATCGCCAAGTTTTTCATTTTTTGCAAACATTATGTCTAAAATTGATTCCGGCAAATTCTCAACACGTAAGTAAATGTATTGTTAATGCAATCACTGTTTTCAAATAATTACTGTAAGACTACATTATACGGAGCTTGAAATTCGATTTCTTAGTTTTGTTAAAATGCACTTTTTTCAAAGACAAGCAAGCTCCTCCTTCCTCCATCACAATGGGCCCATACTTGAAATTTTGTGCGGTGTCTGGCTTGTTGCTTTCTATAGGCACCCTTTGGGACTTTTACTAAGATTCCATTGTCACTTTTCGCCCGCAAAATTCTCTGACCGAAATTGCGGGTCCCAGAATTTTGTGTTCATGTTTATGAAATTCCGATTTCGGTTTTTGACCTATTACCCTTAATAACTTTTGAACAACTCTACGTACAACTCTAAGACTTATATCATTCGACAGCTCTTGACAGAAGATTTATTTTGTTATAAGACATGATCAAGGTTGTCAAAAAATGACAGGGTCAAAATTTGTTTTTTTCGAAAGGGGAAAAATGGGGCAGCCAAAATTTGCTTAATGAAAATCCGAAATCGGTAATTTTCGATCACAGAATTTTGTGGACGGGAAAAGTGACGATGGAATTTTGGTAAAATGCCTAGAGTGAGTGCCTAGAAAGTAACAAGGCTAACCCCGCACAAAATTTTAAATCTGAACCCATTGGAGCAATAAAATTTTCAACAAAATTTCTTTAATTTAAGTGTCTGAAGTGTTTGATGACTTGCTAAGTAAAACGGATGACACTTCTAAGCCGTCAGTATCTTTCTACATGTTACCACAAGCTAATAATTATACAATTTCCAAATCATCATTGAGTTGTGGGCACTGGTAAATTTATCACTTTTATTATTAATAGATCTAAATGCCTAATAATTTCATCGCTCACTGGATGCTAGGAAGGTAATTGAAATGAAATTATATACCCTAATTTTCACATTTAGGATTGGTATTCATGAAGCAACAATTATTGATTATGGAGATGTGGATTTTCTGAAGAACAATTTGGAAATCATTTCGTTTTCAAAGGTAATTATTTAAAGCGGAATGTCAATATTATAAGGCACATTCAAAAACAAGTCAAATAAAAATACACTGATATTTTTGCAGTCGTTCTCGAAGGACGATGATTTATTTGGACCCCTAATACAAGATCAGCTAAGCGACACTGTTTTCAAGAAAAATTCACAGAGCTACTATAAAGATTCCATTGCAGTTGTTGGCCACAGTTGCCGATTCCCTGGATCTAACAACAGTGACGAATTGTGGGAACTTATAAGTAGCGGTGGTGATGGAATTAGCAAAGTTCCAATGGAAAGGCTGTTTGGTTTCCAGAAAGACGATTCAAGGTACACCGAATCAAAAGCAGGATTTTTGAAATGTCCTATCGACGAGTTCGATGCAAAGTTTTTTGGAATCAGCCCCAGAGAAGCCACTTTCATGGACCCACAACAAAGACTTTTGTTGGAAGTGGCTTGGGAAGCACTGGAGAATGCAGCCATCAACCCTCATTCACTCAAGAATAGCAACACTGGAGTCTTTTCTGGAGTCTGGACTCACGACTACGAAAGATTGGTCGTTGAAAGTGCTTCAGCTCAAGATTTCCACCATGTGGTCTTGGGGAACGCATTTTCTGCAACCTCTGCTCGGGTGTCTTACTTCTTGGGACTAAATGGGCCAAATATTGCAGTGGAGTCAGGATGTTCCTCGTCTATGGTTGGCCTTCATTTGGCCTGTGACAGTTTAAGGAAGGGAGAAACGGATTTATCACTCGTGCTGGGGGCCAACATTTTGGCGATTAACCTTCCCTACTCTGTGATCCCCATTCTGGCGAATGATGGCCACTGCAAGACGTTCGATGAAAAGGCAGATGGCTTTGGAAGGGCGGAGGGTGTGGCGGTAATCGTCTTAAAGAGGCTCTCTGATGCCATCAAAAGTGGGGATCGCATTATGGGAATCATTCGGGGATCTGCTCTGAGCAATGAGGGAACCACTTCCAGTTTTGGAACACCCAGTAAGCACTGCCAGGAAATTGCGGTAAAAGAGGCAATAAAAAACGCCTCTATTGATCCGAATGATGTAGATTATGTGGAGGCTCATGGAACAGGTACACCAGTTGGAGATCCAATTGAATTTGCCGCTCTTGCAGCCGCATATTCTTCGCCTGGGAGGATAAAACCACTAGTTGTGGGTTCCGTGAAAACAAACACTGGGCACACAGAGTCTGCTGCAGGATTAGCAGGAGTCATAAAAGTTCTGTTATCCATGCAACACGAAATTATCCCACCTCACAGGAATTTTGACACTTTAAATCCAAGTATTGATTTAAATATTATTCCATCAATAATTCCAATTGAAGCCCAAAAATGGGAAAGGAATTCACAGCGAATTCGAATGGCAGGTGTAAGTTCATTCGGAATAAGTGGTACGAATGTCCATGCCATTTTAGAGGAACCTCCTAATTGGGGATTTACTGAGGTAAACAGAAACGTAGGAAGCAATCAGCACTACATTCTACCAATATCGGCTAAATCAGAAAACGGCCTTAATGATTTATGTAGAAGTTACGTAGAATATTTTAAAAGAAATTCAGAAGTTAATTTAGGTGACGTAACTTTCACAGCTGCAACAGGAAGAGCACATTTTAAACACAGGGCTGCATTTTTGGGTGGAAATGTTGCGGAAATTGTTACTTCTTTACAAAAAGATGTATTCAACACTTCGGTAGGAGCTCTAAAATCTAATAAACCTATAATAGCATTTCTCTTCACTGGCCAAGGTTCACAATATGTAGGAATGGGTAAAGATTTGTACGAATCCAATATTACATTTCAAAGTGCATTCGACGAATGCGAAATGCATTTGGAAAATCACGGTATTTCTTTGAAAGCTGCTCTTTGGTCAGAAGAGTCAAATAATTTACTGGAACAAACAATGTCTAGCCAGTTGTCAATTTTTGCAATTGAATACTCTCTGTTGAAGATGTGGAATAGTTTTGGTATCCAACCCGACTTTGTTTTAGGGCATAGTGTAGGTGAGTTTGCTGCTTCCGTCGCAGCGGGAATTTTGAATTTGCACGATGCGCTTAGCTTAATCCTCGAGCGAAGTAGACTTATTGAAACTTTACCAATTGGGGGAATGCTTGCAATTAAGTCATCCAAGAAAGATGTGCAACAAATGATTTCAGAGTTTTCAAATCTAAATTCAGATGCCTGGTTAGATATAGCAGTTGTTAATTCTTCTGAGGAAACAGTAGTTGCAGGAAATAAGGAGGCAATAACTCTTTTTGAAGACTTCTGTAGAAAGTGTAATAAAAAATTCCACGTGCTTGCTGCAACCCATGCATTTCATTCAAGGGCAATGGACAATATTGCAAAGCAATTCTATGATTTTGGGAAAAGTATTTCTTACAAAATTCCAATTCCGGGAATAAATTATGTATCGGGTACAACCGGAAAGTTAATAGAAACAGGAGATATCGATTCATCTTACTGGTGTAGACATGCAAGACAAACTGTCAATTTCGAAGGAGGCATGAAAACTTTGTTTGCAAACGGTTGCAATGTTTTCATAGAAATTGGATCGCATCCAGTTTTATTACCTTTGGGAATGTCCAGTGAATATTTTGTAAATGAAAGCATTTGGTTGCCTTCCCTCAGAAAGAGAACAGACTGCTGGAGTACTTTGCTAAATAGCTTGGTAAGCTTGTATATAAATGGAATCGACATAACCTGGAAATCGTTACACATGGTAGGTGGTCGAAAAAAGCTGGAATTGCCAACCTATCCATTTCAGCGCCAAAAATATTGGACAAATATTAACATGGAAGACTTTGCTCCAAATGTTCATCCGTTTCTTGGCAAAGAACTGCCTTTGGCGGACCAAGTTAACCATATTTACCAAAATTCATTGAAATTAAAAGACTTCCCATATTTAAAAGACCATATAGTAGCAAACATAACAATTCTTCCTGGAGCAGCATTTCTCGAAATGATTTTAGCAGCAGGGAATCATGTACTTCGTAAGAATACATTGTCAACACTGTCCGCGGAAAATTTTATAATTGGAGCTCCTTTCGAACTTGACTTAGAAAAGCATTACAAGATGCAAGTTGTGGCGTCTCCTATTACTCAAGAGGACAATAACAACAAAATTGCAGTTAGAGTATTCTCATATCAAAATCTCAATGGATATAACGATGAAAAAGGTTGGAAACGGTATGCTGAAGCAATTGTTGATGTCGATGATAGAGAATTCGGAGAACTTAATACAGAAAAAATCGAAAACATAAAGCAGCGCTGCGAAAACGAGTACAAAGCTATAGAAGTCTACAAACAGATTTCCGAAATTGGTATTAGTTTTGGAGAAAGCTTTCAGAGTATAAAAACCGTTTGGAAAGGTGAACATGAAGCTTTGGCCGAAATTCCTGTTCCAAAAGATAATGCTCAGGGCTACATTTTTCATCCCATAGTATTGGATGCAATGTTTCAAATATTTGGATTCAGCATCGAAAAGGAAAATGTTAATTTGCACTTGCCAGTGACTGTGGAAAAATTTACGATTTTTTCAATGGAAAAATCTCAACTGTTTTTTGCACACGCAGTTTGGGGTAATGAACAATCAAATGAAAAAGTTTCATTATATAACGAAAATAACATTTTGTTGGCGGTGATGGAAGGAATCCGTCTTGCGCAAACATCCGTGAGTTCATTTTTGAATGTTATTAATTCACAACGAAACATGTTACCAGGAATGTATCAAGAAATTTGGCGTTCTAGAGATGGACCTCTTCAGTCGAGAGTTGACTTATCTGCTGTATCTACTAAAGATCATAATATCTTACAAGAACTGAAAGCAGTCATGAAAGACAAAGTTGAAGGTCTCAAAGAATTGCGTCCATTACATGATCCTAGATTCAACATCGCACAAGTTATAAAACTTTTATTAGGTGTCGGGTGGAAACCTTCAATTTCCAGCACATTTACTTGTCATTCTGTTATCACAGAATGCGGAATTTCCATGAACGTCGAAAATATTATATCTGTATTTTTTGGATTGCTTGTGGAAGCTGGATACCTTACTAAAAACAGTAATACAGATGAATTGGTAGTTTCTGCATATATTCCTGATTTAAATGAAGTTGAAGGAATTATACAAGAATTCAACGAAATTATTAGGGACATTAATATAAAAAGAAATAAAGTACATGTTTTCACCCATATTACAAACTACTGTCTAACTCAATTTAATGAGGTGGCCTTTGAGAGGACTACGCCACACAATGTGCTCTTTGGAAATGAAGATCCGAGCTTGAACGCACTTAGATTGTATACAGAAGGAGACGAAGTAAGTTGCGCAAACGTTCGTATGGCTCACTACATACGTCTTCTTTTCAAAAAAACTTGCAAAGCACATTCAGAGTCAGCAGTGAGAATTTTGGAAGTCGGAGCCGGAAGTGGAGCAACGTCTAGAGAAATCACTCAGGGACTCAAAATGTCTGGAATTCCTTTTCGTTACTGCTTTACAGATATATCTTCTCATTTTACTAATGAAGCGGAAAACAATTTCTCTGATACCGACAATATGGAATTCAGAGTTCTGGATATTGAAAAGGATCCTTTGGCACAAGGATTTCCTCCCTATCACTACGATGTAGTCATTGCATCAAATGTTATTCATGCGACTGCTAAATTACACGATTCTATAGGCAATATCAGACTTTTACTGAAACAGAGTGGATTTCTCCTTTTACAGGAGCCCTTAGGTCCCCAATTACCAATTGATATGATTTTTGGTATAATGCCGAATTATTGGAAATTTACCGATTACGAAATACGACCAAATCATCCGTGTGCATTTAAAGACGTTTGGGATAGGGTTCTCTGCGACACCGGATTTAGCATATCAGAAAACATTTCAGAGAAATTTGAAACGTCGTCAGTTCTTGTAACGCAAGCGCGTTCAGTACAATATACTACAATAGATGTGCCGTTAAAATCACAATCCAATACATGGATTTTGGAATGTGACAACGATGGTCACTACCTCCATTTAACTGAAATGCTAAGGTCTATTGGAAGACAAGTTTGTTTGGTTAAATACACTAATAATTCTAAAAATTGTAGAGAGAATTTAGAAAATTATTTCTATTTAAACTACTCTGCTGAAAATGAAATTGAAAATTGTATCAATTTCATTTTCGACCGCTATAACGTAGAAGGCTGTTGTTTGTTGAGAGGAATATCGGATTACGACTGTGACGATCAGCAATCAATTTGTCTCCCACCACTCCGTTTCATGAAACAACTTCTGTCGAAAGGCACTGTAAGACTTCGATTGTATGTGGTCACAAGTGGTGTCTATAATGTTGGTAATCAGAAAACTATGCATCCATACAAAGCAACATTAGCAGGATTGTTGAAGTCGGCCTGCAATGAAGCTACGCATTTACCAGGTAAATTGATTGAAATAGATCCAGACACGATTAAAACATCTGCTAAGGAGAATGCCGCTGAAATATTTTATGAACTATTCTGCGGTGAAGATGGTATTTGCTGTTACAGAAAAAATAAAAAATTTGCAATGCGATTGTGCAGCATGGGAAAATCTAATTCTGTGCTTACGCTTCCACAAGGACAGTACACTGTAGTAGTACCAAATTCCAAGAAAATCGCCGATCTACAATTTAAGTCAACATCAAAAGTCTCCTTAAAGTCCAATGAAGTAGAAGTTCTGGTCAAAGCAACAGCTCTCAATTTCAGGGATTTATTTGTAATTTTGAAACCCGAAATGTTTAAATCTCAATTTGAATCCGTTGGTACTGACTTTTCTGGTGTCATTACTGACATTGGATCGTCAGTTAATCAATATAAAGTTGGTGACCATGTTTTTGGCATCTCACAAAATAGTTGCGCAGCAAGTCACGTAGTCATAAAAGAAACTTTAATTCAGCTAAAACCGGAAAACTTTACGTTTTCAGAAGCATGCACCATTCCTTCAGTATTCCTCACGGCCTACTTGTGCCTCGTCACGACTGCTGACCTTCAAAAAGACGAAACAGTTCTTATTCACGTGGCATCAGGTGGAGTAGGCTTGGTGGCCATACAAATTGCAAAGTATATTGGCGCCAATATAATTGCAACTGCTGGGAGCCAACGAAAAAGAGCCTATTTAAGATCACTAGGCATTAAGCATGTATTTCATTCAAGAGACTTAACTTTTGAGAAAGAGATAAATGAAGCCACTGATGGTAAAGGTGTGGACATCGTTCTAAATTCCTTAACAGGTCCTGGTTTCAAAGAATCAACATTGAAATCTTGTGGACAAAATGCTCGTTTTATTGAAATTGGAAAAGTCAATATTTGGCGTCCCGAAGAAGTCTTGGAATTGAGACCTGATGTATCGTACACTATAATTGATTTGGAAATTGTTGATGAGATGGTAACGAAAAAAATAGTGGACGCAATGAAGCACTGTATTTCCAATGATAAATTGATTCCTTTGCCGTTTTCAAGATTTCCAATAACACAAATAAAAGATGCTTTGAATTACTTTGCCAAAGCAGAACACATTGGAAAGATAGTATTAACAATGCCAGATTTTAAAGAGACCGATCGAATTTCCAGTGAATTAACTTTCAGTGATCAGGCAACTTATTTAGTGACTGGGGGTTTACATGGAATCGGATTAGAGGTAGCTAAGTGGTTGGTAGTCTGCGGAGCAAAAAATATAGTTTTAGTTGCTAGATCTCCACCAGATGGAAAAGCCTCGCAAGCAATTAAAGAGCTACGTTGTCAAGGCTGCCGAGTTGCACCCATGTTAGCCGACGTGGGAGATTTAAAACAATGCACCATGTTGTTTGATGCCATAAAATCACGAACTGAACAATGGCCACCTCTTAAGGGAATAATACATTCCGCTGGTGTCATATCAGATGCAACTATATTGAATCAAACCTGGGCAAAGTTTGACGATGTATTCAATGCAAAAGTTAGAGGGGGTTGGCATTTACACAATTTGTCGAAAAGCATGTCCTTAGAACATTTTGTAGTATTTTCTTCAATAGCAGGAACATTTGGAACACCAGGACAGAGCAACCACAGCGCAGCAAATATGTTTTTAGACTCCTTAATTCATTACAGGCATTCTATTGGCTTACCAGGGCAGACGATCAATTGGGGTGTCTGGACAGAAATTGGAGCTGCCGCAGATTTAGACAAAAAACATGGATATACAACAAGTTTTGGATTAATGGCATTTAGCCCTCCACAAGGAATTTCTGCACTACAGCATGTCATGTCGCGACCTAATGTGCGCCAGGTGGCAGTTGTGCAATTGGATGTAGCTTTGTTAGTCAACGCATTTGGCGATAAAGGCAGATTTTTGTCAGAATTAATTAACGCAGAAGAGGAAGATATTACTGCTACTTCTAACGCAAACTCGGAAATTTTTTGGAATGAAATTAATCCGTTGAATCTTCAGGAACGCATGGCTTACATTAAAAAGTATCTAGAGAAAATAATTCGGAAAACATTAAGGCTCCCTGAATCAGAACAATTGGATGAATTTCAAAACTTCTCGGAAATGGGCCTTGATTCATTAATGGCCGTTGAAATGAAAAACAAAATGCAAAATGTTATTGGGAAACAACTTACACTAACTGGAACGTCACTGCTAGACCATCCGACCATTTATAAACTGAGTAATTATTTAGCAGAACAAACTCTAACTATCAAAATGACATCTGAAACGGAGAGTGGAAAATCAGAACTTGAAGCTCAAGTACAACTAATAAAGCAAGACTCCATTTTACCCATTGAAATTCGTGGTTTAGATTGTGCTAAGGCTAAAGCTTCAGATATGAAAACTATTTTGTTTACTGGTGCGACAGGTCGCTTTGGAGTTTATGTTCTCAAAGACTTAATTGAAAAGACTTCCATGCGAGTTGTTTGCTTACTTAGAGGGAAAAACATTGAACAAGCCCGACGAAAGCTTTCAGCGAAGTTAAAGAAATTCAAGTTAGATACTTATGTTGATATGGAAAGGTTTTCCATAGTTATTGGAAACATTGCCGATAAGAATCTTGGCCTTTCTCAAGAAATTTACGATTCTCTTTCTTCACAAATTGATTGCGTAATCCATTTTGCTATAAAAGCCAATCACGTCGAGAAATACTCAAAGTCAAAAACAAGTGTCAATGATATTCGTTCAGTAAACGTTTTAGGAACAATTAATATTTTGAAATTCTGCTGCAATATTAAAACAAAGAGGGTTTTCTATTCTTCGTCATATAGCGCAGTTAACAGGTTGACTGATGACGGTTTCTTTTACGAGGATTTGCCAGAAGAGGAAAACGATGGTGATAATTTAAAGATGGGATACGTTATTACTAAATTTATTTGTGAAAAATTGTTAAGGCAGGCAAATGAGCGAGGCATTCCTTGTACAGTTGTTCGATATTTGGGATTAACAGGTGACAGTCAAACAGGGGTATTCACTATTGGGATGAATTCTTTCATGAACGTTTTGTTGTTAAGTGTCCGCCATAAAGTTGTACTCGATCTTGGTGTAGGTTGGAATTTTATGCCCGTAGATGTCGCTTCACAGTTAACTGTAAAGTTAGTTTTGAATGATAATGCAGTATCGGGAGTGTACAACTTGACACCACCGGTGTCATTCTCCAGCCAGGATTTTGCTGATGCACTCTCTGAATTCGGTTATGACTCCAAATTGGTAGATCTTGACGAGTTCCAAGATGTAATTATGAAAAATAATAAAGAAAATGACCCTTGGTTGTCGTTATTCATCGATTCATTCGGATCTGATATGAAAACTGGCTTAATGGAAGCCTTACCAATAGGATCAATGGTCATAGAGAAGAAACCGCTCTATCGTATTAGTGAGAAACTTTTAAAATGTATACCTGATATCCATCAATGTCTTCCGGATATTAAAACCGTTGTAAAGAAATACTTACAGTATGCTCGTACATCGGGTATTTTAGAAGACTTGACCAATGTTAGAAGGGAGTAATCTGGTTTTCAAATTTTGTTTTTCTTATTCTCAATAATATCATGTTGTTACACTGGGATACATTGGTACGTAGATAGTAGATAATACATAGAGTATTAAAGTAGGTAGTATACAAACATTCATTCTTGCATGTGTATAAATATATTTCGCAATAATATTTTCTCGTGTACTTGTGAACGCGCCTTTAACTCAATTTCCCCAAACACCAAAAATTGTTTCTTGCATTATAAATAGAATAGAACATAAGGTTACTCTCCTATTAATGAAATAGACTTTACTGTCTCTTTTCTGAGATTTGTCAAGCGAGTATTCTTTCCCTGATAAGTGATAAATATTAAGAAAATCAATTCGTACTTCTCTCTTGTATTAATTAGGCATGTTATGTGTCTTTAAATAAAGTGACCAAATCTGCAACTCCTATCTCCATCCCAATCAAACAAACAGAATCTCAGACAGAAGAAAATATTTGAACTCACTCTTACTAACTACTAATCTTGTAATCTTCTTGATCTTATATTTTTCGATTTTCTCAAACTTCGATCTGTTTAAGTGAGACAAATACTGCTTGTACAAAAAGTCATGTAAACTTTTATCTTATAAAAACTTTAATAAAACTCTCAACATAAAATACACAAGAATATCAAAGCTTGGTAAGATACTAAAAATAACATATTAATTCATTGTCATAAAAATTAATTAAACAAATATTACATGGTTCAATACAAATTACAAGTGTTACTGCACTTTTACATCCCAGCAAGAGAACACTCTTTTTCATTTTGATGAACCAAGGTAAAATATATCCCTTCTTTACGAATTAGGAAAAAGCAACATACTAGTAATATAGTCCCACCAGGCTGTATCAGGAGTATTAAATAAATATTAAATTCGTAAACATAAATCATATTCCGTGATTACTTTGCGATATTATATGCCGTGCAAACTTTCTTTGGTAGAACCAAAGAAATGTCCAGGGACGTATCCAGAGGGGGGGCTTGGGGGCTAAAGCCCCACCTAAATTCTGGAAAAAGAGGAAATTTTTCATTGAAATGACAAAAATTTTTCGCGCTTTGCGCGAATTAGCACTTTTTGGAAAATGTTTTTCGTTAAGCCCCCCCCCATGATGATTTTTCTGGATACGTCCCTGGAAATGTCACTACAAAATTGGAAGTCTGCAGCATCTACAAAATATGTGTTGGATTTATGTGGCAGTGCTACTCTTGAAAAACTGATTTTGCAAAACCAAATTGAAGGCATTGAAATAGTGAATGGGGAAACATCACGGTGGACTATAGAGCACTTGGCGATGACTTTGTGATACTAAAATTACCGTGGATAATTTCATTGTACAGTTTAGAGGTATAACATATCACTTTGGACAAACGTTTCGCTTAGTTTTTGGAATATCGAAAGCGTTTCCCTTCTCGCAAACGACTCTATATTGGCGAATTTACGTGGGACGAAAAGCAACTGGAAGACACTGTTCTGAAAGAACACGTTGAGGTCAAGTCAGCATTTTATGTCTTTGAGAATGGCGAAAAGGGACGCACCGTTTCCAAAAAAGATTTCCTAGAGCTTATTCCGAAACATGTCGGTGCTTGTGAAAATGTTATCTAGATGAAAAAAATTCAAATAATACTACTAATCCATGGTGTAAAATTTAGCCAAAGTGAAAAATCCAAAATTTATGTTGAATGGCAAAGCTTCTAATATTTACATCTCATTTATAGTCAGTTAAGATGAATAAACCATTACAAAACAGATATATCACAGTAGTGCAACTAAAGACTGCGACAACATCCAATACAGCGGCACATACCACAACATACAAACAACATCCAATACATACAACACAACATCACACACAACATACGTATAGTACGAACAGTTTAACCTCCCCCTTTAAGGGGAAGGCGTTACCCAATTTTGCTCATTTACGAACCTATATTTTCATAATGTGGAAACAGATTGTAAAAAAGTTTAACCGTTCGTAAGTTACAGCGCTTTCTCACTAACTAACTAACTAACTGACTAACTAACTAACTGACTAACTAACTAACTAACTAACTAACTGACTAACTAACTAACTAACTAACTGACTAACTAACTAACTCACAGACAGACAGTCCAATCGCATACAGTAGTTGCACTACTGAATAATCAGTGAGTCCTCATGTTTGTTTAGTTAAGTTAGCAAACATCTGCGGAATTTACGAATAAATGTCAAATTCTAAATAATCTTACTTGCACTTTATTTCCATTGTTTCAATATACCAAAGAAAGGTTGTATATCCATTGTTCACCACTGAATACGAATTGAAATGCACTTCTCCCTGAACTAATATGTTCTTAGTTAATACACCATATTTAAATAATCTTCTGTAATGCTGTATTGATATTTAATTACAATTAAGCAAAACAACACTATCTTTCGTGTGTTTGGAGTGCACAAACTTTTATTTTAGCTTGCTCTGGGATTTGGACATCTTATATACTAAAACCCAGATTCTGTACGTAACATAAAACAACTAAGTTTTTCTTGAGCTTTTGCCGAAACATATGAATACTCAAGAATACCTACCAAATTGAGGTCAAAATGAGCTACCCAAAAGTAATAGCAGCACCTTGTAGGATAAAATACTTTGCTAGCCCATATAAATAAAATGTTATTTATAGACACGGAAAATGTGTTCATGTATCAGCTAAAATGAATAATCAGTTTAACTTGCTTATAATTTTATCTCCGTATCTGTTTAGTTACTGAAGTATTGCGAGGACTTTATCTAATAAATATCACCATGTTAAAAACTCATTTTTCTGTATTCACTGTTTGTATTTGCCACATATGTGATTTAGGAGTAGGTCATTTTGTACTTCAAGCGTGTTATTTATTTGTTGAAATTGTCAATCAGCTTTACATAAAATCTTTTGCTGAGAAAATTGCTTACAAATTAAAAAGGAGGGTTGAATTCGTCAAAGCTTCAAAATTTGTGAAAAATTACAATTATGAAAGTTCATGGATTATTGTATTCAAATTTTTCTAAAACTGCATAAAAACATTTCTTTCAGAAAAGCTTTTGAGTCATGAGAGTTGTATGAAAGAATTGCACTCCGCATGATCCTGTAGATTACCTTGCGTAATTTTAGCGCGGAAAACCCCGCCTTTGGAAAACGTGCTGCTGACATTGAGTCAACATTGAAATCAGACCTGGATTCATGGTGCACTGTGGATGTGTGGATTGAATCTGAGCACCTGCTGCTGTCGTCAGCCACTCTGTAATTTTCTAAATTCTTACACTGAAGTCTGCAATCCTGTGCTTTTCTGATAGAAGACTATTTGTAAACAAAAACTCAAAATGTCAGCTGGAGATTCGGATTTTTATGGCAAGGATAGATTAGAAATGGACCAAGAACATGAGGGGGGAGCTCAAGATGTAAGTTCCTTTCAAATTTCCATTCTTATATGTAGGGATATTTTAATGCTTACAAAATGGTAGGTTTCAGGTTCTCTACAGTTTTACTAAAATGTTATTTTCTTTTCTGTCCCGTCAGCTGATGGACACCGAGGAAGGATATATTAAAGAAGGTCATTCCAATACAAATCCACAGACTACTGCTGAAACCGGAGATCCCAAAACCCAAGAATTGACTGAGGAAACTGAGAAATTACTGAAACAACTGGAACGGAAATGTAAATTGGATACTTCTTCAACCAAAGAGCCAGTTACTAAAGATTATGACGGAAGTTACGAGAAAGGAAAAGGTTTTAATTATTTTAATAGTTGTACGTATTATCGGGAGTGTGGAATCGTAAATAGATAGATATTCATCAGTCCCTTGTATACTATATTTCATTATACCATTATTATACCTATTCTGTCGATTTTGTATTTACTAAATATTTTGTTGAAATTACGATTTTTCTGATAAAGATGAGTTGCAATCGAACTCTGGGAATGGATGTGACTTACGAAATTATCCTTCGACTCAAATTCCATCAGAAACCGTGGTTAGTGTTTTTCTGAAATATTTAATTGTTTAATACAATTGAGTCGCCAACAATAGACAAAATAGTATAGTGTTCGTATGGCTTTCCTTCATAGTGTGATTTGATATCTTGTTATTCTTATGTGTCTTATTTGTTATGATATTTCAAATGACAGGAAACGGTATTCCGAAGTGAAGTGGATGCCACTGCTTTGCCATTCAAAAGTACAATAGATGAATCAGTGGAGGGGTACCGGAAAAATCCATTGCTGCTTAATCCTGTAAGTAATGATTGTTTGTATTAATTTAATTTAATTTTTAAAAAACTTTGTATATAAAAGTAAAATAGTTGACACAAATAAGATAATTTTTAACATTTATTTATTTGTAATACTTTATTACAATTAGAGCCACCATAAGCTTTTCATTTTATTTATTTTAAAATATAGGTCCTCCGAAATGTTCTCAAATTTCTCAACATTGAAGATATCAAAAGTGCTCGTCTAGTCTGTAAGGAATGGGGTTCAACAGGAAAATTAGCTCTTGGGAATTGTGCACTAATCCACTTTCAGAAAGAAGAAGAAAACAAGCCAATTCGTCTTCCTGAGGACTTTGATTCTTGTTTCCTGGAGTCGGCAGCTGTTTTCAGCTCATTCAAGATTTCCGGTTATTTGTCTAACAAACAGGAAAGCGATTCCTGGACAGTTGAAGAATTAGCAAAGTTTTTTGGCAAACAGCAAAAATATATAACGGAACTAACACTGAATTTCGAATTCTCTTATGACGACAGTGTGACAAATACTGACATAACTCCTTGGATATCAAAATCCCCTATGTTGCAGAAAGACGCCAAGCACCTGACAAAATTAGCCATTGAAGGATTCGAAAATTGTTTGGCCATTCTGCCTTTGCGTCTCATTTTGCATATTAAAGACCTAGCACTGACAAAGTGCAAAGTCGCGCTTGAATCCGGAATTAAGATTTGTCCTACAAAATTTAAATTGCAGAGGACGACATTTTTTCAAAATGAAGTCAAATTGGATCGTGTTAGAATAAATGATTTTGTGGATTTTGGGAAAGCAAAAGAAATCTCATTAGACTGTCTGGAATTTGCTGAAGGTGCAATGTATGTATTGGATTTTTGGAGAAAAGTTACTCTGGATAAACTGATTTTAAATGGTGTTGATATAGTGAATGGAGAAACTTCTGAGTTTGATGTAGAGCATTTGACGACGATTGATATTCCTTATTTCTTGAACAAGCAAATGAATATTAAGGAACTTCATTTATCTGATGCCGGGGCTCTTGATTTGTTCACTTTACCAACCTCACTTCAAAAGCTCTTATTTGATGTCGACGACCGGGCTCCCATAAGTTGCAGTCAACCTATTGTATTGGAGAATTTGCAATATTTACAAATTGCCAATACAGTATCCGATTTTTCGTTCCTCTCTCATTTTAAGAATTGTCCTCAACTGACGTTCTTGAAGTTTTATCTATGTGGTGATGATGGCGACATAAATTCCATTTTGATACCCAGAAGCGTCAAAACTCTCACGCTTGAGGATTTCGCAAAGAAATGGGTCGGTGAATCCGAGGAAGACTACAGGAAACTTGAGAAACTAGTTGTTGATGATTTCAATGATGCAAAAGAACTTTGTGAGGCCAAATTTGAAGTTGATGATTTCGTTGTAGACTGCAGTTACGAATGCCAAATGGACAAATCATTGGTGAAGTTCTTGGAACACCGAAAGCGTTTGAATTTTGGCAAACGGCTTTATATTGGGAATTTAAGGTGGGATGACATGGAAATCAAAGAAAGTGTTTTGCTTAAATACGTGGATGGGAAGTCTTCTTTTTATGTCTTCGAAAACGGGGAAAAGGGACGACCCGTTTCCGAAGAAGCTTTTCTTGAGCTTTTACCGAAACATATTAATGTTCATGAATAAATAAATAACTGAGAAGGACAAATGAATCTCGGTGCTGATATACTCCACTTCTTAAATAACAGCCTCACCTTCTAGGACACAATATTTTCCTAACCCACATAAATGAAATGTATTTTACAGACACGGAACATGTATTCGTGTATCAGCTAAAATGAATAATCAGTATAACTTGCTTATAATCATATCTGTTTAGTTACTTTAAGTATTCCCAGAGACTTTACTATCTAATAAATTTAAACATTTTAACAAGTCCTTTATTTGCATTTAATTTCCATTGTTTTTATTTGTCATTTCTCTGATTTATGAGTTGGTCATTTTTTACTTCAATCGTATTAATTACTTATTTATTGCCACTGCCAATCAGTTTTAAATAAAATCTTTTGGTGAACAAACAGCATAAAAATTAAAAACAGGCTTGAATTCAGCAAAGCTTCAAAAGTTGATTGTAATTACAATTATGAAAGTTCACAAAACCCCAGTTAAGCCTCCTTAGAGAAGATTTCGCTCTAATTCTATACCTGTCTCAATTTTAAGTCATCTACAAGGTACACATACCATACTATAATAAGGTCTCATTGGTCCAATAACTATAACATTTTTGTGGACTTTTTTCGTTAAACTTGCACTTTTAATTTTCCAAGCGAATGACGAGGACCAAAGATTCCAAAGCTGCAAAAAAGATGCTTTAGAAATTACAAGACTATAGTTGATATTCGGGGATTGATTGAAATGGTTGCAATTGGGGCAAAGTGGTATGCTTAATATTTATGTTATTGACGTCAATTCAATTTCAATAAGTAGCCGTTTGAGTATTACCTATATTGCCTACAAAAAGACACTTTCGATGGGAGAAAATAAATACATCGTTTTGTCTGAATAGCGTGTTTGCAAAATTTGGCAATTCATGAAACACGCAATTTATTAGTTTAAAAGAAACTGTCATGAGTGAAAACAACTCATTAGATAAATATACCACACTTGAAGTGATGCCACTTAGTTAAGTTGTCGAAAAGCCTCTTCTGGTAATGCCCACTATTACTTAGCATTACATGGAATCAGTTTTCGTCGTAAGAGTCACCTGAATATAAAATAGGCCATTTAATTACGTATTTAACACAATAGCAAAAAACTGTATTCCGTGTATTGTCGTACTTCGTCCCTCGATCCTTTCAATTATTTAAAGTGAGTTACGAACAAAATTCTTTCAGGCAAAATATCCTCATTAAATATTTAATCTCCACTTTCGAAATTACTGCCAATTCAATAAATTAACTTAAGTCTGGCCATTTCTCTTAACTCTGAGTATATAACATTGTCTTCAAATAATTTCACCATAAAAAGTAAAATGGATGGTAAAAGAGTGGAGGTTTTGACCAATCAGATAATAATCGTTGACAGCTGAAGGCACATATTACTGTGCACGAAATAAATCCTTTTCTATTATTTGTCTTGGATTTGGGTCAAAAATTTGGGTCAAAATTTGCAGTCTTATAGGTCTAACCCACTCAGGTAATGTGTGGTATGTTTTCTTCCGACCCACGACTTGTGTACCTCACGTTGTAAGTCGTTAAATAGAGACTGTACAGTACACGGACTGGTAATACGAGCAGGAATAGGAACGCAGCTCAAGGGCAAATGCCAGCGGCTACTATTCAAATCACAAGGACTAGTGTCCGGCCAAGCGGCCTGCAACCACATGCATTGGCTTCTATATTACCATTGTTGGTTTTTAGGAATAGGCAGCTTCTTAGGGCGCTTATGGAACTCAATCCACCCATTACCATGGATAGTATTCCCGTACTGTTCCTGAACAACACCGAGCCAGAATACTACCCTGCTAGCAGCCACTGTAAGAGACCCATTTGCATATTGGTCCAGACAGTAATCGAACTTGCGATCAGCTAGTGGGAGCCCTAGAGCCCAAACCACCACTCTAAGCTGGCTAGCTTTTGCTCCTTGCTCCTGCTTTTGGTCCCTAACATGGTTAAGCAATCTTTTCTTGGGACTATAAATAAAAGCCGAATGTGAATAATTAAATATTAATTACATTGTACTGAAAGCGCATTTTTATCTAATATATTTTTTTAAAGTTCGCAATATTTTTGTGTTTATAATAAAGGTATGTGATGTTTTGTTAAATTAATCAATTCTTGTGTGTGCATTTTTTACGTATACAGTTTGTAATACTGAGAGTTTCATTTCAATATACGTATTAATTTGCTGATTTTAACTTTTGTAATTAATAACTTCCGTGTACGAATGAATTGCAGTCTTTGTGTCCTTTTACTGGCATTTGCTGTGCAGGCTTTTGTCATTATATTCATGTCACCATTTTCATAGGGTATTTATAAAAGCTAGGTGAGTAAAATATTTAATAATGCTAAGCACAGCAAAACGATATTTAAGTCGACAATTTTTAAATTCTTTACTTCTCTGAACAACCTTTTTAATTTGGCTGCAATCGATGCTGCAGTTTCCTCATTTTACTCTGGCACCCCAGGAATTCGTATTGCTATTTTTGTTAGCCTCGTAGCCTCCCGTTTTAATTGATCGCTTTCCCCTTTGGCCCCTGAAAAAAGCACTCATTTGTTCTGGCACAAAAATGCTTCTTTTGCCCTGAATACATTTCACTAATCCTTAATATCTTCGCTCATCATGAATTTAAAACGAATTGTAAAAATGATTTCATTTTCTTCTGAATTATATTCACTTTCCATTATTTACTCGTATTTCCCCTTAACAAATACAATTACCGGTAACAAAAACTCACACTCATTTTTGCGTTAGAATTATATTGGAAATGCCATGAATACAGAGGAATTATCGCTTACAAAAATAAACTTTTACAAAAGATTCGTCATAATTATGACATTATAATATTGCAGTATAAAATTCAGCATCATTATGGTACACTGTGTGATAGTTCGTAGTTCTCGTTTTCTTCTAAAGGGAGCAAGATACTTCAATGATCAATTAAATGATTTTGATTTTATTGTTTTAAAGCGTTCCAGAGTTATGTGACCGACAAATGTTACCGACAAAGTCTGACACACGGACAGACAGAGTGATAAAGCGTTCCCATGAATATCGTGCCGATATTTAATAATAATACTGCATATGTTAGCGGCAAATCCGCAAATCAGGCAATTACGAAAATGCCTAGGCAATTTCGAAATTGCCTGAAGACTGCCCGGCTATATTCATTTAGCCGAGGCAATTATGAAAATGCCTAGGCATTTTCGTAATTGCCTAAACTTCACTCGGCAGAAAGCAAAATGTTTTTCCTTATTGCCGAGTAATCACTCGGCAGAAACGAAAATGTCTATTTTGTATGCTATTATGGTGTGGTAAATTAGTCAATGAGTTTCATGTGTCAAATATTTGCTAGAAAGGCAATTTATTGTCATCAAGATTTAATATTAATATTAGTTAAGTATTATTTGAAATGAATGAATGATGAAAGGGTTAAGTATTTATTTACTACAACAAGGTTTACTGTTGTGGCGCTTACTGTTACACTGAACTTTGTTCTTTAAACATTTGCACTTTTTATCCTGACATTTCTTTGTGCAAAAGCAGCGATAAAATCCTTGTCCCATACCATTTGTAGATTTTGTCGCGAGTTCTCGGAGTGTAATCTCCTTATTAGGGACAGTTTCTGGATTTATAAACTTTTCCGTAGTGACTGTGAAATGTGTTCTGGTATACAAAGACTTTAACCGACCATACTCTGTACCTAATTTATAGAAGTCGTCGTCTTTGCTTAATATTATGCATTTCACATTACGGAGGTCACATTTACTTCTGTCAAATGAGGGAACTGATTTTGACACCCTTATGCGCTTCAGTTTACATGGCTCACACAAGGATAAAAATATATTAATGCTTTCTGTAGTCACGTTATGAAATTTCAGTTTCCGTGTCCAGTAGCATTGTGTGCAGAACTTAACACTCCATATAAGTCCTCTTGAGAAACAATAACTTTATCATCCACTGAGTTAAGAACAAAGGATTCTTCACCAGTATTTGAATCAGTGTAGGCCAAAACTTTGTATTTTCTGAGATTTGAGTAATCTGCCTGAGATTTTTTAATGCTATCGTCACCTTTTACTTTCCTAAGCCGAGCAATTATGTCGTTATTTCACTTGTGCTTTTGAATTTACGCTTTACTTTTTCAGATATTAATTCGTCAAACCTGGCTTTTGAGACATCCATGTCTTCACTTGTGTTTCTCAATGACGACTGAAGGCTAACTGACAGTTACTAGCTTACTTCTGCTTATCTTTACATATTAGCATTAACATAAGTGAGGCAGCACAGTTGACTCACCTTTTTCTTTCATTAAAACACAATAATAGCATACAAAATAGATATTTTCGTTTCTACCGAGCGATTACTCGGCAATAAGGAAAAACAATTTGCTTTCTGCCGAGTGAAGTTTAGGCAATTGCGAAAATGCCTAGGCATTTTCATAATTGCCTCGGCTAAATGAATATAGCCGGGCAGTCTTCAGGCAATTTCGAAATTGCCTAGGCATTTTCGTAATTGCCTGATTTGCGGATTTGCCGCTAACACATATCTTATGTGGTCTTCTTAATACGTTAGTCGTTTTCTACATACTGTTTTGCTCTTAGGTCGCGTTTTGTTAACGTGTGCAAAGTGAAGCAAGGAAATCTGCAGAATTGCATGTGCAGCGGTAAAACTGAAAGTAAAGCAAAGTATACAATAGAGCAGGATGTTGTTATTTCTAGAATTTTCCTTCTTGTGACATTCTATAATTTTTGCTTACGTAACTTCTTTGTGTAATATAATTAATAGAAATAGAAGAGGAATATAATCATCGTTAACCATTATATAATAAAACATTACCCAAATATGAGCATTTGGGATGATTATTTCATAAAAATCAAAAGCTACAATCTTTAAATGCCACCTTAAGTACAAATCGTGTTGTAAGTTTGGAATCAGGATTTCTAATAGTGTAAAGTGACTACTTTATTAACTTGCAATAATAAGCAATTCTTAATTGTGCTCAAGAAAAACAATGACGATACCAAATGAAAATGAACCAAAAGAACAGATCTTAAAGATTCAATTCCCTGATAAAATAAATACTAAGGAAAATGAAAGAAGAAATTCTGACCGTATTTACCAACAGGACTATCAGAGTTTAAATAAACTTCCTTACTACCAAGAAATTGACAAACATTTTGCGGAATATTTGGAAGAACTCCTTCTCAATATCGCCAAAACAATTCGCAGTAGAGATTTCGAAGAAGGATTCCTATTCTACACCAAGCAGTTACAAACCAGGTGACATTATTTTTATGTTCAAGATGAATTTCATTTACGAATTAAATTATCACCGACAGAATTTTGAATAAGTTTTACTTTCTAAAAGATCTGTAATTATATCTCGCAAGAAATAATTTATTTTCATTGCACTATAGTTGAAAATGACAAGTCTGGATTATTTTAATAGGTTTCTAGAATGTTGTGGTCTTCGATTCACAAAGAAGCAGCATGTTGCGTTAATTCTACTTTACACAGAAGTCTTAACCATGGAATCTTGCCCTATCGGTATACTTCACGATGTTGCATCAATTCTTCAGAAATTATTAAAGTGAGATTCCAAATATACCCCTGAAAAACTACAACAACATAATTGATATAAGAATTCGATTGGAAATTAATTGTCCTGTAAAATGCTTAATTTTCAGAAAACTAAGGTTCGTGACTCGGGAAGACCTTACCATTCCATGGAGACCTTTTTATGATTTAATAAAACGATTGCGTCATGAAAGCACTGTGTCCGATAACGTTTGCGAGTAAGTATGAAATATTTTACAAAATTAGGTATTGATTGGGAAATTTAGTGCATACGTTTTGCCAAATCATTCAGTGATTTTTTGGTTTGTATTCTAGTCGGCTGTGCAATAAGTTTTTCCCTGTAATACTTTCATGCCGAATTTACTTTGAAGAAAACGCCGTTGAAGAAATGCTAAGGGAATTTTCACCACTCCTTTGTCCGTCTTCTTCGTCTATACCATTTGGCTTGTGGTTGCTGACCACTTTTGTGCCATTCTGTAGAATTGGAGATAAAGAAGAAATCAGCAAACTAATGGACCACTTGTTGGAAATTTATGATAATTGGAACAATGCTCCATTTTGGGAACCGGTATTTAATGATTAGAAATTATTAACTAAACTGTAATTAATATTAAGTGCAACAGTGCAAGAAATAATTCGTAATTCAATTTTCTTAGAACATGTGGAAATTGATTGGATCGGCTGCTTTCGAAACGCCAGGTTTATATGACTGGACACCCCATTTGCCGCAATTGTACTCTCGCTTCACAAAATCTCTAAATCTTCCAGTATTTTTCAAGGATGAAAGCTCCGCAAAGTTTACGGAAAATCAAAACCGTGACAAGTCAATTGCCAGTTCAACCCAGTGGATGATTTCCACACTGGTAAGTTTACAACCGCAGAACAAAAATAAATATATAATAAAAGTCAAACCCTCTATTATGAATTCTATTTAACAATTCGTATTTCTTCTTTAAAGGGCAACGATGAAAACGCACTACGATGTCTGGAAAACTTTTTAAAATCTTTGGAATCATATTTCCATCCGTCCAACGAAGGTGGCTGGACTGATCACTTAAATGATTTCCTCTGTAAACTTATCGCTAACTTTTTCGTCCGATTGCAAAGGTTCCCACTGATTTAAATACTTTATTTGTACAGTACTCTATTTTGAATGATTGTTTAATAATCAGAAAATATTTTTCCATCTATTTGTAAATTTACAGAGAGCGATTCGTAAAACTGTGGTGGATTCAGACTCCGAAACTAAAACAGTTAACCGATACTGATGTTGAAACTTTTGTTAAAATGACGTCATCCATTATCCTTAATTTGTATTTAAATCCTGGAGACTCTATAGAACGTCTGGCAAAAATGAAACCAAATTTGATTGTTCCTGTTGTAATGGAAAAGTAAGTACATTGAATTTAATAATGAATTTACACATTACCTTTTTAAAAATTCCAAAAAATTTTTTAAATAAAAACATTTGTAATTTTCAAAACCTAAAAAATAGATACAGTAGTCTCTTGGGGACAGTCACTGAGTCAAAAAAATTTCTTGTAACGATGAACTGGGCGAAGAAAGTGTGTCTTCCAATGCTAAGCTGTCGCGAGGAAACTGACGGTTATGACGGAAGACATCTCCTACCCGCATTTCTTCAAAGTTTACTCGGAGCGATAGTAAGATTTCTTAAATGGTACTGAAACTTAGTAAAATTGAGCCACACTTGATTAATTGTATTAATTTATTTCGAAATCAAATAGGATCCTAATGATATTGATCAAACTGTTGGCGCATTGGAATGTTTTGACGAAATATTCAGTTTGGTTCCAATTGTTGATTGCTCAGGAATTGCTCCTACCGTCGAAAATGCTGTAAGTCACATTAGCAAATTAAAATATTGTAACAAAGATATTTTTTAGTTTTATTTTCACCAATATCCCCAGTGTGTCATTTAAATATTCTTATTTTAAAAATTTACTTTAATAACTTCTATAACTGCAATTGTATTTACTTTTAATAGTATGAGCGGGATTTGTGCTTGACAACAGCATTTTTCGAGAGTTTTGTGGAACAGTTTTTTGACAAGATAATTTCCCTGATTGAAACTTACAATTATGTGAACACAAGGGAATTTGACTGCCCCGATCAAACTGATAAAACGGAAGAGACAGAGATCTTAGAAAAGTTGATCCGAAATTGCTTGTGTAGGCTAGTTATGCAATCTTCAACAGGACTGTGCAGTGTAAGTAAATTCTCCAACAATTAATAACTGTAGTAAATAATAACTATTGTAAATCAAATTACGAGTTATGTAATAAATACAAATCGAGTAAATTTTGAATCCTAGATTGCCATTGATAGAATTATTCCTTTGCTTTTAAAGCAAACATTCGGAATGAATGTGTCTGGAAGATTAGTGATGATAATTTGTAATTCGTATAGTTATGTAAGTAATTTACGTTTGTATTTTTGATTTTTTAAGCGAATTTTAACGTCTTAACTATTTTTATTCTATTTCTAATGCGTATCTTAAAGGCGAGACCCAATTTATTTCTCCCGCAACTTTTGAATCAAGTGTGCTCTTTGGTGAAGGATGCCATTATCAGTGACGTGGACGTACTCAGCAAAGATGATGTTGATGAAACTATTTTATACCGTCTCAGGATTTTGGAAAACGTAACGAAACGATTTCTTAGCGAGCTTACTTTATTTAAGTCACTTTTTCGTCGTCCTTTTAATGAAACGGGTATTAAATTTTATAGGCGGTTCAAACAAGTGGAAGTGAACTTGTGAAATACAGAAAAGATATTGAATCTGTGCTGGAAGTCGCTTTGGAAGTGAAATCTAAGAAAGTCTGGTCATACGCTGCATCGCTTTTGTCCACCCTCCTTGGAAATTTGGTTGAAGTTTATCCATTGGAATGTAAAAGCTCAGATGCTGACTACGACGATAAAAATTATTTAGCCGTTAAGGTATAATACATAAAACACTAAGTATTAAAAATTTTCACCGAAATCTGTATTAGAAATTTGTGGTAATCCTTTTTGAAATTATAATAGGATTGGGGGATGCCAATTAAAAATGATTCTCATTCCAATGGAAACGTAAAATGGCATATTCCCTCCCAGGAAGAATTGAATTGGGCCAAGGACATTTATTTAAGAAAATTTGTTCAATATTCTGCTTACCTGAAGGATATTCATCTCTTAGAGAAAAGAGATGAAGAGCTAAACAAAAATGTCGTAAAATATATAACAATTTTAAATGGCCTTGAAGGTGGCATTCGCTTCAGGGAAGATTCCTTGGATGATAATCCCAGAATTAGGTCATTATTATTATTACATTATTTAACAACAATTATTACAACAATTATTAGTCATGTGGAAAACTCATTTACAGCAGGCTAGTTTATTATTTTTGTTTAGGGAAACCTATTATTTTTGAGGCGCATTTAATTTTCCTGAAATTAATTACTTGTTTTCAGAAAAGGGAGACCTGTCGATTTGGTAACCCATCGTTCAAAAATCAGCGCGTTTAGCAAAATGGACCTTTCAATTCCTGAGATGAATGAAAATCCGAAGAAGAGATATTTCGACATTTTATCAAATGTTTTGGTTTACTTAACAAGGTTTAAGGAAGATGATGTCGAAGCATTTTCAGAAGTCCTATCTGTAAGCAGTAATTAATTTCTGAACAAATATTCTTTTGTAATTGTATATCCAAAAGGTTTTTCGTTTTACTTAGGGATTGATCGCACTGATCTGTTCTTACGTTGGGAGTCAATTTCCCTTTTGCCTTACGCAGACTAAAAGAGCCCTTGATCCTAAAAAGAAATGGCGGGCGGATTGGTGGACCAAAACATATCTCCGTCATTTGAATATCTATGGGTAAACTGATAGTCAAGGATTAACCATGTTAACATTTAAAATGTTTCATAATATTACTATTGATTTAAATAGGTGGAGTAAATATTCAACATGGACCGAGTATCATGACAAAGTGCTACAGAAAATACTGGATCTTTGTGTTCACCGTTATTACAAAGTTCGTATTTCTGCGCAGAAATATCTTCAGAGCATCCTCGGTGAAAACAACATTTCGCATGAAATTTTGTCTAGATATTTTGTACAGAAATTGCAACCTGGAGTCCCAGATCATGAATACAAGGTCAGCAATTACTTCTAACTCTATTTTCAACCCTTTTCATCATTCTCGATCACATCGACCACTTTTTATGATTTTTGCTACTTTTTTCTTCAGTTCCGTTTTCCATCATTATCTTTTTAAAATTTATTATCATCTCGAGATGCGATTTTGCAAACAATTATGGTAAACTAAGACTTACAAAGAATAGGCATCCTTGAATATTTTTATCTCTTAGTATTTTATACTAGATTTTTATTTTTAGGGAATGATACACACTTTGCGGTCGCTTTGGACAGACACTCAGTCATTTAACTCGTGGGAAGCAATTCGGAATCTCTGGCTGGCAATAGTAAATAGCCCATTATCGGATAAACAAACAATCAACCAAGGGAAGAAAGATATCCTAAAAGCGATCTCTTTGAATTTCATCCATCGCCCAATAGAAATACTCGTGCAGGTGAAGTCGATTCCTCTGTTTCTCGTAAATTAAGCATATTTTAGTTAGTATTTAATTTTTCTGTTTCTATATTGTTTAGAATGAACAGAAAATGAACAACTGTATCCACACTCTCGTCTCCGAAGGAAACCTCGAAGATTATGATTCTTCTAGAATGCAACCTGTAATAGAGAAAAGGATTGCAGAGGATAAGTTTCATTTTCTCAAACTGGTAGAGGATCTGACCGCCACAGTGTCGGATAGTAATAAGTAAGATTTGCTTGCTTAGATAAGAGAGAGATAATAATTAATGATTGATTTTGTAAAGTTGGCTTATTTTTAAAACAGTCATTGGAGCAGACGTGTGTTGTGCATAAAGATGCTAAGGACTCTCGTAAAGGTTAAAGGATTCCTTCTTTCCGAAAAACTAATGGATTCAATTTTTCAAACGCTTATTGCAAACTCCTTAGAAGTGCGATCGGTAAGGAAAACTTCTTTTGCTACAAATTGACTTTTTCAGTGAAACCAAACAATAATTTAAAAAACTTAATTTATTTGTTTTCTGAAAATAATAGGTTTTCTTTGCATAAAATTTGTTTTTGAAAAAAAAAATGTTTATTTAGTTTTTGAATTCCTAACATTGGAATTTTGGGAAATTTTCCGATATTTAAATCATTTTCAATATAGATCGGAGATAATTTTGATTTTGTTTTGCAGGCAGGGCATTCCCTACTTAATTCTGTGATGCTCCTCTGGAAAAGAAAATACCTCTCAGTGGAAATAGACTGTGAAAGCATTTGCCTGGAAACAGTACGCCTCTATTTTCTGTATTTCACGGATTTTTACATATTTAAGTCCTAAATTAGGTATTACCATTTGGGGAATGAAATTTGTGGGTATTTTGCAGGGCAAAAGTATTGCCTCGCTTCTCCAGTACAAAATTCCAGAAGAAAGTAGGGTTTCGTCTCCCATTGAAGCAATAACGCTTTCTAACTGGTCTGGGAACAGTAAACCAAGTTTGCATTTTCATAAAATCCACGAAGCCGTGTTTTTGGGGACGCTTCCCCAAAAATTGCAATTGAAGATGCCTCCCGATGATTTTGATGACATGAGCCATCAGAATGAGAATCAGAAGATCCTGCTGGAAACAACGAAAAAATATTTTCTAAATTCCGACTACGTTCAGAAATTACTGGAATTCTTGGTTTTAGATGAAAACTGGGGATTATTTTGGGAATTGTTAGCTAGAAATCAGGGTCCAGAAGCATTATACGTTGTGTTGGCGCTTATCACTCCGTATGCATCCAGTAAGGATAAAGATAAAACAAGATGTGCGACGGTGGCCCTGTGCGATATTTTGAGAGGAATGAAATTGTGGAGTGAGAAATCCATTTGTCAGGTCTGGACAAAAGTGAAACCAATACTTGATGAATGTCTGAACAACTCCACTGAAGAAATTATCGATTATCAGACGGTTACCCTACGGTATACAATTGTAAGTTACTTACATAATGATTTTTCTTCAAAATGTGATTTCAAATGAAATGTTTAAAAAAATTCGTTTTTTCCATTTTCCCGAATCTTGGTGATTAATGTAACTATCTTGCAATTCATATTTTCTCATTTGAATTTATTAGGTACGGAGGGATCCCAACAAATTCAGCTTTTTTATCGAATATGTTCGAAAGAGATTCATAGAAAGTTTGGCAACTGCGGATTTGACATCGGTGAATACTTTCAGGTGAGTCCAACTTTGCAAAAATTTAATTTCCACCAAGATTATAATTACATTATTAAAAATAGGAATATTTCAGTACTGTTAAATATGAGCAGTCATTATTCGGAATCTCTAAAATATTCAATATAGAATTTCGTTTTACAGGGACCTGGTATTTTACTACAAAATAATTGATGTGATGTTATGGAGGTCTGGGGAACTATGCTTGAACGCCCTGGATATCTTCCTGACAAATTTCTGCGACTCTCCGAGTCCATACTTAAATATAAGACAAACGCTTGGCAGGTAATTTAGTTCCTTTTGTAATATGTCCAAAAATATTTTGAATACGGAACCGATTGAGTAATTTTTTAAATTTTTGTTTGTAGTTTGTTAGCTGTAATATTTGAATGGGAAGGTAAACTGCCTACACAACTTTGCCATGGAGGGCTTATTTTAGGCTCCGCCAAAATTACGACACTATACCTCAAAAATAGTTGGTAATTTCCAGAAATGACCCTTTTAAAGAGAAACTTCAAATTCCCGAAGCACGATTTTTTAGTTCCCCATGGAGTGGAGTTATGGGGTTTTTTAAAATTCTGCGGCACTTTGTATTTTGTGTGGAAACCGTATGTCGTAGAGTTGTGATTTTTTTTTGTAAAAATGCACAACAATATTGTCCATCCTGACACGGTATTGCGGACTCCCAATTTTTGAAATTTCGGTGGGAAATTTTAAATTGAAAACTAAATTTTGTTGTATCTCAAAAACGACTATTCCTACAGTGCTGAAACCAGTTCCATTCGATTCCAAATCAGTTTTTACATATAGACGCATACCCATATTGTGCGGGAAAATTCAAATAGCCTTTTAGCCTGGGGGCAATTTTATAAATACTGTCATTTTTCAAAAACCGTTCATTCTACAGGTTTGAGATTGGTGCCATTCGATTCCAAATCAGTTTTTACATATAGACGCATACCCATATTGTGCGGGAAAATTCAAAAGGTTTTGTAGCCTGGGGGCAATTTTATAAATAACGTCATTTTTCAAAAACCGTTCATTCTACAGGTTTGAGATTGGTGCCATTCGATTCCAAATCAGTTTTTACATATAGACGCATACCCATTTTTTCCAAAGAATTCAATAGGTTTGTACAAAATTTTTTGAATTTTCCCGCGCAATATGGGTAGGCGTCTATATGTAAAAACTGATTTGGAATCGAATGGCACCAATCTCAAACCTGTAGAATGAACGGTTTTTGAAAAATGACAGTATTTATAAAATTGCCCCCAGGCTAAAAGGCTATTTGAATTTTCCCGCACAATATGGGTATGCGTCTATATGTAAAAACTGATTTGGAATCGAATGGCACCAATCTCAAACCTGTAGAATGAACGGTTTTTGAAAAATGACAGTATTTATAAAATTGCCCCCAGGCTAAAAGGCTATTTGAATTTTCCCGCACAATATAGGTATGCGTCTATATGTAAAAACTGATTTGGAATCGAATGGAACTGGTTT
Organism: Yoshiicerus persimilis; assembly: GCA_020352615.2. Classification (NCBI taxonomy): domain Eukaryota; kingdom Metazoa; phylum Arthropoda; class Collembola; order Entomobryomorpha; family Tomoceridae; genus Yoshiicerus; species Yoshiicerus persimilis. The sequence continues at coordinate 7,448,188 of CM036941.2, forward strand.
CAGCACTGTAGGAATAGTCGTTTTTGAGATACAACAAAATTTAGTTTTCAATTTAAAATTTCCCACCGAAATTTCAAAAATTGGGAGTCCGCAATACCGTGTCAGGATGGACAATATTGTTGTGCATTTTTACAAAAAAAATCACAACTCTACGACATACGGTTTCCACACAAAATACAAAGTGCCGCAGAATGTTAAAAAACCCCATAACTCCACCCCATGGGGAATTAAAAAATCGTGCTTCGGGAATTTGAAGTTTCTTTTTAAAAGGGTCATTTCTGGAAATTACCAACTATTTTTGAGGTATAGTGTCGTAATTTTGGCGGAGCCTAAAATAAGCCCTCCATGTCAGTTTAAAAGTTGAACCATTTGTCCATTCTCTACTTGAGCGTTTAAAATTTCTGGAAAACCTGGTTTCTACAGCGGACCGTGATCAAAATGGAGAATTACCAAACACTAAACACCTCTTATTACTTTATAAAACCTGTAAGTTTCAAAAGTCAACAAATTGGAAAACATCAGATCGTATTTTTCATCAAAATATTGGAATTGTTTAGTAATTGAAACATTTTTCTGTTTTACATTATAGTGGCTGAATGGATTAAAGCTTTATGTTTGAAATCGAATTTTTCCGTTCCATTGTCCGTGTACCGATTCTTGCCAATTATTTTCCATTTGGAAAATTATGAAGATGATCCTGAAGTTGTGGACCTTTCTTTTGAAACTTTGGCGAGTTTGGCCGCAAATGTGGTCAATCATTCTTACATGGATGAAGTACTCAAGATTTTACAGGAGGTGAGTATTTTCCCTCAAATACATTTAAATTATTTTATTTGAAGTAAAGGTATTTTTTCTGGGTTATAACTAATTGTATTCTTATTTTAGTGTGCTAATTCAAATTTGTGGAGAGCAAGATTTTCGGTTTTGGAATTTCTAAAGGTATTTGCTTGGAACAATTTAAGTGTTGTGACCACAAATGTAAAATGGAGTGAACAGTTGTTGGAAATTGTTTTGAAATTGCTGGAAGACAAACACCTGGAAATTAGAGAACTAGCTGCGGCAATTCTCTCTGGATTTCTCCACTGCCGCATTGTTACAGATCCAATGCAATTTCTGGTAAGGAAATCTATCAAGTAATTAATATTTAATTGTGAAAAAAGTATTTTAAGAAATAGCAAACTATTTATAATTTGGTAAAACGTAAAATAAAAATAAATAAAAAAACAATAAAAATGATTATTGCATTGATATAAACAGAATAAATTCGAAAAAGGAATCTTAGAGCAAAAAAGAGGATTGGAAAAGCCAAACGGTCAATTATTTTTACGGGAGGAAGAAAAGGAGAAATATCATTCCGCTGTTCTTGGTCTTTGTGCCTTCGTCTATGCTTATCCGTACACAATATCTGATTTCCTGCCTTCGATTATTGTTTCACTGGCAGCCCACCTCAATGATCCTCAACCAATTTGCGTAAGTCAATTCCAATTCAATTAAGGAATTAATGTACTTAAATTAAAATGTTTCAATAAATAATAATTTTATTTCAGCACTCGGTTCGCAAATGTTTACTGAGTTTCCGCAGTACTCATTATTTGGATTGGGAGTCACATAAACAAAAATTTACTGAAGAACAACTCGCAGTTTTGAATAATATTTTCATTTCATCGTCCTACTACGCATAAAATTGTCCTTAACCACTTTCAACTTGTTTATACTGCTTTAGTGCCACTACCAGTAGATATTTAAATTTATTTTAAGCTAAACTTGTGCAATATTAAATAATTTTAAAATATTGCAGGCCATAAAGTATTCTGTGGACAGATCTTCATATAAATTCATATTGTATCTGTGATTAATCGTTCTAATTATAGTATTTGTAAAACCGGAAACCTATGAAATCTTTAATGTTAGAGAAGACTAGTTTTGTTTATAATACGTATTTCAATGTACAGGTACTGATGAAATTTTCATATAACATCATAGGAAGAATAAATTACGAAATATAAAACATTAAATACTGATTTGTAGAATGAATTCCTCTCCCTCATTTCTTAGAACTAGGATCTAGTCCAACATTTTATAACATTTAAAGTAAACCATCTTGGTGTCATCACATGAATATTGATTTCTGCATTCTGCACTAGTAATATGTCCGTGTTGATATTTCATTTCTTTTTACACTGGATTATACATTTTCTTGGAAGAATTTCTAATAATCAAGATAAAAATAATGAAATGCATGTTAATTCAGGGAAAATGAATATTTTTGTGGTATGGGTGTAAAATTTCGGTGAAATAATTATATTTGTGGGAAAAATTGGCTTTTGTGGAAATCTGAGATTTGTGCAGTGCAATAAAATGAACTGCAGTAGAACGTACCGTTTTGTTAACCGGTCAATGTGAAACAAGAAAGTGAGGAGAATTGTTTGGCAGCGGTAAAACTGAAAGCCGCGTAAAGTATACAACAGGATGGCATTTCTTGGATTTCACATCGTGTTGCTTTCTTCAATTGCTTACGTGATTTCTATTTTCGTAATATTAATTAATAAATATAAATAGATGAAAAATACAATCATCTTTAACTATTATATAATAAAGTATTTCCCGTAAATGCATGTTTGTGATCCCGTCGTCTTTTATTCAAGAAAAATCGAAAGGTATAATCTTTAATGTAAATACAAATCGGTGTTGTAAGTTTGGAATACAAATTTCAAAGAAGTGTAAAATGATAATCTTATTAAATTGCAGGAATACAGTATTTTCAGTTGCGTTGGAATTCGATTTCAAACACAATGACGATACAAAATGAAAATGAACCAAAAGAGCGGATCTCAAATATCCGATTCCCTGATAAACTGAAAATAAAGGACAATGGAAGCCGAAATTCTGAGCCTAGTTACCAACAGGACTATCACAGCTTAAGAAAACTTCCCTACTACCACGAAATTGACAAACATTTTGCGGATTGCTTGGAAGAACTTCTTGCCAATATTGCCAAAACGATTCGCAGTAGAGATTTCGAAGAAGGATTCCTGTTCTACACCAAACAGTTACAAACCAGGTGACAATGACAATTCATTCACCGACAGAATTTTGAATAAGTTTTAGTTTTCGAAGGATTTCCAATTATATCTTGAAAATAAATATCTATTTTTAGTATGCCAGAGTTGAAAATGACAAGTTTGGATTATTTTTAAAGGTTTTTGGACTGTTGTGGTCTCCGATTCACAAAGAAGCAGCATGTTGCATTGATTCAACTCTACATGGAAGTGTTGACGATGGAAACTTGCCCGATCGGTATTCTTCACGATGTTGCGTCAATTCTTCAGAAATTGTTAAAGTGAGATTTCAACTTTATTCCTGAAAAATAACGGCATAGTGCACAAATTCGATTGAAGGTAAATATTCTGTAAAATATAATTTATTTTCAGAAAACCAAAGTTGCTGTCTCGGGACGATCTTATAATTCCATGGAGGCCTTTGTATGAATCTTTCCAAGGATTCAATCACAAAATCACTGTGTCCATACATGTTTGCGAGTAAGTACGAAATATTTTACTAAATTAGTTATTGATTGTAAAATTTATTAATTGTCTTGATATTATAATAGAATTATTTGTTGATGTGTATTATAGGGGTCTGCGTACGCTGTTTTACCGTGTAATACTTTCATGTCGAATTTACTTTGAAGAAAACGCTGTTGAAGAAATGATAAGAGAATTTTCACAATTCCTTTGTCCGTCTTCGTCTTCAATGGCATTTGGCTTGGGTTTACTAACTATTTCCATACCATTCTGTAGAATTGGAGGTAACCAAGAAATCACCAAACTAATCGACCACTTATTGGAAGTTTATGATAACTGGAACAATGCTCCACTTTGGGAATCGGTATTTAATAATTGAAAACAGTATAAAGTAAATTATAGTGTATTTACACGTGCAGTAAATAGTCCGTAATTTAATTTTCATAGAGCATGTGGCAGTTCATTGGAGTAGCTGGTTTGGAAACGCCCGGTTTATATGACTGGACACCTCATTTGCCGCACTTGTATTCTCGCTTCACAAAATCTCTAAACCTGCCAGTATTTTTCAAGGACGAAAGCTCCGCGAAGTTTACACAAAATCAAAACTGTGACTATTCATTTAGTATTTCAACCCGTTGGATGATTTCCACACTGGTAAATTTACAAAAGCAGAACAAAAGTAAATTAGTAATTGAAATCAAATTTTTATTATGAATCTCGTTTACGAATTCGTATTTCTCCATTAAAGGGGAACGACGAAAACGCACTGCGATATCTGGAAAACTTTCTAAAATCTCTGGAATCGTATTTCCATCCGGCCAACCACGGTGCCTGGACAAATCGCCTAAATGATTTCCTCTGTAAACTCATTGAAAACTTTTTCATCCGATTGCAAAGGTACCCAACAAACTAGATCCTTTATTTGTACAACACCCAATTTTCAATGGTTGATTAACAGCAAGAAATAATTTTTTCATCTATTTGTAAATTTACAGAGAGCGATACATAGAGCCGTGGTGGATTCGGACTCCGAAACTAAAACAGTTAACCGATTCCGATGTTGAAACTTTTGTTAAAATGACGTCGTCCATTATTCTGAATTTTTATTTAAATTCCGGGGACTCTCTAGAACGTCTGGCAAAAATGAAGCCAAATTTGATTGTTCCTGTTGTAATGGAAAAGTAAGAAAATTGTTAATAATTTTATTTTTAAATTAAAATTAACTGTGAACTTTTAACAAACAACAAAACGATGAATCAATTGAATTTTGTAGATATACGAGTCTTTTGGGGACCGTCACTGAGGCAAAGAAGTTTCTTGTAACGATGAACTGGGCGAAGTGCATTTTTGTACCAATGCTAAGCTGTCGCGAGGAAACTGTCGGTTATGACGGGAGACATCTCATACCCAGTTTTCTTCAAAGTTTACTCGGAGCCTTAGTAAGATTTTTTTGAAATGGTGCCGAAACCCAGTAAAATTGAACCACAATTGATTGTATTAATCTATTTCGAAATCAAATAGGATCCTAATGATATTGATCAAACTGCTGGCGCATTGAAATGTTTTACCGAAATATTCAGTTTGGTTCCAATTGTTGATTGCTCAGAACTTGCTCATACCGTCGAAAATGCTGTGAGTCTTATTAACGAATAATTTATACTACTTTATTACTTTTTACGGTAATGTTACTTCATTTCTAATAGTATGAGCGGGAACTGTGTTCGACAACAGCATTTTTCGAGCGTTTTGTGGAACAGTTTTTCGACAAGATAATTGCCCTGATTGAAACTTACAATTATGTGAACACAAGAGAATTCGACTGTCCCGATCAAACTGATAATACGAAAGAGACAAAGACCGTAGAAAAGTTGATTCGAAATTGCGTGTGCAGGCTAGCTATGCAATCCTCAACACGAATGTGCAATGTAAGGAATGATCAAAAATATTTCTATTATTAATAAAATTATGAATTATGTAATAAAATAAATACAAAGCGAGAACTTTGAATCGCAGATTGCCATTGATAGAATTATTCCCCTGATTCTGAAACAAACATTCGGAATGAATGTCTCTGGAAGATTAGTGATGATAATTTGCAATGCGTATGCTTATGTAAGTAATTTACTTTTGCATTTTTTATTTTCTAAACGAATTTTAGCGTATTATTTATTTCCACTGCATATCTTAAAGGCAAGACCGAATTTGCTTCTCCCACAAGTTTTGAGTCAAGTGTGCTGCTTGGTGAAGGATGCAATTATCAGTGAAGTGGACATACTCAGCAAAGATGATGTCAATGAAGCGATTTTATACCGTCTCAGGATTTTGGAAAACGTAACGAAAAAATTTCTTAGTGAGCTTACTTAATTTAAGTCAATTTTGTCGTCCTTCTAATGAAACGGATTATAAATTTTAAAGATGCTTAAAACAAATGGAAGTGAACTTGTGAAATACAGAGAAGATATTGAATCTGTACTGGAAGTCGCTTTGGAAGTTAAATCCAAGAAAGTCTGGTCATACGCTGGATTGCTTTTGTCAAACCTTCTTGGAAATTTGATTGAAATTTATCCATTGGAATGTAAATGGTCAGAAGCTGACTACGACAATAAAAATTATTTAGCCGTTAAGGTATAATACACTTTTTATTGAAAATTGTGCCGAAATGTCTTTTTTGGGTAATTCTTTTTAAAATTGAAATAGGATTGGGGGATGCCAATGAAGGATGATTCTCATTCCAATGGAAACGTAGAATGGCACATTCCCTCCCAGGAAGAATTGAATTGGGCAAAAGACATTTATTTAAAGAAAGTTCAATATGCTGCTTATCTGAAAGATATTGAACTCTTACCAAAAGCAGATGAAGAGCTAAACAAAAATGTCGTAAAATATGTGACAATTTTAAATTATTTGGAAAGAGGAATTTGCTTCAGGGAAAATTTCTTGGATGATAATCCCATTAATAGGTGAACTTTTTACAGTTTACCTAGCATTTTCTATTTTTCCCCTTGTGGCTCTATTTTGTCAATATTGAGAAAAATCCACTTTTCATCGACATCAAGAGTTTAAGCAATACATATTCAAAACATTGTTTACGCAATGTGTATATTTAGGACATTTGTTTTCAGAAAAGGGAAACCGGTGAATTTGGTTGCCCATCGATCAAAAATCAGTTTATTTAGCACAATGGACTTCTCCATTCCTGGGATGAATGAAAATCCGAAGAAGAGATATTTTGAAATTTTATCAAATGTCTTGATTTACTTAACAAGGTTTAAGGAAGATGATGTCGATGCGTTTGCAGAAGTCTTGTCTGTAAGCAATAACATAATTTCTGGACAGATATTATATTATTCCCATTTAGAAACCAAAAATATGTTTTATTTCCGTTTTATTTAGGGATTGGGCACACTGCTCCGTTCTTCAGTTGGGAGTCAATTTCCTTTTTTTCATACAAAGATAAAAAGAGTCCTTGATCCCAAAAAGAAGTGGCGGGTGGATTGGATGTCCAAAGCTTATTTCCGTCATTTGAATATTTATGGGTAAATTGGCAATCAAGGATTGAACATATTAACATAAAACATTTCGCAACATTTTACTGTATTAAATAGATGGAATGCATACTCAACATGGACCGAGTATCATAACAAAGTACTAGAGAAAATACTGGATCTTTGTGTTCATCGTTATTCCAATGTTCGTCTTCTTGCTCAGACAAGTCTTGAGAGCATCCTGAAGGAAAATATCTTTTTGCAAGAGCTTTTATCTAGATATTGTGTACAGAAATTGCAACCAGGAATCCCAGACCATTAATTCGAGGTCAGCAATTGTTTCTAACTCTACATTTACTATTTATCATCACTGGATCAAATTCTCAGAGCAGTTTTGAGTCACAATACATTATTTTTCAATGTATCAAATTCCAAGTATGATTATCCTTATTGATTTCCGTTTTCCATTATTTTTTACCATATTTGATCAGTTTGCAATCTACTTTGGTAAAATAGGGCTACCGAATATTCTTATCTCAGAGCATTTTAAAATAAATTTAAAATTTCAGGGGGTGATAGACACTTTGTGGTACTTTTGGAGCAAGACTGAATCATTTAATTCATGGGAAGCAATTCGGCATCTCTGGCTGGCACTAGTAAATAGCCCACCCTCGGACAAACAAACAATCAGCGAGGGAAAAACAAATATCCTAAATAAAATATCTTTGCTTTTCATTCATCGCCCTATAGAAGTACTCGTTCAGGTAAAGTCGATTTCTTTGTTTCATGTAAATTAATTTTAATTAGTATTTAATTTTTCTGTTTCTATATTGCTTAGAATGAACACAAAATAAACAGCTGTATCCACATTATCGTCTCTGAAGGAAACCTTGCAGGTTACGATTCTTCTAAAATGCAATCTGTAATAGAGAAAAGGATTGCAGAGGATATATTTCATTTTCACACACTAGTGGAGGGTCTCACCGCGACACTTTCGGACAGTAATAAGTAAGATTGCACGTTTAGATAAAGGATGGATCCTAAATTAATTAGTAATGAATGTGTAATTTTGGTTTATTTTTAAAACAGTCATTGGAGCAGACGTGTATTGTGCTTAGAAATGTTGAACCCTCTCGTTAAGGTTAAAGGATTCCCTCTTTCCGAAAAACTAATGGATTCCATTTTTCAAACGCTTATTGCAAACCCATTAGAACTTCCATTGGTAAGGAAAATTCTTCTCCTAAAGATTTCAATGAAAATTTCTCAATGAAAAATGAATTTATTTGGTTTCTGAAAATAATTGATTTTTTCGTATAAAAATTATGTTTTTGACATACCAAACGCTTCTCCATTACTAACATTAAATATTTAGGGAAATTATTTCAAGACTTTTTAAATTTTGATTTTGTTTTGTAGGCAGGACATTCCCTACTTAATGTGGTGATGCTTCTCTGGAAAAGGAAATACCTGTCTGTGGAAATAGACTGTGGAAACATCTGCCTGGAACCAGTGTGTTTCTAATGTCATCGACTTTTATACTTTTAAATACTAATTTACCTATTACCATTTGGGAAATGAAATTTGTGGATATTTTACAGGGAAAAAGTATTGCCTCACTTCTCCAGTACAAAATTCCAGAGGAAAATGAGATTTCGTCTTCCAGGGAAGCAATAACGCTTTCTAACTGGTCTGGGAACAGTAAACCAAGTTTGTATTTTCATAAAATCAACGAAGCCGTGTTTTCTGGAACTTTTCCACAAAAATTTCAATTGAAGATGCCTCCGGATGATTTTGATGACATGAGCCATCAAAATGAGAACCAGAAGATTATGCTGGAAACAACAAAAAAATATTTTCAAAATTCTGAGTACGTTGAAAAACTACTGGAATTCTTGGTTTTAGGAGAAATGGGAGGAAAATTTTGGAACTTGTTAGCGAGAAATCAGGGACCAGAAGCATTAGAAGTTGTGTTGTCTCTTATCACTTCGTATGTATCCAGTAAGGATAAAGATAAAACAAGGTGTGCTGTCGTGGTCCTGTGCGACATTTTGAGAGGAATGAAATTATGGAGAGAGAAATCCATTTGTTAGGTCTGGGCAAAAGTGAAACCAATACTTGATGAATGTCTGGACAACTCTACTGAAGAAACTGTTGATATTCAGATGTCCGTCCTGCCTAATACAATTGTAAGTTAATAATTCGTATTTAGTAAACAATTATTTTGCCTCAAAATATTATTTCTAATAAAATGAGAAACAGGAATTTTCAATTTCTAATATTCTTCGTGATGCACTATAAAGCAAAACTGATTTTCTCTTTTAAAGACACGAAGGGATCCCAATAAATTCAGTTTTCTTATCGAATATCTTCGAGGGAGATTCATCAAAAGCTTGGCAACTGCCGATTTGACTTCCGTTAATATATACCGGTGAGTTTTTTTCATATGCTTAATTACAATTAAAATTATTGCTAAATAGGGTGTACCAGTTGCTGTTAAATAAGCGACAGTATTTGAAAAATCTTCGAAATAATATTTCCTTTACAGAGACATGAAGTTTTACTACGAAATAGTGGCGGCGACGCTTTGGAGGTCTGAGGAATTGTACTCGAACGCTCTGGACATAAGACTCATTTCTGTGACTCTCCCAGTCCATATTTAAATATAAGACAAACTCTTGGCAGGTAATTTTTGGTTTTTGTAAAATATCTCAAAAAATATTTGAAAAACAGGACTGTTTAAATAAGTTTTTGTTTGTAGCTGTTTAGCCTTAATTTTTGAATGGGAAGGAAAACTACCTAAGGCTTTCTCTCTCCAGTCTAAAAGTTGAACCATTTGTTCAATTTCTACTTGGCCGTTTAAATTTTCTGGAAAACTTGGTGTCTACCAAGGGCCTTGATCAAAACGGAGAATTGCCAAATATTAAAAACCTCCTATTACTTTATAAAACCGGTAAGTTTCAAAAATCTACATTTTTCTGATAATTGGGCAAACTTCAAATTGTATTTGTATTCAAAAGTATTGATTTCCTTAGTAATCAAACCTTTTTTCCTTGTACACTATAGTGGCAGAATGGATTAAGGCTTTCTATTTGAACTTGAATTCTTCCATTCCGTTGTCCGTGTACCGATTCTTACCAATTATTTTCCATTTGGAAAATTATGAAGATGATCCCGAAGTTGCAAATCTTTCTTTTGAAAGTTTGGCGAGTTTGGCCGGCAATGTGGTCAATCTTTCTTACATGGACGAAGTACTGGCGATTTTAAAAGAGGTAGTCCTTTTACGAAACCGCATTTTTTGTGTTGGAAGTATATAAAATTAATTGCATTCTTCTTACAGTGTGCTAATGCAAATTTATGGAGAGCAAGATTTTCGGTTTTGGAATTTCTAAAGGTATTTGCATGGAACAATTTAAGTGTTGTGACCACAAATGCAAATTGGAGGGAGCAGTTGGTGGAAATTGTGTTGAAATTGCTGGAAGACAAACACCTGGAAGTAAGAGAACTAGCAGCCAAAAGTTTTTCTGGATTTCTGCACTGCCGCATTGTTGCAGACCCAATGCACTTTCTGGTAAAACCATTTATTATTATTATTTAGTGTAAAGAACGATTTATTAAAACTATTTATTAATAATTTTATTTATTATACTATTGTTTACTTAAAAATTGCTATTAACAGAATAAATTCAATAAAACCTCTGAAGAAATCGTAAAGCGAAGAAAGGAATTGAAAAATCTGAATGGCCAATTATTGTCACGAGATGAAGAAATGGAGAAATATCATTCTGCTGTTCTGGGTCTCTGTGCCTTCGTTGACGCTTATCCGTATACAGTGCCTGATTTCCTGCCATCGATTATTGTTTCATTGGCAGCCCACCTCAATGAACCTCAACCAATTTGCGTAAGTCAATTCCAATTCAATTAGGAATTAAATTGAGTTAAATTAAAATGTTTCAATAAATCATATTGTAATTTCAGCAATCGGTTCGCAAATGCCTCCTGAGTTTCCGCAGTACTCATTACTTGGATTGGGAGTCACATAAACAAAGATTTACTGAAGAACAACTCACAGTTTTGAATAATATTTTCATTTCATCGTGCTACTACGCATAAGAAGTCCCGTAACCTCCGTCGATGTGTTTATACTGCTTTAGGTCACCACCAATTATCAATTTAGATTTATTTTAAGTTACGCGTTTGCACTGCTAAGTGATTACAAAATTTTTGCATTCCAAAATTTGAATCTGTTGGTAGAGTGTATTTTGTATCTGTAATGAATAATTCTAAGCATGGTTGTTTTTAGGATTGGAAATCTGAGAAATCTGTAAATGTTAGTAAAGACTAGCTGTATCAATGTTAGTATACAGAAATTTTCAATGTAAAACGTATAATAGAAGAAATTGATTACAAAATATGAAACAATAAATATTGAATTGTAGAATGAATTACGGAAGCGTTTATTATACATTTAAAATATCGTAAAGAGCAACAATTGTGTCAAACCGTATCTGCATTATTTTAACCCACATGTCTTGCTTGCACAACTCCCCAATGACATTATTCCTAAATCACGTAGTGGACTAAGTGGACTTTGAAGAACAACTCTTGAACAACTTGAATAATATTCTCATTCCATCGTCCTACTACGCATAAAATTGTCCTTAACCCCTTTCAACTTGTTTATACTGCTTTAGTGCCACTACCAGTAGATATTTAGATTTATTTAAAACTTTAATTGTCCAATATTAAATAATTTTAAAATTTTGCAGGCCGCAAAGTATTCTGTGGACAGATCTTCCTTTTGCATCTGTGATTAATCATTCTAATTATATAATTAGAATGATTAGATGAAATATATTAGTTGTAAAACTGGAAACCTATGAAATCTGTGAATGTTAGAGAAGACTAGTTTTGTTAATAATCCGTATTTCAGTGTACAGGTACTGATGAAATTTTCAATTCAAATCATATAATAGAAAGAATAAATTACAAAGTATAAAACATTAAATACTGATTTGGGGAACGGATTCTCTGCCTTCTTTTCTTAGTAGGATTTAGTCCAACATTTTATAGCAATTAAAGTACATTTGGGTGTCTTCACATGAATATTGATTTCTGCACTATTAATAAGTCCGTGTTGACTGTTGACACATTTCATTTCTTCACTGGATTACCCTTTTTCTTCCAAGAAGTTCTAATAATCAAGAAAAAAGTAATGAAAAGCATGCTAATTCAGGAAAAATGAATATTTTTGTAGTGGGTATCAATTTTTGATGAAATAATTATATTCGTGGGAAAAAAAGCTTTTGTAGAAATCTGAGATAATAATAATATTGCATGCGGTCATCTAAAGAATACAGAAGTGGCATCGGAATACTTTAGTCTCCACTTTTTGCTCTTGTAAAGAACGTCCGTTTTGTTTACGGGTCAATACGAAACAAGAACATCAGGAGAAGTGATTGTGTAGCGGTAAAACTGAAAGCCGCGTAAAGTATACAACAGGATGGCATTTCTTGGATTTCACTTCGTGTGGCTTTCTTCATTCGCTTACGTGATTTCGGTGCGTAATATTAATTAATAAATATAAATAGATGAAGAATACAATCATCTCTAACTGTTAACAATAAAGTATTTCCCATAAATGCGTGTTTGTGATTCGGTAGCCTTTAATTCAAGAAAAATCGAAAGGTAAAATCTTTAATTTTATGTAAGTGCAAATCGGTGTTGTAAGTTTGGAATCCAAATTTCTAAATAGTGTAAAATAAGAATTTTATTAAATTGCAGGAATACGCAATTCTCAGTTTCGTTCATGGAGTTCGATTTCAAGCACAATGACGATACAAAATGAAAATGAACCAAAACAGCGGATCTCGAAAATCCGATTTCCTGAGAAACTGAAAATAAAGGACAATGGAAAAAGAAATTTTGAACCTAATTATCAACAGGACTATCAGAGCTTAAAGAAGCTTCCCTACTATCCAGAAGTAGACAAACATTTTGCTGACTGTTTAGAAGAACTTCTTGTCAATATTGCCAAAACAATTCGCATTAGAGATTTCGAAGAAGGATTTCTATTCTACACTAGACAGTTACACACCAGGTGATAATTCATGTACCGACAGAATTTTGAACAAGTTAACTTTTAAAAGATGTTCAAATATTGTATCTTGAGGAGAAATATTTATTTTTATTATCCGAGAGTTGAAAATGACAAGTTTGGACTATTTTTAAAGGTTTTTGGACTGCTGTGGACTGCGATTCACAAAGAAGCAGCATGTTGCAATGATTCAGGTGTACATGGAAGTGTTGACAATGGAAACTTGCCCGATCGGTATTCTTCACGATGTTGGGTCAATTCTTCAAAAATTGTTAAAGTGAGATTTCAACTTTACACCTGAAAAACAGAAGCACAGTACAGAAATTCGATTGGATGCAAATATGCTATAAAATGTAATTTATTTTCAGAAAACCAAAGTTGCTGACCCGGGACGATCTTATAATTCCATGGAGGCCTTTGTATGAATCTTTCCAACGATTCAATCACAAAATGACTGTGTCCACACATGTTTGCGAGTAAGTACGAAATATTTTACTAAATTAGTTATTGATTGTAAAATTTATTAATTGTTTTACAAATCGTAATAGAATTATTGGTTGATGTGTATTATAGTGGTCTGTGTACGATGTTTTCCAATGTAATACTTTCAAGCCGAATTTACTTTGAAGAAAACGCTGTTGAAGAAATGATAAGAGAATTTTCACAATTCCTTTGTCCCTCTTCCTCTTCTATACCATTTGGTTTGTGGTTGTTGTCTATTTCTTTACCATTCTGTAGAATTGGAGATAATCAAGAAATCACCAAACTAATCGACCACTTATTGGAAGTTTATGATAACTGGAACAATGCTCCACTTTGGGAACCGGTATTTAAGAATTGAAAATAGCATAAAGTAAATAAGTATATTTCACAGTTTATAAGTGCAAGAAATAATCCGTAATTTCTTAGTACATGTGGCAATTCATTGGATTAGCTGCGTTCGGAACGCCAGGTTTATATGACTGGACACCGTATATTCCACAATTGTACTCTCGATTTACAAAATCTCTAAATCTACCGGTATTTTTCAAGGATGAAAGCTCCGCGAAGTTTACGGAAAATCCAAACAGTGACTATTTATTTAGTATGTCAACCAATTGGATGATTTCCACACTAGTAAGTTTGCAACACCAGCACAAAAATTAATTAGTAATTAAAACCTAATTTTCTATTATGAATCCAGTTTACAAATTCGTATTTCTTCATTAAAGGGCAACGACGAATACGCACTACAATATCTGGAAAACTTTTTAAAATCTCTGGAATCGTATTTCCACCCAGCGAACCAAGGTGCCTGGACAAATCGCCTAAATGACTTCCTCTGCAAACTCATTGAAAAATTTTTCTTCCGATTGCAAAGGTTCCCACCAAATTGAATTCTTTTTTTGCAGTACACTATTTTCAATGGTTGATTGACAGAAATTATATTCCATCTATTTGTAAATTTACAGAGAGCGATACATAGAAGAGTGGTGGATTCAGACTCCGAAACTAAAACAGTTAACCGATACCGATGTTGAAACTTTTGTTAAAATGACGTCGTCGATAATTCTAAATTTGTATTTAAATTCTGGAGACTCTCTAGAACGTCTGGCAAAAATGAAACCAAATTTAATTGTTCCTGTTGTAATGGAAAAGTAAGTAAATTAAATTTAATAATGAATTTACACATTACCTTTTCGAAAAATCCAAAAAAGTATTTATTAATTAAAACATTTGAAATTTGATACAAACTTAAAAAATAGATATACGAGTCTCTTGGGGACCGTAACTGAGGCAAATAAGTTTCTTATAACGATGAACTGGGCGAAGTGCATTTGTCTACCAATGTTAAGCAGCCGGGAGGAAACTGACGGCTATGACGGAAGACATCTCCTACCCGCATTTCTTCAAAGTTTACTCGGAGCCTTAGTAAGATTTTTTAAATGGTACTGAGACTTAGTAAAATTGAACCACACTTGATGAATTGGATTAATTTATTTTGAAATCAAATAGGATCCTAATGATATTGATCAAACTGTTGGCGCATTGGAATGTTTTACCGAAATAGTCAGTTTGGTTCCAATTGTTGATTGCTCAGAACTTGCTCCTACCGTCGAAAATGCTGTTAGTTAAATTACGAATGGAAATATTTAAAGCACCAACTCACTAACAAACTATTTCAATTTTACGAGTAACCCTAACGGCGTAATTTAAAGATTCTTATTTTGGGATTGTTACCATAAATTCTTTATTTCTAATAGTACGAACGGGATTTGTGTTTGGGAACAGCATTTTTCGAGAGTTTTGTGGAACAGTTTTTTGACAAGTTAATTGCTCTGATTAAAACTTACAATTATGTGAACACAAGGGAATTTGACTGTCCCGATCAAAATGATGAAACCGAAGAGACAGAGGCCCTAAAAAAGTTGATTCGAAGTTGCATGCGCAGGCTAGCTATGCAATCCTCAACAAGAATGTACAATGTAAGGAATCAACAATTAACAACTGCAGTTAAAATAGTTCTATTATAAATCAAATTATGAATTATGAAATAAATACAAAACGAGTGTACTTTGAATGCTAGATTGCGATTAATAGAATAATTCCTTTGATTCTAAAACAAACATTCGGTGCGAATGTCTCTGGAAGATTAGTGATGATAATTTGCAATGCATATTCTTTTGTAAGTAATTTATTTCTGAATTTTTTATTTTCTAAACTAATTTTAACGTCTTACCTATGTTTTATTCTATTTCTATTGTGTATCTTAAAGGCGAGACCTGAATTATTTCTCCCGCAAGTTTTGAGTCAAGTCTGCTGTTTGGTGAAGGATGCAATTATGAGTGAAGTAGACATACTCAGCGAAGATGATGTCGATGAAACTATTTTATACCGTCTCAGGATTTTGCACAACGTAACGAAAAGATTTCTTAGCGAGCTTACTTTATTTTAGTCGTTTTTTCGTCGACCTTCTAATGAATTATGAAATAAATTTTATAGATGGTTCAAACAAATGGAAGCGAACTTGTGAAATACAGAAAAGAGATTGAATCTGTGCTGGAAGTCGCTTTGGAAGTGAAGTCCAAGAAATTGTGGTTATACGCTGCTTCGTATTTGTGAGACCTTCTTGCAAATTTGATTGCAGTTTATCCATTGGAATGTAAATCCTCAGAAGCTGACTACGACGATAAAAGTTATTTAGCCGTTAAGGTATAATACATAAAACTCTTATTACGGAAAATTTCTATGAAATATCTATTAATTTGTGTTAACCCTTTTTAAAATTATAATAGGACTGGGGGATGCCAATGAAAAATGATTCTCATTCCAATGAAACCGTAAAATGGCACATTCCCTCCCAGGAAGAATTAAATTGGGCAAAAGACATTTATTTAAGGAAATTTGTTCAATATTCTGCTTATCTGAAGGACATTCATCTCTTAGAGAAAACAGATGAAGAGCTAAACAAAAATGTCGTAAAATATATAACAATTTTAAATTCCCTGGAAGAAGGCATTTGCTTCAGGGAAGATTTCTTGGATGATAATCCCCGAATTAGGTTAGATTATTATTCATGTGGACAATTCATTTACATCAGGCTAGTTTATTATTTTTTGTTTAGGGAAACCTATTATTTTGAGGCGCATTTGATATTACAAAAAAGAGTTACTTGTTTTCAGAAAAGGGAAACCTGTCGATTTGGTAACCCATCGATCAAGAATTACCGTGTTTAACAAAATGGACCTTTCAATTCCTGGGATGAATGAAAATTCGAAGAAGAGATGTTTTGACGTTTTATCAAGTGTCTTAGTTTACCTGACAAAGTTTAAGGAAGATGATGTAGAAGCATTTTCAGAAGTCTTATCTGTAAGGAGTAATTTTTTTCTGGGCAAATATTATTTTGTATTTGGACATGCAAAAGTTTTTTCGTTTTCCTTAGGGATTGAGCAATCTACTTCCTCATGCAGTTGGGAGTCAATTTCCCTTTTGCCTTACAGAGCCAAAAAGAGCCCTTGATCCCAAAAAGAAATGGCGGGCGGATTATTTGACCAAAACTTTTATCCGTCATATAAATATCTATGAGTAAATTGACAATTAAAGATTAACCATATTAACATTTAAAGCATTTCATAATGTTGTGCTGTATTAAATAGGTGGAGTAAATATTCAACATGGACCGAGTATCATAACAAAGTACTAGAGAAAATACTGGATCTTTGTGTTCACCGTTACTACGAAGTTCGTATTTCTGCGCAGAGCTATCTTCAGAGTATCCTCGATAAAAACAACTTTTCGCAAGAGCTTTTGTCTGGATATTTTGTACAGAAATTGCAACCTGGAGTCCCAGATCATGAATACAAGGTCAGCAATTGCTTCTAACTCATCACTAACTATTTTCAACACTTTTTACCATTTTCGATCACGTCGACCACTTTTTATGATTTTTACTACATTTTTGATCAGCTCCGTTTTCCATCGTTATATTTTTACCATTTATTATCATTTCGAGATGCAATTTTGTAAATATTTATGGTAAACTAAGACTTACAAAGATTAAGCATCCCTGAATATTTTTATCTCTTAGTATTTATACTGGATTTTTATTTTTAGGGAGTGATACACACTTTGGAGTACCTTTGGACAGAGACTCGGTCATTTAACTCGTGGGAAGCAGTTCGGCATCTCTGGCTGGCACTAGTAAATAGCCCACCCTCGGACAAACAAACAATCAACCAAGGGAAGAAAAACATCCTAAAAGCGATCTCTTTGAATTTCATCCATCGCCCAATAGAAATACTCGTTCAGGTAAAGTCCATTCCTCTGTCTCACGTAAATTAAGCATAGTTTAATTAGTATTTAATTTTTCTGTTTCGTTATTGTTTAGAATGAACAGAAAATGAACAACTTTATCCACACTCTGGTGTCCGAAGGAAACCTCGAAGATTATGATTTTTCTAAAATGCAGCCTGTAATAGAGAAAAGGAACGCAAAGGATAAGTTTCATTTCCACAAACTGGTAGAGGATATAACCTCCACACTGTCAGACAGTACTAAGTAAGAATTGCTTGCTTAGATAAAAGGGAGATTCTAATTAGTGACTAATTTATAATTTTGGCTTATTTTCAATACAGTCATTGCAGTAGAAGTGTGTTGTGCATAGAGATGCTACGGACTCTCGTTAAAGTTAAAGGATTCATTCTTTCCGAAAAATTAATGGATTCCATTTTTCAAACGCTTATTGCAAACTCCTTAGAAGTCCGATCGGTAAGCAACACTTTCAATGAAACCTGAAACCAAATAATAATTTAACCAGTTGCTTAGTGCTTTTGAAAAGTATTTATTTGTTCTGCTGGGGGAAGATATTTAAAAATGAATGCTTACTTGGGAACCATTTGATTTTGCTACATTATAAATCATGGAAGGAAATAAAGCCTGACAAAACCCCCCTCTGGGTGATGTAGATAATAAACCAATGAGTGGAGTTGGTAACCAAGGGAAATTTTTTCAAAAATTGAGGTGGATTAACTAAAATTCTAGCACTCCATCAGGCGCATGCATATTCATCGTAGCACAGCAACAGCTATAATAGACAACTTCCGACCGATTTTCCTCTGGTCAGATTCAAAGAACGTTGACTTTTGGTTACTGTGCTTACAGGTAAGCTCTTCCCAGCATTCTTAAAATAAAACTTTGGGTTTTTCAGGGACACTTCTAATGAATTTGTATCCCCTAGTTATTGAACCTGTAGACAAATTAGGCAAAAGTGTCTCCACTTTGAAAAAACCGAAAATTTTATTTTAAGAAGGTTGGGAAGAGCTTACCTTCTACCACCCCCGCAGTAGCCCCAGTAACCAAAATTCAACGTTCCTTGGGTCAGATTGTAGTCCCTAATAAAGTTAACAAAATCCCGGGTAAATATAGCTGGGCTAAGACTTGGTTTGGGAGGCAAAAATTTGGGTCAATATAACTTTTAAAAATTCTTACCCTCCAAAGAAGGAAGGAAAAAGCTCGGCTTTTTGCAGCAAAAAGCTCGGCTTTTTGCAGCAAAAAGCCAGCGCTTTTATACCCCAACTGCTACCCAGTATACATTTTTACACTAAGATATTTATATGTTTTCATTTTATTGACACTGTTACCCGCATTAAATAAATAATAATCAAATAATAATGGATTCTGTTCTAAATTCCACATAATACCTATTGGATCGATTTAAGTGTATTCCTAATAATATGTAGTGTAGTATGGATCGCGTTGTATGTTGACGTCAGAACAAAAAGTTGGCTTTTTCCTAATTTACGAACGGCCTTATCAGCTAAAAGCAGGCATTTCGTTCCATAGAAAATCAGGCGATTTAATGTTGAATGGGTCAATATTGGTTCAAAAAGTTTTCCTTCCAAACCAAGTCTTAGCCCTGACATATTAAACCGGGATTTTATTTTAATTTTATTGAGGACTACAATCTGTGCAACTTTGAGAAAAATCGCTCAGTGGGAACTTTAGTTATTTAACTTTTAATTTTATGTATAATATAGTAATTGTTATGTAGGAAGTTGTACTTTATTACTGTTGTTGTGCTGGTGCTGAACTTATATCCTAAATTAATTATTCTTTGAAAAACGACATTTGTCGTCCTCCCAGAGCTGAGCATTTTATTTGTGAACGACTTTTGTCGTTTTCCCATCGCAACGTATCAATAAATGAGACGACATAAGTCGTCCTCCCATGGCAAGACAACTATTTTTTGAACGACATTCGTCGTTCTCCCATAGCAATGTAATTCCTTTTTGGACGACATATGTCCCCTTGCCAGGGGAACTGGTTAAAAAACTTAATTTACTTGTTTTCTGAAAATAATACATTTTATTCGCATAAAACTTAGGTTTTTGACAAAAATAATCTTTACTTTAATTATTATAAAAGTTTTTCAATTCCTAACGTTTCATTTTTGGGAAATTTCCTTACATTTTAAATTATTTTCAATATAGATCGGTAGTAATTTTGATTTTGTTTTTTAGGCAGGACATTCCCTATTTTGTTTGGGGATGGCTCTCTGGAAAAGGAAATACCTCTCTGTGGAAATAGCCTGTGAAAGCATTTGCCTGGAACCAGTACGCCTCTATTTTCTTTATTTCACGAATTTTTATATTTGGTTAAGCGAAGTCCGAAATAATTAACTGTTACCATTTGGGAAATGATATTTGTGGATATTTCACAGGGAAAACGCATTGCGTCACTTCTCCAGTACAAAATTCCAGAAGAAAATGAAATTTCGTCTTCCATGGAAGCAATAACGCTTCCTAACTGGAACAGTAAACCAAGTTTGTATTTTCATAAAATCGACGAAGCCGTGTTTATTGGGACGTTGCCACAAAAATTTCAATTGAAGATGGCTCCCGATAATTTTGATGACATGAGCCTTCAGAATGAGAATCAGAAGATCATGCTCGAAACAACGAAAGAACATTTTCAAAGTTCGGGATACGTTGAGAAATTACTGGAATTCTTGGTTTTGGACCAACACGGCGGAATATTTTGGAACTTGTTAGCAAGAAACCAGGGACCAGAAACACTAAATGTTGTGTTGACTCTTATCACTCCTTATGCATCCAGTAAGGATAAAGATAAATCAAATTGTGCTACGGTGGTCATTTGCGGAATTTTGGAAGGAATGAAATTGTGGAGTGGGAAATCAATTCGCCAGCTCTGGACAAAAGTGAAACCAATACTTGATGAATGTCTGAACAATTCCACTGAAGAAACTTTCGATTTTCAGATGTCCATTCTATCTAATGCAATTGTAAGATAACAATTCGTTTTCAATTCAATTTACACAATAATTTTGCCCCAAAATTTCTATTTTGCCCCATTTCTAATAAATTGTTGAAAAAACTTTAATTTCTTGCCTTTTCTTATATTTTTCTTGTGTACTACATAACAAGACTTATTTTCTCATTTTAATTTATTAGATACGAAGAGATCCCAATAAATTCAGCTTTCTTATCGAATATTTTCGAGGGAGATTCATCAAAAGCTTGTCAACTGCCGATTTGACATCCGTAAATACTTTCAGGTGAGTCCAAAGTTGCAGTACTTTTATTACTACTAAAATGATAATGAAATTGTAAAAAGTGGGAATATTGTAGTTGCCCTTAAATACTACAGCTACTAGTTCAAAATATTCAGTATTAAATTTCGTTTTACAGAAACCTGGGATTTTACTGCAATATAATTGAGGCGACGCTATGGAGGTCTGAGGAACTATGTTCGAACGCTCTGGACATCTTCCTAACTAATTTCTGCGACTCTCCCAGTCCATACTTAAATATAAGACAAACTCTTGGCAGGTAATTTATTGGCTTTTGTAAAACATCTCATAAAAAGTTCAAATGCATTAACTGTCTAATTCTTTTATTTGTAGTATGTTAGCTTTAGTATTTGAATGGGAAGGAAAACTGCCTACACAACTTTCTCACGCCAGTCTTAAAGTTGAACCATTTGTTCAATTTCTACTTGGCCGTTTAACATTTCTGGAAAACTTGGTGTCTACCAAGGGTCTTGACCAAAACGGGGAATTGCCAAATATTAAAGATCTCCTATTACTTTATAAAACTGGTAAGTTTCAAAAATCTACATTTTTCTTATAATTGAGCGAAGTTTTATTTGTATTTCTATTCTAAAATATTTGATTTCATTAGTAATCGAACCTTTTTTTCCATTGTGCATTATAGTGGCAGAATGGATTAAATCTTTATGTATGAACTTGTGTTCTTCCATTCCGTTGTCTGTGTACCGATTCTTACCAATTATTTTCCATTTGGAAAATTATGAAGATGATCCCGAAGTTGCGAATCTTTCTTTTGAAACTTTGGCATGTTTGGCCGGAAATGTGATCAACCTTTCTTACATGGACGAAGTACTCAAGATTTTACAGGAGGTGAGCAAAGTCACTCAAACACTTTAAAATCGTTTTATTGTAGGTTAGAAAACTTCTCTGGGTTGTAATTAATTGCATTCTTCTTTCAGTGTGCTAATGCAAATTTGTGGAGAGCAAGATTTTCGGTTTTGGAATTTCTAAAGGTATTTGCATGGAACAATTTAAGTGTTGTGACCACAAATTTCCATTGGAGGGAGCAGTTGGTGGAAATTGTTTTGAAATTGCTGGAAGACAAACACCTGGAAGTAAGAGAACTAGCAGCCACAATTTTTTCTGGAGTTCTGCACTGCCGCATTGTTGCAGACCCAATGCACTTTCTGGTAATTCCATTTATTATTATTATTTAGTGTAAAAAACTATGCAATAAAAAAATTTATTAATAATTTTATTTATTATAAATTACTATTTACCTAAAAATTGCTAATAACAGAATAAAGTCAATAAAACCGCTGAAGATATCGTAAAGCGAAGAAAGGAATTGAAAAAACTGAATGGTCAATTATTTTCACGGGATGAAGAAATGGACAAATATCATTCTGCTGTTCTGGGTCTTTGTGCCTCCGTTGACGCTTATCCATATACAGTACCTGATTTCCTGCCTTCGATTATTGTTTCACTGACAGCCCACCTCAATGATCCTCAACCAATTTGCGTAAGTCAATTCCAATTCAATTAGGTATTAAATTAAGTTAAATAAAAATGTTCCAATAAATAATATTTGAATTTCAGCAATCGGTTCGCAAATGTTTGCTGAGTTTCCGCAGTACTCATTACTTAGATTGGGAGTCACATAAGCAAAAATTTACTGAAGAACAATTAACAGTTTTGAATAATATTTTCATTTCATCGTGCTACTACGCGTAATACTTTTCTTAATTTCCGTCAATATTTTTATACTGCTTCAGTGCAACTACCAACTAGCATTTTACATTTATTTTAAGTTAAGCTTTTGTACTGCTAAAGATTACAAAATTTTGAAGGCTAAGATTTGAATCTGTTGGTAGAAGTTATTTTGTATCTGTAATGATTATTCTACGTATGGGTGTTTGTAAGATTCGAAATCAAAGAAATCTGTAAATATTAGTAAAGACTAGCTGTAAATGTTAGTAAACAGAAATTTTCAATGTAAAGCATAATAGAAGAAATTGATTAAAAAATATGAAACAATAAATATTGAATTGTAGAATGAATTACGGTAGCGTTTATTATACATTTAAAATATCGTAAAGAGCAACAATTGTATCAAAACCGTATGAGCATTATTTTAACCCACTTTTCTGGTTTGTATAACTCCCCATTAAGGTTTTTCATAAATCAGGTTGTGGACTTAATTTTTGAGCCTCTCCTCCAGTTTGACAAGTTCAGCACTTTTCTCCCAAAGTTTTCGAGCCAAATTGTCATCGAGTCGTTTATTGGCTGCATGATAATGATTTCGGTATCGGTACATTTTCCCCGATTCACCCTCAATACTCTTTTCCAGGGCACAGTACAATATGAAATTAGAGGCAACCTAGATTGATATCGAAATAATTATTAGCCAAAATATTTTCTCTTAAAATTTAGAGAATAAAGCATAAAGTGGTTTATTTTCTTACCTGCTGCTGAATTTAAGATAATAATTAAAGTACTTACCTCACGAGGAGACACTCCAAATATTTTTAGAAATATGGTCCAGAACGCAGAAGAAATAGTTCTGTAATCTCGAACGATGTTTGTAGACACGAGGCCTGGACAAAGCGCGTAGGCGTGAATTCCTGTTCCTGTCAGAACTTTAGAAAGTTGCTTTGTGAAGAGAGCTTGACAATATTTGGTGTTGCAGTAAAAGGCATTCCATCGCCTAACCCAAAACCGGATTTTTCCATCATAAGGTCATCCACGTCCAATTCAGATAACATTTGCAAGGTTGAGGATACTGAAACTATTCTGGAAAGATAAAGCTATTTGGAATAAATATTACAGGGTCCAAATTACTATACTTAACCAGCGTCGGCAACAAACCTGGATTTGCTTTCGTTCTGAAGATTTGGGACAAGCAAATTAGTGAGGAGGAAATGGCCCAAGTAATTAACAGCGACATTCATATTGAATCCATCTTTTGTCGGTTTATACAAATTATCCTGTGACGGTACTATTCCTGCATTGTTAAGCAAGATTTTTATTTTTGGATACTCTTTGGAAACTTTAACTGCAAATTCTTGGACAGAATCCATATCCGCCAAATCCAAACGAAAAATTTTCTGTGGGAAAAATTCAATTATTCAATATAATATTCAACCCAGTAAATTTTAAAAGATTTTAATCATCGGTTTGAAAAAAGAATTTTAAAGTTTTGTTAAAAAATAGAGTAAAATGAAAGGAAACGTACCACGTTTTCGTTTCCTGTTTCGGTCTGAATTTCGCGCACAGTTTTCAGTCCTTCTTTCATATCGACATCGCCGATGACAACGGTGGCCTTTCGTTTGGCGAATTCCAAAGCAGACGCCTTTCCCATTCCTTGGCTTCCTCCAGTGATCACAACACCTTCCCACCAATTTTCTCTTCCAGCCGATTTAATCGGTTGAATTTCTTTTGAAATAGATATTTTAGCAAGTCTAACATCCCCAAAAAGATTATGACGTTGAATTTCATCAGCGTTGTAAGATTTTCCACAAATCCCATTTCACAAATTCACTGTGGAGGACACTAATTCTTGAAAGGAATTCAAAATTCGAAGAGAGCACTGAGATTTAGTTAGTATGTGGTTGAATTTCTGTTGTTTGAATGCATTACCAGAAATACACAAGAAGAAACCTGTTGCAAAAGCAATTATAAGTATTATGGTTAGGATTATTCCACTAATATTGCTTAATACAAATTCTGTTGCAACCACAAACTGCCATTTCGACAGCCCTTGCTGGGTATTTCTGTGAATTTTGTCACAAGTTCGCATCAGTAGTAGTAGCACGACCACATTTTGTAAGGTGAGGTGACTGTGAGAAAATAAGTACTGTACCTATAAATATAAAGGAATACGTTTAATATGGTTTTATAGATTGGATGCCAAATAGAGCGGTTTTGCATTAAAATATCGAAGGTTAATGCCTGTGTGAGAATGGGAACTAAAACTACATAAGGTTTTTGGGATGGTGATCTGACGTTGTTCCAGACTTTTCTTAACACACATATACATGTTATTAGGATTTGTACACATAATTCAATCAGAAACTGACAGCAAAGGGGGTTTCAACACAATCCTGGCAAAAACGACCCAAGTAATCATGTCGTATAAACCACAATGATAATATTCAAGAAAATTTCAAGGATTTCATAATTTATCAGTCCAAACTAAGGAACCGTGGGTGGTTCCTGAGGAACTTTTTTTGGATGGAACCTACGTATGTTCCTCAGGAACCTCTGGTGGTTCCTAGGAACCCCCACAGGTTCCTGAGGAACATACATAGGTTCCACAAAAATTGAAATGCTTATATTTCTGAAAATAGGAGTGGCCCATAAAAACTAAGAAACAAGTAAACGTTTAATTAGTCTATAGTAATTTATAAAAATACGAAAAGTTGAAATTCTGAAAATTTATAGGGAACCACAGGGGGTTCCTCAGGAACCACCGGTGGTTCCGGAACCTATGAAAGTTCCTCAGGAACCGCTGGTAGTTCCGCGGAACCAGGGGAGGTTCCTCAGGAACCTCGGGTGGTTCCACAAATTCTAGATTTTGAGGAATTCTCTGAGGTTCCTGAGGAACCTCCACTGGTTCCACCATGGAATCCCCGAAGTCCGTAAAAGAGATAGACGACGATAAACAGCTGTGTACCTAAAATGGACAAAATTTTTATATTTTAAATGACTTTCATTACTCTTAAGTTAATCAAATGTTTGAAGTCGTTCTAAAATGTTTCAAATTGTTCTAAAATGTTTGAATTCGTTTTAAAATGTTTGAATTCGTATAAAAATGTTTGAATTCGTTTTAAAATGTTTGAATTCGTATAAAAATGTTTGAATTCGTTTTAAAAAGTCTGAATTCGTTCAAAATGTTTGAATTCGTTCTAAAATATTTCAAATTGTTCTAAAATGTTTCAAATAGTTCTACAATACTTTAAATTATTCTAAAATGTTTCAAATAGTTCTGAAATGTTTGAATTCGTTCTAAAAAATTTATATAGTTCTAAAATATTGTATATCGTTTTAAAATATTTTATATCGTTCTAAAATGTTTGAATTCGTATAAAAATGTTTGAATTCGTTTTAAAAAGTCTGAATTCGTTCTAAAATGTTTGAATTCGTTCTAAAATATTTCAAATTGTTCTAAAATGTTTCAAATCGTTCTAAAATGTTTCAAATAGTTCTACAATACTTTAAATCATTCTAAAATGTTTCAAATAGTTCTGAAATGTTTGAATTCGTTCTAAAAAGGTTATATAGTTCTAAAATATTTTATATCGTTTTAAAATATTTTATATCGTTCTAAAATGTTTGAATTCGTTCTAACATATTTCAAATTGTTCTAAGATGTTTCAAATAGTTCTACAATACTTAAAATCGTTCTAAAATGTTTATTCAAAAAAAATTCATCGTATTCCAAAATATATCAATGTATTCGAAATAGATCCAATTTATTCGAAATAGATCCAATTTATTCGAAATAGATCCAATTTATTCCAAAATATATCAATGTATTCGAAATACATCCAATTTATTCGAAATAGATCCTATTTATTCGAAATAGATCCTATTTATTCGAAATAGATCCTATTTATTCGAAATAGATCCTATTTATTCGAAATAGATCCTATTTATTCGAAATAATTCCAATTTATTTGAAATGAATCCAATTTATTCGAAATAGATTCAATTTATTCGAAATAATTCCAATTTATTCGAAATAATTCCAATTTATTCGAAAAAGATTCAGTTTACTCGAAAAAGATTCAATTTATTCGAAATAACTCCAATTTATTCAAAAAAGATTCAGTTTACTCGAAAAAGATTCAATTTATTAGAAATAGATAGTTGACACTGCATACGGTGCCAACAGACATATCCCATACAGTAGCTTTCCGTTACTGAATAATTACCGTGTTGATCGTAGTACTGGAATTCCAACATTACATGGATTACTATAATTTGGCTTTCGGGTGACTTCAAGGAACTACCGGTGGTTCCCCAGGAACTTCCGGAAATTCCTCCAAAAAAAAGCTCCACGAGGAACCGCCGGTGGTTCTTCAGGAACCTGTGGTGGTTCTTTTATCACGTGGGAACCCCCACAGGTTCCTGAGGAACATACATAGATTCCTCTAAAAAAAGTTCCTGAGGAACCACCGGTGGTTCCCACGTGACTGACATGTGACTAAGGAACCGTGGGTGGTTCCTGGGGAACCTCCTGTGGTTCCGCAGAGGAACCTCCTGTGGTTCCGCAGGAACCACCCACGGTTCCTTAGTTTGGACTGTTTATGCTAACAATGAATACGCGAGGATTATAGATTACAGATAGAATGAATTGCATAATGCGATCCTGAATATTTGAAATGAGAATAATTAACATTAGCTAATTTTATGTGCCTCATTTCATTATTTGTTAGTAATAATGAACTAATTAAAATGAGTTTCAATTATAAACAAACATAATATTATATTATACTAATGAAACTCTAAAAAAAGTTTACGGACTATTTGTTGATTGTTCACAGGCCTTTGACCTTGTAATTCAAAAATTGCTCTGGTTGAAGCTTAAAAAGCTAGGTATCAGTTCTAACTTCATTTTAACTATTAAGTCGATGTATGATATTGCTTTTGCTAATGTTAGAACAGTAAGGGGACTCAGCGATCCGTTTTCTATTAAAAATTCAGTCTTGCAAGGTGATAGCCTTTCACCATTGTTATTTGTGCTCTTTATAAATGACCTTGTCAGTTCACTTGAAAAGTGCGGAGCTAAAGGGGTACCTATGAATAATCTATTAATACACGCATTGTTATTTGCAGACGATATTTCTGTATTTGCAAATACCTCAAAAGAGCTACAAGTAAAAATTAACTGTCTCGTTCAATATTTTAGTGATAATGGTTTAAAAGTTAACCTAGACAAGACAAAAATAATGGTTTTCAGAAAGGGGGGTAGAGTGTCTCCCAAACTTAAATTCTACTGGAAAGACCAACAAATTGAAATTGTTAGTAAATATATCTATCTGGGGGTACTTGTAACTGACAATTTGATCTGGAAGCAATGTTCCACTAGAGCTTTAGCTAGAGGACAAGTTGCAATGCACAAACTATGCAATATAATTTATAAAGCTAAAATAAGTAATATTAAATGCAAAGACTTTCTGTTTAATTCTCTGGTAAGGTCTGTTGTACTGTATGGATCTAATGTGTGGGGACTAAGGTATGTAAAAGAATTAAATAGCTTTCAAAATCAATTTATAAGAAAAATATTATACTTACCAAAAATTACACCTGTGTGGTTTATGAGAATCGAAACCGGAATGTTGGCTTTAGATGTAGTTTTTAAAAAGAATTTACTAAAATTTTGGAAGCGAATTATGTCTATGCCTAAGAATAGTCTAGTTTATCAATGTTATGATGTATTATTTAATCTAGATAATAGTATTAAATACAACTGGGTTAAGCAATTAAAAGAGATCGTCTTGGGTCTTGATTCTGACGATGTATGGGGTAAGCAAAGTCCTAAATTCTCAATAAACAAAATTTTTGATGCCCATTGTAATAAAATTAAAAAAGAATATTTAGAAGCTTCCAACAAAAGTCAATTTTTGGGGCATTATAAGCTTCTTCCAGAACCTAATTATTTTACTTACCCTGTATCATGGTCTTGCAAGCGTTTTATATGTCACTTGAGACTAGGCATATCACACATATATAATAATGGTAAGCGAGTTAAGCTAAATGCTTTAAGTTATATGTATAAGAAATCTGTATGTGACAAATGCGAAATATGTAATAAGCTAGATAAGGAAGATATATTTCATATCTTATTTGTATGTCCTCACTACCTTGAATCGCGAAAAACTTATTTATATAACTACATGTATCGATGTTTGAATAGGGAAAACTATATTCATGCCATAATGCATGACCTTACAGTCACTGATATCCAAAATCTATACAGGTTTTGGAAATCAGTTGTTTCTGTGAGAGACTTTTTCCTTGAGTGTCAAAACTTGATAAAAATTGATTAATTGTACCTGTAAATTGAGTTTAATAACTATTTTGTAAAGTATTGTGAAGGTTATGGCCGATATCAATAAACACTACTACTACTACTACTACTACTAATGAAACTCTCCAATAAGAGTATAAATTCATCTAATATTAGAAAGTAATAGTAGCGACTCTATATTTATATAGATAAATGAGTATTAATAATAATTAACAAATTATACGATTTTCATTTTCACTCTGCACAACAAAATCATTTCTGTGTGTTTGTTCGCCTTTTGCAATTGCAAGCATACTTGGGCCTACAATACCGTTTCGTAAGCACAAGGTTAAAGGCCAATGGTCAGAGAGTACTCGGATTAGAGAAATTAACAAAAGCATTTGCAGTGGACTGCAGGACTTATTTTTAAAAATTTTAATCCTCTCCGTGAGTTCTTAAGTTATTAAACTCTGATAACTTTGAATGTATTATACATTTCCAAATAGGGTTTCCACAGTTTTCAAAGGTTATTGAAAATTGAGGATTTTTGCAGCTAAATTGGAGTTAGAAAATAAAAAACTAAAATATCAATGGAATTCTTAAATCATATCATAGTATATAGTAGTTCTATGGCGCAAAAATAATTTGGGAGCTAATTATATTAACGTAGAAAGCAAAAGTAATATTTAGAATATTATTATATAACACTTTGCTTTGACTGTACAGTCAACAACAGAACCTGCAGATTATTTAAATAACTTATAGAGTATATAGGCCACGTGATAGTGTGATGTGCAAGTAGATTTTACCCGAATGTTCCACGTAATGGTGATAAGTACCTTAGATAAGATAAGCAGACGCCATTTATAATTTTTGCTCTGCACGTTGCTTTGGCATAATTTTACTTTCTGAATACAATGACTGATATTAAAAGAAATCTAGTGTTTTTATCCGAAAATATTACCAATTTACCAACAATACTTCGGTATTTGATTCAAGAGGATGTCATTTCAGAAAGCGAACGGGAAATCATTGTAAGTATTGGAAACTTTTAATTACATTTCTACTAAATGTATTTGACTTATAGGTTACTAGTTATTTGCAACTTTATAATCATAAAGTGTAGAGAATTACAGTAAATTATTGTTTATAAAATAGAAAAATAAAGAATGTTCCCTTGAAAGAAATGAAGAGTTGTTGACTTTAATCAGAAGAAAAAACTGGGAGGAAAACAGAAAATTATTTTTAGAAATTCTCAGAAAAACTCTTAATGGACAGTGTGCTGATATCATTGAAGACGCCAACAAATTTAAAACTGAAGAATCAATGCAGAATATAGTTGCTACAGTAGGAGAGTTGCTTGAGAGTGTAAATCTAAACAAATCAAACAATGAGCTGCTGGTTGAACAAAAGAAAACTAATGGACGGTCTTCAAAAGAAATGGATCAGATTTGGTTTGGTGTCACAGCACCTAATATATTTTACACCGGAAGGGAAAAAGAAATGGAATTGTTGCAAAAGTATTGGGAAAATTGTTTGACAAAGAAAACGTTTTCAATAGTTGCCGTCACTGGGTTAGGTGGTGTTGGAAAAAGCGAATTGGCAAAGAACTTCGCCAAGGGGTTTTACGAGAGTGTTGGAGGTCACAGCGTTTGGATCGATGCAGAAACAACGCAGTCGATGGAGCAATCATTCACAAACTTGGCTGCTAACTTAAAAATCTCCCTGAATAATGATTTGGGGAATGAAAAGAAATTTCTGGAAATTGTAGAAGAAATTTATGAAAAATTCTTTGGGCAAAAAGTACTTTTTGTATTTGACAATTTGGAGAATTACGAATTGCCGATGTTGAAACTTCTGATTACTTTAGCTTCTAAGAAACCGCCAACAGTTTTGAAGCCTTTTGTTATAACAACTTCCAGACTTTGTGAAGGTAAAAAGTATTTGGGAACCCAATGCAATGTCTTAGACCTGCAAGTACTCACCAAAGACTCCGCCATGCAATTCTTCTACAAATCCCTAAGTCTCGATGAATCTCCGGGGAATACGACTGATGAACTTATTGAGAAATTATGTGAAAGACTGCAATACTATCCTTTGGCATTGCAACAAGCAGCATCCTACATCAACGAAATGTATCTCTACTGTGCAAATGAGCATGAAGCCATAACTCAGTATTTAATAGAGATAGAAAAAGAATCGAAAGCTTTGTTAGATCACAGGTTGCCTTATTACGATGCAATGGAAAACATTTCCAACACAACATTCCTAACATGGAGAATTACGTTTAACATACTGTCAAAGAAGGGTGGAGAATTGGCCATGGAAATTATGAAAATCATTTCTTTTTTGTCTCCCGATAACATTCCAACTCATTTTGTTGAAAGACTACTCCAAAAGATGGACAAAATGTCAAAAGTTACCAATGTGGAGGAATTCTTCCGTCTAATTCGAAAATATTCGTTGATTAATTACACAGGCGTGGATTTGGTATCTGTGCACCGATTGGTGCAAGAAGTGACGAGAATTGAATTGCAAGAGAGAGGAGAGTTTCGTTCACTTCTCAGTCAAATAACTAAATCTATGACCCGAATGCTCATAGCAGGAGAAATGTTTTATGAAGAACTTGTTCATACTGAAATGGTTTGGCTACACTTGTCCACGGAGAAGGAACTGATGAGAGAACATGCAGAATTTCCGAGTTGGATCTGTATGAAATTGGACTCTTCAGTGAAATACAGACATCTGTATGACTTCTGTCGTGAATCAGCAGTTGTGCTGGAATCTGTTCTTGGAGAGAACAGTAGAGGGACATTAAACATGAAATTGTGGGTAGGAAGAGCTCTGAGTGAATTGTGGGACTACAGTGAGTCTCTTCGTGTGCTGACTGATGTTGGTGAAAAGCAGAAAAAGGCTTTTGGTGAGGAGAACGTGGGTTGGTTGGAGACAACCAATTCATTAGGACTTGTATATTTGCGATTAGAGAAGTATGAAAAAGCCAAGGAAGCCTTTCAAAATGTCTTAGAAAAGTATGAAATAATCTTTGGAATGGAAGACGGAAGGACACTTACTTTGAAGAATAACATTGCTGCAGTACTTGAATCACAAGATAAGTTGGTTGAAGCATTGGAACTCTATGAAGAAGTCCTGAAAGGGAAAGAACGATTGTTGGGAGTGGAGCATCCTGAGACTCTGACTACTAAGCACAACATTGCGGTTGGTAAACTTAAACAAAAAGACTACGGAGAGGCCTTAAAGGAATTCAAAGTAGTTCTGCAAATACAAGAAAAAGTCCTCGAAATGAATCATCCTCACACTTTGACAACGAAATCTTTCATTGCTCAGACATATTATCATCTGGGTGAGTACGAAGACAGTCTCCAGTTGTTTAAAGAAGTACACGAAAGTCAAGTCCAAGTACTCGGACCACAACATCCACATACAACCGTTACAGCGAAGCAGATAAATGAAGTGGGAAAGGAAATAGCGCATTAAAGATATGTATACATACGTAAACTGTAATTTAATTTTTGATGGATATTTTTGTTATAGGCGACCATAACGAGATTTCTGAAAGGAATAAGTACTTGTTTTCTAACTGTTGCATTACAGAATATTAAATGTAGTAAGACTGCCGATAATGCTAATTGTAAATAATCTCAGTTCCATTATCATCATTACCAAAAACGACTTTTTTCAATTTATTATTCTGGATTCATTATCAGCTTACCTTTAAAGGGCTACAGAAGGGAGCTGTCTTGGTTAGAGGTGACTTTATATGGGCTACCCTGTAGTATAAGTATGTAGTTTTTGTAATTTTCTTTCTTCAAAATAAAATACTGTAAAATCGTTATTTACTTTCGGTTCAATACAGGTATTTGTAAGCAAATAAATAGGTAAAAGCTGAAACAAATATAATTTTTCGTAATTCAAATGTAAAATTGTGACGCCCCATTATATGACTAATGTGGCATGAAAGGTAATATTCATGAATAGTAATAGTAATTTTAAATTGAAGTCGCTTTCCTTTATTTGCGGGTCAAATTAAAATTAATGCAATATAAATTGCTTACTTAGAGTTCTACCTATTCTGCGAATTATACTTAAATTAATGAGCCCTCGTGATTATAATAGGTCTTTCAATTTAAATTGTTTATTCACAACAGGAACAAAAATATTGCTATGAAAATATAATGGTTGACTGCTGACTTTCCCAGTTTTGAGCATTATATTTTGTAAATAGCATTGGCTCAAAGTTTTCCAGTTTGCCGTTTTCCCTTTACCAAGGCGAAGCATTTCTTTTATGTGTGCTAGGTTATGGAAAACAAGACATTTATATAAATAATACTTACATACTATACCTGCTATTCCGCCACAAATTCAGCAGATAAGCTTTATTTATAATTTATACTTAGTTTTATACTTTTTGCTTAGGCAGTCACGTAATACATAGCAAATAATTATGGTGTGCTACAAAATCAATACTAGATTGTGTTTTGTTTGTAATTCAGTCCTTTTGATGTATGTATGATGCCGTAGACACAAAACCTTTAAAAGCAATGTATTCCCACACAATCTCAAAAAGCTTTTACTTTATTTACTATATTCATTAAAACTGGTTTTTGATTGCAAAGAACGTTATTACAGCTATACTTTTATTTAATGTAGTTGATTTGACTTAGCTATAGTGCAAAATTAAAAGAACTTACCTAATTTATAAATTATTAAATTTTGAGGACATTTTTGAACAGTGTGAGAATTTGCATTTATATTAGTTTTTGCTGTCGCACTTTTGTCAGAATGAAATATTGTTCTTAAATCAAATTTGTGGATCTTAATTATTGTACAGTGGATTAGGTACTATTGTGGGAATGGTCATGGATAGCAACCGATTTCGACTAAGTTTACGAAAGATAATTTTTGCATACACCAAAAACTCTAGAAAATAGATACCTAAGGGGTATAAATGGACATAGCAAATGGAATAATAATCACGATTTTATATTTACTGACAAAATCATATTAATTGTGTTGTTGAACACAATTTCCATAAATGATAACTTCGTTTGTTTTTCAATTACAAAACAATTACCAAATATAATTCCAAATACTTTACAAGCTCTTAGTTTTCGCATACAGCATTTATTCTGGATTGCTCTTTCCCAATTTTCGCGAAATAATCTGGATTCGTTGGCGACTTTTCCGAAGCTGGCAACATAGAATTTCTCAATGAGTAAGCAAATAATAGACAACAGTGGGAAAATCAAGTACATAGAAACCGGAATATGGCTAACTAATTTTATAGCACTAAAAGTAGTGAGCATATGAACTATATTTAAGCCCATTAAACTCACTCCTAAAACATTTGACACGGTGTCATTTAGATATTCATTTAAGAACATTATTATTTGATAAATTCGAATGGCAGAATGAATACTTCTATCTCTGTGTTCAATGTGTCCAATATCAGGGCCTATTGATTTCAAGCAGGATGCAATGTGGGTACAGTAAACAAACAATGCGCCCATAGATAGAAGTAGTGTGGCTGACAAATGTGTGGCCATTAGAAAAGTTACTATGAAAGCATAGAAGCGAGTGAAAAAATCTGTTTGGACTTCCACTGGGAAATTTTCCTTTAAAAATCTTTGAGCTGGATTCCAATCATCTCCGTAGGCCGATTGCAGAGAAATTGAAGCGCAGTTAAGAAATATCATTATATATATTGATGGCGTAATTTTTGTAAATAAATCTGCCCTTCGTTTCTTCTCTTCTTTTCCCATTGTACTCTCAAATCTGCTACCTGTAAATTGAAATTCATTCGTTTCGTCTTAAAATTTAAGAAATTAATAATTACGATTAAAAATATTACTATTGGTGTACCTGAGAATTGTATGATGAACCGAATGAAAACATTTACCCAAGTTATTATCTCCCTTGATCTGGCGATTATCACGATATCGCATAACAATGTTACGATTGTGCAAATATAAAATTGGAAATAAATAACAATTTTGTATGCCTGAAATGTGGGGTCTGGATAGTACAGTTCAATCAGCAAACGGACTGAAAAGTATATAACAGCCAGAAATTGCCACCAAACGATTATTATCCAAATCAAGTATTGTATTTTGGAATTGGTGATTGTAAAGCAAAGTTTCTTTTCATCCCAATCAAATGGCGTGGCCTTAAGATAACCGAATATTTTAAAGAATCGAGCCACTTCTTTCCAATAAATTTGGAGATAATCCTGAGAAGATATTATTTTTCTTTTTCTAAAAAGGAACATTTTTTACTTTTAATTCAAACGAATGTTTTACAAGCAGAGAAACAAGTTAAAATGAACGACACTGCAGCAGCCTGTAAGTGAATAGTTTCTAAAAGTTGCCTCTTGTCTCTAAAAGCTACGGGTAAGTCGTAGTAGATTTATGTTGTGCTTTCATTTGTCCTAAATATTGTTTGAGGTCTTTGTATGTATTCCTCATATTATTTTAATGTGAATAATTAAATTGTTTACGAGTTTTGAGGGACGTATGACTCAGAGTTTGGTAGGTTATTTAACCATCGGATCGTATTTAAAAGTTAAACCCTCTTGGATTATGCTAGAACTTCTTTCAATTTGTGTATTATGGTTATATTCATAACAGGAAAGAAAATATTGATAAGAGAATTAATGTTGACTGACTTACCTACTTCTGTTTTTTAATTTTTAAAATGCTTGGAAAAGGAAAACAACATATTTAATAATTTAATATTTGGTATAACATTTCTCTATGATGCTCCTGTGATAGCAATTATATGATTCATTTAATCGAAATACTGTTTACATAAAAAGTTTTTCCGTCGAGCATTAAAATATTTTGATGAATGCTTAAAGCTATACGGAATATAAGATTAATATTATTAGACTAGACTTAGAATAATTTCAAAAAGGACTTTATAATATACAATTCCAGTTGTTTTTACATTTCCTCAAATAATTCGTATTAATTTTCATTTCAGCACCAATAATCATTCACCATTGAATTATACTATACAGAATTAAACTGTATACAGGTATTTTTATACAAGTACTGACAACATACATAAGGGGTAATGCAGTAAATTAATAATTAGATTGTATTTTTTATATTTCAGTTTTATTATGTGCCATATGTATAAAAACAATGCAATTATTTACAAAATCACCGAAACCTTTTACTTAATTTAGTAAACTACTTTGTAATTGTAATGAAAGATATCTCACTCACAACCTTATAATAATAATAACTTCGGTTATCAAATATTAAATATTCTACAACGTAAGGTTTGCTTAATAATGAAGAATTTCTTGTAATGCTGATTAATCGAACTTGAAGTATGTTGGCTGGCTACCGAAAATTCACAATTCATTTCATGCACATTATATCACTAAAATTAATTCTTATAATAAAAAAATCCTATTATAAAAAATTCTTATTTTACACTCATGTTTTATGTACACCATTCGAAAGTTTGCACAAAGTTACATTGGAATGACAGTTTTCATGAGGATATCTCTGCACATTCGTTGACATTTAGCAGTTCGCCTGAAAAAGTGAATAATAGGTATTTACCTAAAATAACTTGAACAATTCAGGATAATTGCTAGTGGGAACGATTACACAGAGATATTTTTATGAAAACATAGGGTCTTAATTGTTGTACACCTTGTATTATATTAATATTATATTATAAGCTTATATTCGTTAAATATTATAATTTCTAATTATCGTTTCAAGATTTGAATTATGCTAAAGTATTAGGATTACTGAAGTTTTTTAAAATCCCCGAGGTATTTGCATACTGCAAGTATTTCTTTACAACATTTTTATCTTCAGGAAGCATTTCTTTGATATCAGGTAGAGCATTTAAAAGTTTTTCACTTAAACGATACAGTGACATATTGTCTTTGATCCTTTTTCCTAAAGCTGTGGCTTGGTATAAAGCGGTTTTCAAATCCGAACCATACGAATCGGAAAACATGGACAACCAAGGATCATTTTCTTTATTTTTCATTACAATATCATGGAATTCATCAGTACTAACAATAGTGGATTTGTATCCAACGTCAGACAGTGCATCAACAAAGTCATTGACGAGGAATGGTACCGGTGGTGTAAAATTGTACACTCCCGGTCCTGCATTATCATTAAAAAGCAATTCTACAGTTAGCTTCGAAGCGACATCTACCGGCATAAACTTCCATCCTACCCCTAGATCAGGAGCAACTTTATGACGGACACTTAATAACATAAAATTCATAAATGAATTCGTTTCGACAGAAAATACACCTGTTTGACTGTCACCTGTTAACTCCAAATATCTAACAACTGTGCAAGGAATTCCCCGTTCGTTTGCCTGCCTCAATAATTTTTCGCAAACAAATTTAGTAAGGACATACCCCATGGATAAATTATCACCATTGTTTTCCTCATCTGGGAAATCTTCGTAAAGGAATCCGTCATTAGTGAACCTATTTACTGCGGTATACGTGGAAGAGTAGAAAACTCTCTTTGTTTTGATATTGCTGGAAAATCTCAAGATATTTATTGTTCCTAAAACGTTTACTGAGCGAATATCAGCTGCACCTGTTTTTGTTTTTATGTATTTCTCCACGTGATTGGCTTTTATAGCCAAATGAATCACACTATCAATTTGTGAAGACAGAGTATCGTAAATGTCTTGAGAAAGCCCAAGATTTCTCTCTGTAATATTTCCAATAACTATGGAAAACATTTCCATATTAACAAAAGTTTCCAATTTTGCCTTTTTCAAAGTTGCAAAAAGTTTCCGACGGGCTTGTTCAATGCTTTTACCTCTAAGTAAACAAACCACTCGAATTGAAGATATTTCCAGCAAATCTTTCAGGACATAAATTCCAAGACGACCTGAAGCACCAGTCAAAAGAATCGATTTTACCTCAGAAGGATTAACGAATATGGAATTTGCACTTCGGATTTCAATTGGTAAAATGGAATCCTTATTTATCAACCCATAATCTATTTCATTTGACGATTTTACTTTTTCAGGTACTGATGCTGGGCTACCAGAGCTATTGATTGTTAACGTTTGCTCAGCAAGGAAATTACTTAGTTTATGAATAGTAGGGTAATCCAAAAGAGAAGTTGCAGTCAACGTTAATTGTTTTCCAATTATGCTTTGCATTTTGTTTTTCATTTCAACTGCCATTAAGGAATCTAACCCCATTTCAGAAAAGTTTTGGAATTCATCCAATTGTTCTGTGTCGGGTAATCTTAAGGTCTTCCGAATAATTTTCTCGAGATACTTCTTAATATATGCTACACGGTCCTGAAGATTTAAGGGACTGATTTCATTCCAAAAGATGTCAGAATTCACAGTAGATATCCCATTTGCCTCGTCATCATTAGAATTAATTAATTCGGTGAAAAATCCGCCTTTATTTCCGAGTATTCCAATTAAAGTAGGCACATCTAGCTGTACAACCCCGACTTGACGGATATTCGGGCGGGACATGACATATTTAAGAGCGGAAATCCCCTGCGCAGGACTGAAAGCCATAGAAGCCATACCAGAACTCAAATTGTTTCTATTCTGGTTAATAATTTTTGCGGCAGCTCCGATTTCTGCCCAAACACCCCAATTGATTGTTTGTCCAGGTAATCCAATAGAATGTCTGTAATGGATTAGAGAGTCTAGAAACATATTAGCTGCGCAGTAATTGCTTTGCGCAGGAGGTCCAACTACAGACGCCATTGAAGAAAACACTACAAAGTGTTCCAGGTATAAGTCTTTAGATAAATTATGCAAATTCCAGCCACCTCTGACTTTAGCATTGAAAACTTGGTCAAACTTCTCCCAAGTTTGATTCACCACAGTTCCGTCGGAAAGGATACCAGCAGAATGAATGATTCCTTTCAATGGGGGCCAATTTTCATCAGGAGATTGTATTTTCTCAAATAACAAGGAACACTGTTCCCAATCTCCAACATCTACTTGAATAGATTGCATGCGGCATCCCTTACTTCGCAATTTCTTGATAACTTGTAAAGCGTTTTCATCTGGCGATGATCTAGCAATTAGAATCACATTTTTGGCCCCACATTCAACCACCCATTTAGCTACCTCTAATCCAATTCCACGTAAACCTCCAGTAATTAAATAAGTAGCGCAGTCACTGAAAGTAAGTTCATTACAAATTTGGCGACCCTCAGTTTCCTTAAATTCTGGCATTGTCAATACAATTTTTCCGATATGTTCTGCTTTGGCAAAATAATTCAAAGCCTCTTTGATTTGGGTGATTGTAAATCGGAAATATGGGAGGGGTGCTATTTTAATTGCAGACATATAATGTGTCATTGCATTTATCACATCTTTTAGCACTTCTTGATCTACAACCTCCAAATCGACAATTGTGTAAGACACATCTGGTCGTAAATTTGTCACTTCTTCTGGAGACCAAATATTAACTTTTCCTATTTCTACAAACCTCGCTTTAGGTCCACAAGATCTTAACGTTGATTCTTTAAATCCATGACCAGTTAATGAATTAAGGACGACATCTACACCTTTGCCTTCAGTTACTCGTTCGATTTCTTTCTCAAAAGTTAAATCTCTTGAATGGAATACATGTTCAACCCCTAACGATCGTAAATAAGCTCTTTTTCTATGGCTTCCTGCTGTCGCAATAATTTTTACGCCAATATTCTGCGCTATTTGAATTGCGACTAAGCCTACACCACCTGATGCAACGTGAATCAAAACAGTTTCAGTTTTCAGTAAATTGGCAGTTGTGACAAGACAATAATAGGCAGTGATAAAAACTGATGGAATAGTAGAAGCCTCTGCAAAAGTATAATTATCAGGTTTTCTACGAATCATGTTTTCGTTGACAATCACGTGACTAGCCGCACAACTATTTCCAGAAAAGCCAAAAACAGGATCGCCAATCTTGAAATTTGTTACCGAAGAACCAATATCTGTAATTACCCCAGAAAAATCCAAACCTACAGAT
This sequence comes from Yoshiicerus persimilis, assembly GCA_020352615.2. NCBI lineage: Eukaryota > Metazoa > Arthropoda > Collembola > Entomobryomorpha > Tomoceridae > Yoshiicerus > Yoshiicerus persimilis. Next base: position 7,488,363 of record CM036941.2, read on the forward strand.
TCAAATAATGTTTTATACATTTCTGGTTTGAGTATAACAAATATATCTCGGAAATTAAGCGCTGTAGCTTTAACCATAGCTTCCACCTCGTTTTCCTTTAGAGGAGTTTTATTTACAGATTTGAATTGCAAATCGTTAATCTTTTTAGAACTCGGTAAGGCGACCGTGTAGCGTCCTTGAGGCAAGGACAATAGTAATTTGGACTTTTCCATTTGACACAATCTCATCACATGTTTTTTATTGTTTCGGAAAGAGCAAATTGCATCCTCTCCTGAAAATAGTTCATGAAATATTTCATTTGCATTAGCAGATACTGTAGTGCAGTCGGGATCCAATTCAATGAACTTGAATAACATATGTGACGATTCATTGGAAGCAGATTTAAACATTCCCGCTAATGTTGCTTTGTACGGATACATATTTTTCTGGTTACCAATATTAAATATACCCCTGGTTACTAAATAAAGACGCACTTTGATATTTCCCTTGGAAATAAAATTTCCGATGATTCGCAACGGTTGCAAGCATATGGACTGTTGGTCTTCACAGTCGTAGTCGGAAATAGATCGCAACAAACAGCACCCCTCTATATTATAACGCTCACAGATTCCATTCATGCAGTCTTCAATTTCAGTTTCATTTGTAGGATTCACGTAAAAACAGTTTGCTGAATTTTCAATCTTTTTCTGTTTTTCTTTAATATCTTTGATAAGGCATACTTCTCTACCAATAGATTTCAACATCTCACTTAAATAAATATAGTGACCATCGTTATCACATTGTAATATCCAAGCGTCTTGTTTTTCTGTAAAAGTTTTCAAAGTATTCTCTATTGCAGAACCCAAACTAAAATTGCTACTTGCCCTTGCTACAAGTACGGAAGTAAGTTCTCGATCGTCCGAAATGTTCTCAGATAAATTAAATCCTGTTTCCTGGAATACTTTATCCCAAACCTTCTTAGGAGCCAGAGGGTGATTAGGTCGGATTTGGTAGTCATTAAACTTCCAGTAGTCATTCATTATTCCAAAAATTATGTCCAAAGCTATTTGAGGAGTCAAAATCTCCTGGAGGATTAAAATTCCTTCGTTTCGTAATAAAACTCTTATGTTTCTTACTGAGTCGTGTAATTTGGCTGTTGCATGGACAATATTTGAAGCTATGACAATATCGTAGTGAAACGGTGAAAAGCCTTGAGTTAAAGGATCCTTCTCAATATCTAGAACACTGAACTCAATATGATTTGAATCGGAGAAATTATTTTTTGCTTCATTGATGAAATGAGACGATATATCCGTAAAAGTGTATCGGAAGGGAATAGCAGCCATTTTAAGACCGTGGAAAACTTCTTTTGTTGTAGATCCGCTTCCAGCACCAATTTCAAGAATTCTCAACACAGATTCTGATTGATTCCCCGAAACACTTTGTTTCAAAATTAATCGCAAATATTGCTTCATTCGAATATTGGCATTTCTGCTTTCAGAACCTTCTGTGTATATCCTAAGGACATTTAGATTAGGATCCTCATTTCCAAACAAGACAGAATGGGGAGTTGTTTTCTCAAAAGCCAATTCGTGTAGATGTTTAAAACAGTGTTTAAAAATCATTGATATCACGTGTTCCTTATTTGTACTACTATTTACTTTTGCAAGAGTTTCTTCAAAATTCTGTAAAACTGAATCTACTTCTTCTAACTCTGGTATGAGGGCAGAAATAATTAGTTCATCGGAAATGTTATTTTTTTCAATGTATCCGAAATCAGAAAGAATCGTAAAAAACATGGAGAGCAGATTTTCAAAGTTAATGGACAATCCAAACTGTACAGTAAACGATCTGCAGGTAAAAGTTTCTCCCACGAAAGGTTTCCATCCTAATGTCAACAGAAACTTCAGGACAAATGCAATTCTGTATTTCGGGTCGTGCAAGGGAAATAATTTTACTTGTTCTTCCATGTCTCCTTTCATAATTTCTTTCAATTCTTCCAAGATGGTATCGGAATTGAGAGAAATCGATGATAAATCGATTCTGGACTGAAGAGGCCCATCTCTAGAACGCCAAACTTCATGATACATTCCAGGAAGGTTGTTACGTTGTGAATTAATCACATTTAAAAATGAATTCACAGAAGTTTGGACAAGACGAATTCCTTTCATGACAGCCAGTAAAATATTATTTTCGTTATACAATGAAACTTTTCCATTGGACAGCTCCGTTTCCCAAACTGCGTGAGCAAAAAACAGTTCCGATTTCTCCATTGATGCAAAAGTAAATTTTTCCACTGTCAATGGCAAATGCAAATCCAAACTTTCTTTATCAATGCTCAATCCGAATAATTGAAATATTGCATCCAACACTATGGGATGGAAAATATATCCGTGTGCATTATTATTATCTTTTGGAGCGGGAATTTCGGCCAAAGCCTCATTATCACCTTTCCAAACAGTTTTGATGCTTTGGAAGCTTTCTCCAAAATTGATACCTATTTCTGAAATGTGTTTGTAGACTTCCTCCGTTTTGTACTCGTTTTCACAACGCTGCTTTATGTCTTCGAACTTTTCCGTGTCTGTCTCGCAATATTCGGTATCATCGATATCAACCGTTGCCTCAGCATAACGTTTCCACCCTTTTTCATCGTTATATCCATTGAGTTTTTGATACGAGAAAACCTTAACAGCTATTTTGTTGTTATCCTCAATTGGTGAAGTCACAACTTGTATTTTGTGGTTATTTTCTAAATCTAGTTCAAAAGGAGCTTCGATCGTAAAATTTTCTACAAACAAGGTAGACAAATTACTTTTTCTGAGTACGTGATTTCCTGCAGCTAAAATAGTTTCAAGAAAAGCTGCCCCTGGAAGAATTGTGACGTTGGCCACTTGATGGTCTTTCAAATAAGAGAAATTTTTTAAATTCCACGTATTTTCGTAAATATTACTAACTTGGTCCGCCAAAGGAACCATTTTGCCAAGCAAAGGGTGAATATTTGGAGCAAAGTCTTCCATTTTACAATTTATCCAATACTTTTGACGTTGAAATGGATACGTTGGCAGTTCTACTTTTCTTTGACTTCCTAGGAAAGGCAAAGATTGCCAATTTATAGTGGTGCCATTTATATACAGTTTTGCTAAACTATCAAACACTGTACTCCAGCAATCTGCCTTTTTTCTCAGAGAAGGCAACCAAATGCTTTCATTCACAAAAGATTCACTGGACATTCCCAAAGGCAACAAAACTGGATGCGATCCAATTTCTATGAAAACATTGCAACCGTTTTCAAACAAAGTTTTCATTCCTTCTTCGAAATTCACAGTTTGCCTTGCATGTCTACACCAATAAGATGAATCGATATCTCCTGCTTCTATTAATTTTCCAGTTGTTCCCGAAACATAGTTTACATTGGGATTAGGAATTTTGTACGAAATGTTTCTACCGAAATCAAAGAATTGTTTTTCAATTTCGTCCATAGCCCTTGAATGAAATGCATGAGTTGCAGCAAGTCGGTGAAACTTTTTGTTTTGTTTTAAACAGAAATCTTCGAAAAGAATTATTGCATCCCTATTTCCTGCAACAACTGTTTCCTCAGAAGAATTAACTACTGCAATATCTAACCAAGCAACTGGATTTCTGAACGAAAACTCAGAAATCATTTCTTCTACATCCCTCTTAGAAGATTTAATGGCAATCATTCCACCTGCTGCTAGAGATTCAATAAGTCTACTGCGCTCTACAATTAAACTAAGCGCTTCATGTAAATTCAGAATTCCTGCTGCAACGGAAGCAGCAAATTCTCCCACACTGTGCCCTAAAAGAAAATCGGGTTGAATCCCGAAGCTATACCACAATTTTAGGAGAGAATATTCGATAGTAAATATTGACAATTGACTGTACATGGTTTGCTCAAGTAAATTATTGGCATCTTCTGACCAAAGAGCCCTTTTAAGGGAAATACTGTGTTGTTCTAAATACGTTTCACATTCATCGAAAGCAGTTTGGAAAACAATATTAGATTCGTAAAGACTTTTGCCCATTCCCACATATTGTGAACCTTGACCAGTGAAAAGAAATGCTATCTTAGGTCTACTCGCTTTCAGTGCGGCTGCAGATGTGCTCAGTACACTTTTCTGAAGAGAAGTAATAATTTCCTCTGTGTTTCTACCTATGAAGACTGCTCGGTGATTAAAATGAGCTCTACCAGTTCCTGCAGTGAAAGTAACATTACTTAAATTAACTCCTGAATTTTCTTTAAAATACTCAATATAACTTTTACATAAATCGTGAAGACCATTTTCTGATTTCGCTGACAGCGGAAAAATGTAAAGACTCCGATTTTTATCCAAAATTTTATCATTGACCTCGCTATGCTCCCAATTAGGAGGTTCTTCTAAAATAGCATGAACGTTTGTGCCACTTATTCCAAAAGAACTAACTCCAGCCCTTCGAACTCTCTCTGAATTTCTTTCCCACTTTTGGGGTTCAATTGGAATTATTGACGGAATTACATCTAAATCAATATTTGGATTTAAAGTGTCGAAATTTCTGTGAGGTGGGATAACTTCATGTTTCATTGATAACAGAACTTTTATGACTCCTGCTAATCCTGCAGCAGACTCAGTGTGTCCTGTATTTGTTTTCACAGAACCCACAACTAACGGTTTTTTTCTGTCAGGTGAAGCATATGCGGCTGCAAGAGCGGAAAATTCAATTGGATCCCCAACTGGGGTACCAGTTCCATGAGCCTCCACATAATCAATATCATTCGGATCAATAGAAGAGATTTTTATAGCCTCCTTTACAGCTATTTCCTGACAATGTTTACTGGGTGTTCCAAAACTAGAAGTAGTTCCCTCATTGCTAAGAGCAGAGCCCCTTATGATTCCCATAATGCGATCCCCACTTTTGATGGCATCAGAGAGCCTCTTTAAGACGATTACCGCCACACCCTCCGCCCTCCCAAAGCCATCCGCTTTTTCATCAAAGGTTTTGCAATGGCCATCATTTGCCAGAATGGGGATCACAGAGTAGGGAAGATTAATCACCAAGATGTTTGCTCCTAATACGAGAGACAAATCTGTTTCCCCTTTCCTTAAACTATCACAAGCCAGATGAAGGCCGACCATGGATGAGGAACATCCTGACTCCACCGCAATATTTGGTCCATTTAGTCCCAAGAAGTAAGACACGCGAGCAGAAGTTGCAGAAAAGGCGTTTCCAAGAATAACATGGTGAAAATCTTGAGCAGAGGCACTTTCAACGACCAATCTTTCGTAGTCGTGAGTCCAGACTCCAGTAAAGACTCCAGTGTTGCTATTCTTGAGTGAATGTGGGTTGATGGCGGCATTCTCCAATGCCTCCCAAGCAACTTCCAGCAAAAGTCTTTGTTGCGGGTCCATGAAAGTTGCTTCTCTGGGGCTAATTCCAAAAAATTTTGCATCGAATTCGTCGATGGGACATTTCAGGAAGCCTGCCTTTGATTCAGTGAATCTTGAGTCATTTTTCTGGAAGTCAAATAGTCTTTCCATCGGAACTTTGCTAATTCCATCACCACCGCTATTTATTAGATTCCAAAATTCGTCACTGTTGTTGGCTCCAGGGAATCGACAGCTGTGGCCAACAACTGCGATGGAATCTTTATAGTAACTCCGTGCGTTTATCTTTGCTTTGGAAACAGCGGTGTGGTTTAACTGATGTTTTGCTTGGTGTCCCAATAAACCATTCTTTGATAAAGACTGCATAGTTGCAAGTATTGCCTATTGTGACACCATATATATGTTGTATAAATAATTTTTGGCCTTTCATATAAAATAATGATTTCTGTATTGGCTATTACCTTTGGAAACCGATTGAGTTCCAAATTATTCTTCAGAAATTCCATATCCTGAACATCAATAATTTTTGCTTCGTGGAGACTGGCCCTAAATATCAATATTAAAACTTTATTTCGATTATGCTTAATATTTTAATGTAGTACTTCGTTTTAATGTTAAACTATAATTTTATTAAATTTCATTTTAAAAATCCATACTCGAAATTCGTCGAGGATTTGCAAATGGAGTAATTATTTGCTAACGGCAGCTTGTGGAAGTAAACAGAATGGCCATTCACTTGGTTTTTCAGCATATCATTAAAAACTTCGGACACTAAATAATATAAAATTGTGTTATTCAAATGTTACTACGATTTCAAAATACAAAACCGTAAACTGAAGTGTTTTGAAAAGTTTTTAATAAACTTTAAATCATAAAATATTAAAATACTCTTTTAATTACTCTTAAAATGCACATAAAATAAACTCACGTGTTGAGAACCTGCCGCTGTGAACCCTGGACACAATGTTTGTCGAAATGTAAAAATTCGGTGATAATACAAACAACGAATAGTCCAACTTATTTGGATTATTTTGAATGGAAGTGGCAGCGAAATGTACTTCCAAATTGAAAAGATCATCACAGTTTTTTATTACCTGTTTGAAACAAATAAATTTTCACTAAAGTATATCTGGAAACTTTCTAAAATTTCATAAAGCTGAACAAATTCAAAAATTCAAGAATTTGGTAGGAATAAATCAATACTTCAGACAAAAAATAAATATAAAAAGTATAAATCCCCAAAAAATGTTGAGGTTCTGTTGACCAATGTAGGAGGAAAAAATATTTCACTTCGCAGCTAGCTTGAAAATTAACGGATTGCATTTTAATTGTTTAATGATTACCATTTTGTTGGAATTAAGGATGACACATTTGGAGTACATTTGAAGATTACAGGCAACAACCTTTAGTGAGTCCACTTCATTCAAATTGCCCATTTCCGTTATCTGTTGCGGAAGAACCACATCAAAATATGGAACCAATGTTTCTCTGTAATTTCAGATTATTAGTAAAAATTAGAAATAATTTCAGTTCATTTTGTAAATTTTTCCTGTTAGTGCAATAAATAAAGCAATTAAGACAGGATGCAATTTACTGCATCCTGTTTTCTTTGCAAGCATACCAAAAAATACATTGCATTCCTGTAAGCTATTTTTGCTATCTCGAAGAAAGGTTACTTGTCAAAAAATGCAATGTATTATTGTGTGTAACCTGTTATTGATGTTAACTTCCAAAAGTTGACATTGTTGTTGTAAAGAAATATTAGTAATAAAATTGTAGAGGAAAAAGCTGTTTGTTAATTATGAACATTCCTTAACAGCAATTGCTTGTTGTTTGCTTGGTTAATTTTCCATTTACATGGCTATTATATTTCTTTGTGGGCTTTCCAACTACTTTGTTGTTATTTTGTTTGCTCTCTCTGAGAGAGCAGGCAAAATAACAAAAACAAAAATATCTCTCACGACGCATTTTTTCAATGTAAACATATACAGGTTTTTATACGAGTTTTAAAAGTAAATATTATGATGCAGCCTTCAAGGACATTTTTTGTTATAGTGCCTTTGACATTAGTTCCTTCAAAGATTGTGTTATTTACTAAAGTGAACGACTCATGTATAAATGATATAATTTGGATATTTGGAGCACAATTTTAATCAATGTAATGTAAAAAGTCGCCCAACAAACAGAAATCTCACCGAAAAGTAAAGTACGATCGTTTTTAAAGTTTTACGTAAAGAAATGAAAATAAATACCCAATATTTTGGAAGACTTCATAAGATGTTAGGACAACGACATCGGCAGCAGTTACCACTTTACGCAAGGATTTTGCCAAAATCAGAGCTTCTTTGGCTGCTTTCTCATCAGCGGCAAAAGTGATCCAGGCAGTTTTACTTCCTGAAAAGTAGGATCAAATGAAAGAACTGTTTTAAAATCTTGAGATTTTGTCGATGAATTGAAATTATCATTTAAGATTTTTGAAAAGTATTAAGATTTAATGCAAAATACGAATTTCTAACTAAAAATTTCTATTTCAGAATGTTTCTATTTCATTCATGGACTAAAAATAAATATTTCTAAATATAAATATGAAGAAAGTGGATTAAAATATATACAAATTGACACACAGTTAAAAGAATGTCATGAATGATAATTTTATTGAAAAAGTAATTTGTTACCTGGAGCCATTTTTGCCACTTTTTCCAGGATCGTTGAAACTCAGAATAATATTAATGTATTGTATGTGCAGTATGAATAAATAAAATAAATAGTGGTAAACTTGTGTGCAAGTTTTGGATAAGCTGTCTGATTATGTCAACAGTGAGAAGTGCAAAGACGGAATGGAAGAATTGCTCATAGCTTCAGGAAGTCCGTAGGTATTGTGAACAAAGATTAACGCTTATCTTCTTGCATGTTTAAAGTTGCCAAGCCAAGGTGTAAATAGTTGGTATCACCCATAAGTTGTCTAGATTTCTGCTAGATAGATAGAACTAGTCAGATTTCAACCCTAATTAAATTCCATATAATAGCTAACTTGAGAATAATGGAATACGACTGCTTCTAATGGTTCGCGTTTAGAGAATGAACAAGAGTAATGATATTGAAACATGAATAACAAAAGCAGAACTAATTATTATCACGTAAGCTAAGATTTATACTAAGACATTAAAGCCATATCAATGCAACCTAGTCCACAAATCCATGGTCATCATGCATGCCCCGCATGGTACATGTAAACAAAGTAACAACACAAACAAAAAAGGGTTAATTCTCCATTAAAATAATCATTATGCCACAAAGAAAATTGCTCACATTTATTAGAATTAATAAAATTGATAATAAACCATTGCAAAACGCATGTAAAACAGTAGCGAAAGAAAAAATAAATTACAACAGTGTAATAAGTAATATTCAATGTATTTTATTTTATAATTTGAGGTTTCTAAATTATTATTCAGAGGTAAAAATGGTCAGAAGTGGTCCATTTTTGTAAGGGAACCTACCTACATTTAATTCCTAGAAGACCCACTAAAAATTTCAGCAAAAAATTTCAAGACAGTTAGACAGAAAGACATCGTTTTTCCATAAAGTAGCTTTCCGTTACCAAATAATGCATATGTATACCCTTGGGTGATTTTTATTAGTGGTAAATAAATTATTTTAATGCTGTACTTAAATATAACCCGAATAAAAGTAAACATATGATCATAATCTTAATTTAATTAACTTTACCGACTCCAAAAACCTGTTTTTAAATAATGTTAATTGCTTCCCAGCATATGTCGTATTTTTCGAGTTTTTCTTTGTAACCGTTTGTCAAAGCTGTCGGATAGCAAAGCAGTGCATCGGAAAATCCTGGCCAGAAAAGTATTTAATGCTTATTCCATGATAAAATTGAAACTTTCCATACAATAATTAAGTAACATTACTGAAAACTAGTTTTAAGCAGAACAGCAATAATCCAGTTCCTATTGATAAAGAATTGTCCAGCCGCAACTCTTATTTGACTCCAGTTGTGTATCTATTTTCCAAACACGTACGCAGTATAATAGGCCTAAGCAAGGTTAACAGAGAATAGTTGTCTGAACTTAAGCAAGAATGTTACCCTGATGCAAAATATTATTACACCAGTAACAACAACAACACAAAGACATTGAGATCTGTCGTTGTTTACTTCATTACTCATTGCTATTCCTTAAATCAGGTAGGTGCACAAAAAACTAGATTTTCCTAAAGCTTACATGTGAGACGACGCTGCAGTAAAAACTACTGTGAGAATACATTTGCATATAATTTATACGGTGGTCAATAATAAATAATATTATCCAATTTCAAATAGAGCGTGAATGTACATAGATATTATCCTATTAAAACTACTATTGCTATATATTTATGTGTGTTTAGTTAATTCCTTAATTCCCATGGACCAGAATTAATAAAGCATGAGAAATTTGGCAGCAGGAGAAATAAGTCTCGTTCAGCCTCTTTAAAAACTGCAGCTGTGGCAGAGAACTTTAGGGCATGACCCTTGAATACTGTAGTAATGCACTGATCTGGAATTTCTGGAGTTTTTGCTGTATTGACGCACTTGTGTAAAAATTGTTCCCTAAAATACCTAAGTAATTATAATACTCCTGGGAGCATTTAGATTGAAAATCCTTGTTTCAAAATAGTTACGTAGTCCACATTTATGCTAATATGTATCAAAGAAGAAGAGCTGGACAATTTTTCATTCTTTTACTTTATTACTAATGCGTTTTTGTAATATCCTGCTAAACAATAGCAAACATAAAGTAATAAATCATAAGTAGTTTCTTTAAATAGATATAATATTTGTTTCGTGTAGCTATTACCTTGAAATTCTTGAGTTTATCTATAGAGAATTCTAAGATACAGAATTCTGTCGACATAAATAAATGTAAAAACCTACGACAATAACATCTTAATTTCCTGTGTCTTGTGAATAGAACAAAGATCGCGTAAAATGTGTTTAATTACTCAGCATTTAATGAAGTACAGATATAGCGCAAAAGACATTCGTGCATATCTCATTAATAAAACTCCCTTATCAACCAACATAACACGTTCAGGGTGAGATACTTTCCTGATAAAAGTACACATTCGCTCCCTAAACCTTTCTCACACCACTTTGTGCACAACACAACGCAGAGACTTAATTATTATTGCATGTCTAACGAACAGTTGCACATTATGACGAATAAAGTATTTATAACACTTCCTAAAATATAAATAATCACATTATTAATTATATTTTGGGTTTCCTAGCAAGATACTCCCCAAAAAATTCCCTCACAGCCATTTGGTAATGACGGCACTGTCGACAAATTTGAAGAAACAGTTATATTGCAAATTTTAATTGCTGTTAGAGAATCAAAGTAATTAAATATTTACATTTTGCTATAATATGCAAATGCAAGGTTAATACTAAGTAATTCCCTGAACTTCAACAAGACTATTTACCAGATTTTATTACATGCACCAGTACCAACTTTTCTTTATTGTCATTGTTTCCTTATCCTTACTGCTGTTGTGTTGCTTAAAATAAGGTAGGTTCATGAAAACCAAAGCTTATCCATGAGATAGCAATTCTGGACATAGAGAATTAATACAGTGTGAGAATTATTACATTAGTCATGACATTCACAGAAATAGTAATGGTTTAGGTTAAAATTAAGCAATCGTATGCACATTATTTATACTACTAAAACTACTTAACTACTATTTAATCTATATTTGTATGTTTGGTTAATTCCTAAATTCCCATGGACCAGGGATTATGTAAGGCAATTTTATCTGAATTAGTAAAACATGTCGCAACAGCATGTACAATTCAAGTTTAGCCACCTTGAAAAATTCCACCTTGTGATGAACCTGGAATAGTGACCTGACTGGGACTTCATTAACATTGAGTCTAAAAGCTAGCTTCCACTGCATTGACGCAAGTAGTACCTATTTGCACGTTATTACGTTTTAATTATACTTCTTGGGTGTATTATTATAGCATTTAAGAATACATGATTGCAAAATGCTGACCTACTCCTTAAAAGCTTATTGCTTACTTTTGCAGCGATCAAAGAGGAATTCGACGTATTTCCAGTGCGTTATTTTTGTTTATTCTATGTTTTTGCGAAACATTGCAAAAATTAAGTAATAAATATTGAAATGAAAATATGGTAAATCTTACATTCCTGTGCTAATATGAATCTCAAGGTCATCATTTGCAGCAATTCTAAGAAAATATGTTAGAGGAAGAGGAGTATTTTAATTTCCTGTGTTTTAAGAATACACGCTTAAAATTTGTTTACGTACACACCATTTTGCAAATTACAGCAGATACGCACAGACCATTCTAATTTACTATACATTCACACTGCCTACTCTTTATCAGCAATATAGTATTAGTACAATTTACGGTTAAACGCCATCATTTGTATTTCATTTTATTAGAAATGAATGCAAATTGTGTTTTGGTATCTGATATCCGAACGTTTGCTGAAAGTTTAAAAATCGCCTGCCAACAATTTTGTACATGAAAAATTCATATGATTTATGTATTTTTTGAAAGAGGCTAAAAAGGAATGCTAGCCGGTCTCAACCAAATTTTAAAAAAATTGAAACATTTGTTACTGCATCGCTTCATTTTCTTAAAAATTTTACAATTTTATTTTCTTGTTGGGTAAGTCAGGTGTTCAACAATAATTCAAATCAAATAATTGCATGTAATTATTATTGCAGACTAAAATAACGTTTCGCATGCAACCGCTACACCTGATTTGATTTATATTTACGAATTTAATATTTATTTAATACCCTCTATTTTAATTTTTCCGAAGCATCAAACAGAGTCGAGTCATTCATTACCTATCTAAATAGCTAGATATTCAAAACATATTACCAAATATTGAATATTAGGATTTTGCCTCAATTTTTGGCCAATTATAAACTATTTTTCCCACAAGACAACTCAATTTTTATTTTCTGTAATATCATGAAGTATGACTGCGAATTGTCTAGACCCCGCAATTATTTTCCCCCGTACCACTTAATTTGAATCTTCATTTTTTCTACAGTGTAGTGACATTATTTTAAACATATAAATGTTAATTTGGGCCGGTAAATATATTTAAACTATAATTAAACTGATTTGAACAGTGTAATCGTATTTAACGCGGCATGAGAATCAGAATAGAAAAATTTTGAAGACCAGACTACTCACTATTAGCATTGGTCAAGTCTTTTAAAATACCCGATGTACGAGCATACTGTAAGTATTTCCTTACAACGGTTTTATTATCAGGGAGGTATTGGTGAATGTCGGGAATATTTCTTAAAAGTTTCTCACTAATGCGATAGAGAGGTTTTTGGTCAACGATCATTGATCCTATTGGGGAGGCTTGGATTACACCAGTTTTCAAATCAGATCCAAAGGAATCTATAAATAATGACAACCAAGTGTCATTTTCTTTATTTTTTATGATTATATCGTGGAACTCGTCAGGGCTTACCACAGTAGATTCGTAGCCGAATTCAGAGAGCGCTTCAGCAAAATCCTTGCTGAAGAATGACACCGATGGTGTGAAGTTGTACACTCCCGATACTGCATTATCATTCAAAACTAACTTTACAGTTAACTTTGAAGCGACATCTACGGGCATAAAATTCCAACCTCCTCCAAGATCGAGAACTACTTTATGACGACCACTTAATAACAAAAAATTCATGAAGGAATTCATCCCAACAGTGAATACCCCTGTTTGACTGTCACCTGTCAATCCCAAATATCTAACAACTGTACAAGGAATGCCTCGCTCATTTGCCTGCCGCAATAATTTTTCGCAAGCAAATTTAGTAAGGACATAACCCATGGATAAATTATCACCATTATTTTTCTCTTCTGGAAAATCCTCGTAAAAGAATCCGTCATCAGTCAACCTGTTAACTGCGCTATATGACGAAGAATAGAAAACTCTCTTTGTTTTGATATTGCAGCAAAATCTCAAAATATTAATCGTTCCTAAAACGTTTACTGAGCGAATATCAGCGACACCTGTTTTCGATTTTGCGTATTTCTCCACGTGATTGGCTTTTATAGCCAAATGAATTACGCAATCAATTTGCGTAGAAAGCGAATCGTAAATTTCTTGAGAAAGGCCAAGATTCTTTTCTGCAATGTTTCCAACAACTATGGAAAACCTTTCCATATCAACATAAGTATCTAACTTGAATTTCTTTAAGTTTGCTGAAAGCTTTCGAAGAGCCTGCTCAATGCTTTTTCCTCTGAGTAAGCAAACAACTCGTATGGAAGTCATTTCAATTAAATCTTTCAGAACATACATTCCAAAACGACCGGACGCACCAGTGAGCAGAATAGTTTTCATATTTGGCGAATTACCGTTAGCAGAATCTAAACCACGAATTTCAATGGGTAAGATGGAGTCTTGATGTATTAGATGTATTTGTTCTTCATGTGTTGATTTTACACTCTCCGGTTCCGATGTTGTTTTGATAGATAAAGTTTGTTCTGCTAAATAATTGCTTAGCTTATGAATAGTTGGATGGTCTATAAGAGAAATTGCCGTTAATGTAAGTTGTTTCCCAATAACATTTTGCATTTTGTTTTTCATTTCAACTGCCATTAATGAATCAAGCCCCATCTCTGAAAAGTTTTGAAATTCGTCCAATTGTTCTGATTCTGGCATCCTTAATGTTTTTCTAATTACCTTCTCTAGATGCCTTTTAATGTAAGCAACTCGTTCTTGGAGATTCAACGGATTAATTTCCTTCCAAAAAGTTTCCGATTTTGCATTAGATGCAGTAGTGATATCTTCATTTTCTTCGTTAAGTAATTCTGATAACAATCCCCCTCTATCGCCAAATGTGTCAATTAGCAAAGGTACATCCAACTGCGCAACTGCCACCTGGCGTAAATTAGGTCGTGACATGACGTATTTTAGGGCCGCCATCCCTTGCGCTGGACTGAAAGCCATAAATCCGAAACTTGTTGCATATCCATGTTTCTTGTCTATTTCTGCAGCAGCTCCAATTTCTGTCCAGACACCCCAATTGATCGTCTGCCCTGGTAAACCAATCGAGTGCCTGTAATGTATCAATGAGTCTAAAAACACATTTGCCGCGCTGTGGTTACTCTGTCCAGGCGTTCCAAATATTCCTGCTACTGAAGAGAATACTACGAAATGTTCCAGACACATGTCTTTTGACAAATTATGTAAGTTCCATCCTCCTCTAACTTTTGCATTAAAGACTTCGTCAAACTTCTCCCAGGTTTGATTCATTAAAGTTGCATCCGATAGGACACCAGCCGAATGTATTATTCCTTTAAGAGGTGGCCATTTTTCATTTGGCGATTTTATTGCATCAAACAACAACCTGCATTGTTGGAAGTCTCCTACATCAGCTACCATTGAAATAACTCGACAGCCTAGACCACGTAATCTTTTCATTACTTGTAATGCATTTGCAACCGGAGAAGATCTGGCAACTAGAATCAAATGTTTGACCCCGCAGCCGGCCAGCCATTTAGCTACTTCTAATCCTAAGCCTCCTAAGCCCCCGGTGATTAAATAAGTTGCCTGATCACTGAAAGTAAGTTCATTACAGATTTGGCGACCCTCAGTTTCCTTAAATTCTGGCATTGTCAATACAATTTTTCCAATGTGTTCTGCTTTGGCAAAGTAATTCAAAGCATCTTTTATTTGAGTTACTGGAAATCGTAAAAACGGCAAAGGAATCAATTTATCATTTAAAATACAGTGCGTCATTGCGTACACTAGTTTTTTGGTTTCGACCTCGTCAACGACTTCCAAATCAACTGTCGTGTATGTAACATCGGATCTTAATTCTAAGACTTCTTCAGAGCGCCATATATTAACTTTTCCGATTTCAACAAAACGGGCATTTTGTCCACAAGATCTCAGTGTTGATTCTTTGAAACCAGGACCTGTCAAAGAATTCAAAACTACGTCCACTCCTTTTCCATCAGTGACCTTATTTATCTCTTTCTCAAAAGTTAAATCTCTGGAATGAAAAACGTGCTTAACACCTAGTGACCTCAAGTATGCTCTTTTTCGATGACTCCCTGCAGTTGCAATAATATTGGCGCCAATGTATATGGCAATCTGTATTGCCACTAATCCTACTCCTCCTGATGCAACGTGAATGAGGACTGTCTCCCCGTTTCGTAGGTCGGCAGTAGTGACGAGACACAAATAAGCAGTAAGAAAAACGGAAGGAATAGTGGATGCTTCCGAAAACGTGAAGTTTGCCGGTTTAATTTGAAGTAAAGTTTCATCAATGACGACATGACTTGCTGCGCAACTAGTTTGTGAAATGCCGAAAACTTGATCACCAACTTTATATCGCTTAACTGAAGACCCAACGTCCGTAATTACACCAGCAAAGTCTGAACCAACGGATTCAATTTGCGTATGATACATTTCTGGTTTAAGAATCACAAATAAATCCCTAAAATTAAGAGCTGTTGCTTTGACAAGAACTTCCACTTCATTAGGTTTTAAGGACGTTTTAGGAGTTGACTTAAATTGTAGATCGGCGATTTTCTTGGAATTTGGTATTACTACAGTGTATCGCCCTTGTGGAAGTGTCAGCACTGAATTGGATTTTTCCATGCTGCATAATCGCAATACAAATTTTCTATTTTTTCTGTAACAGCAGATCCCATCTTCACCGTAAAATAATTCATAAAATATTTCAGCGGAGTTTGCAAGAGCAGATACTTTAATTGTGTCCGGATCTATTTCGATCAATTTGCCTGGTAAATGTGTAGCTTCATTACCGGCCGATTTCAAAAGTCCTGCTAATGTTGCTTTGTGTGGGTGCATTGTTTTTTGAGTGCCAACATTATAGATACCGCTTGTGACCAAATACAACCGAAGTTTTACAGCGCCTTTTGATAGAATTTGTTTTATGAAGCGGAGCGGTGGATAGCAAATTGAACGCTGGTCGTCATAATCATAATCCGATATTCCACGCATCAAACAGCAACCTTCTACATTATAGTGCTCAAAAATTGAATTAATACAATTTTCAATTTCCTTTTCAGCAGAATAATCTAAATAGAAACAATTTTCTGAATTTTCTCCACGAATTTCAGAATCATTAGCATTTTTAATCAAACAAACTTGTCTGCCAATAGATTTTAGCATTTCACTTAAATGGATGTAATGATCATCGTTGTCACACTCTAAAATCCAGGTTCTAGATTGTGCATTTCTAGGAGCATCCATTGAAGAATTGTTTATCGAACAGGCTTGCGTAACAAGAACAGATATTGATTCGAAATCTTCAGAAATCTTTACTGATGAGTTAAATCCAGTTTGTGAAAAGACTTTATCCCAAACCTCTTTAGGTGCGCAAGGATGATTCGGTCGGATTTCAAAATCATTAAATTTCCAGTAATCTTTCATTATTCCAAAAATGAAGTCAAGTGCCAATTGGGGAGTCAGCGGTTCCTGTAAAAGAAGAATTCCTTCCTTTTTCAGTAAAAGGCGGATATTGACTATCGAATCGTGTAATTTGGCAGTGGCATGAATAACATTTGAAGCAATGACTACATCGTAGTAATAAGGAGCAAACCCTTGCGACAATGGATCCTTTTCAATATCCAAAACTCTGAACTCCATATTGTCGATATCGGGAAGATTGTTTTTCGCTTCATTAATAAAATGCGAAGATATATCTGTAAAGCAGTAACGAAAAGGAATGCCGGAGATTTTGAGTCCCTGCGTGATTTCTCTAGACGTTGCACCACTTCCTGCTCCCACTTCCAAAATTCTTAATACTGATTCTGAATTTGTTTTGAAAGTTTGTTTGAAAAGAAGACATAAGTATTGCGTCGTACGAACGTTTGCGCAACTTACTTCGTCTCCTTCTGTATACAATCTAAGTGCATTTAACGTCGGATCTTTATTTCCAAAAAGCACATTATGGGGAGTAGTTCTTTCAAAGGCAACGTCATTAAATTGAGTTAGACAATAGTTCAGAATATGGGTGCCAACATGTAATTTATTTCTTTTAATATTTATTTCCTTAATAATGTCATTAAATTCTTGTATAGTTTCTTCGGCTGCTTTTAAATCTGGTATACGTAGAGAAACATTCCATTCATCAGTAATACTGTTCTTAGTAAGATATCCATCTTCGGCAAGTAATTGAAAAAATAGGGATATAAGATTTTCGACGTTTGTGGAAATTCCGTATTCTGCTATAACCGAATGACAAGTAAAAGATCTGCAAATTGAAGGTTTCCACCCGATGCCTATTAAAATTTTAATAATGTGGGCCGTGTTGAATTTACGATCGTATAATGGGAGTAATTGTTTGAGATCTTCAATTTTGTCTTTCATGACTACTTGCAATTGCTGTAGGATATTTTCATCATCAACACAAATCTGAGATAAGTCAATTCTGGACTGAAGAGGCCCATCTCTAGAACGCCATACTTCTTGATACATTCCGGGTAGAATGTTTCGCTGAGAATTAATAACATTCAAAAATGAACTCACGGATGTTTGAACAAGACGGATTCCTTCCATCGCCGCCAATAAAGTATTATTTTCGTTATACAATAAAACTTTTCCATTCGATATTTCATTACCCCAAACTGCGTGAGCAAAAAACAGTTGAGATTTCTCCATTGAAAAAAATGTAAATTTTTCCACAGTCACTGGCAAGTGTAAATTCAAATTTTCTTGTCAATGCTCAATCCGAATATCTGAAACATTGCATCCAACACTATGGGATGGAAAATATAGCCCTGCGCATTATTGTCCTTTGGAATAGGAACTTCTGCCAAAGCTTCATTAGTACCTTTCCAAACAGTTTTGATGCTTTGGAAACTTTCTCCAAAATTGATACCTATTTCGGAAATGTGTTTGTAAACCTCGTCCGCTTTGTACTCGTTTTCACAACGCTGCTTTATGTCTTTGAATTTTTCTGTATTTATCCCTCCGAATCCGCTATCATTGTCATCAACAGTTGCTTCAGCATAACGTTTCCACCCTTTTTCATTGTTGTAGCCATTTACGTGGTGAAACGAAAGCACCTTAACTGTGATTTTATTGCTGTTTTCCTTTTCATTAATAGGAGACGTCACAACTTGCATCTTGTAATGGTTCTCTGAGTCAAGTTCGAAAGGAGCTTCGATTGTAAAATTTTTCAGAGACAGTGTCGAAAAATTATTTTTACAAAGTACTTGATTTGCGGCTGCCAAAATCATTTCCAGAAATGCTGCACCGGGGAGAATTGTTATGTTTGCTACTTTATGGTCTTTCAAATATGGAAAGTTTTTCAAATTCAAAGAATTTTGGTAAATATGATTAACTTGGTCGGCCATAGGAAGCTCTTTTCCAAGTAACGGGTGAATATTGGGAGCAAAATCATCCATGTTAATATTTGTCCAATATTTTTGGCGCTGAAATGGATAGGTTGGCAATTCCAGCTTTTTTCGACTATCTGCGATATATAATGATTGCCAATTTATGTCGATTCCATTTATATACAGTTTTGCTAAACCATCTAGCAATGTACCCCAGCTGTCTGCTTTCTTCCTGAGGGAAGGCAACCAAATGCTTTCATTTACAAAGGATTCACTTGACATTCCCAAAGGCAATAAAACTGGATGCGACCCAATTTCAATGAAGACGTTGCAACCGTTTTCAAACAAAGTTTTCATACCTTTGTCAAAATTCACGGTTTGTCTTGCATGTCTACACCAATAAGATGAATCGATGTCTCCTACTTCTATTAACTTTCCAGTTGTACCGGATACATAATTTATTCCTGGAATTGAGATTTTGTGAGAAATACTTTTACCAAAATCGTAGAATTGCCTTTCAATGATTTCCAAAGCTCGTGAATGAAATGCATGATTTGCAGCAATTGTGTGCGGCTTTTTATTTCGTTTTCTACAGAAATCTTCGAAAAGAATTATTGCGTCTCTATTTCCTGCAACGACTGTCTCCTCGGAAGAATTGACAACTGCTATATCTATCCAGGAATCTGAATTTAGAACTAAAAACTCAGAAATCATTTGCTGCACATCTTTCTTGGATGAGTTAATTGCAAGCATTCCCCCAATTGGTAGAGATTCAATAAGTCTACTTCGCTCGACAATCAAACAAAGTGCGTCATCCAAATTTAAAATTCCCGCTGCCACAGAAGCAGCAAATTCGCCCACGCTGTGCCCTAAAAGAAAGTCGTGTGTAATCCCTAAATTGTGCCACATTTTTGTGAGAGAGTATTCGATTGCGAAAATTGACAACTGACTGTACAGTGTTTGTTCCAGTAAATTTGACTCTTTTGACCAAACAGCAGCCTTCAAAGAAATTTGACGATTTTCCAAAAGCATTTCACATTCGTTGAAAGCACTTCGAAATACACTATTGGTTTCGTACAGGTCTTTACCCATTCCTACATACTGTGAACCTTGGCCAGTGAAAAGAAAAGCTATTTTAGGTTTTTCAGCCTTTAGTGCTATTCCCGAAGTATTGAATACATCTTTTTGCAGTGACATAACAATTTCCTCAACACTTCGGCCAACTAATGCAGCCCGGTGTTTAAAATGTGCCCTTCCAGTTGCAGCTGTGAAGGTTACGTCCCCCAAATTAACTCCCGAATTCTCTTTAAAATAGTCAACATAACTTTTACATAAATCATTAAGGCCGTTTTCTGATTTAGCCGATAAGGGTAGGATATACGAGCACTGATTGCTTCCTTCACTTTTGTTTATATCATTACATTCCCAATTAGGAGGTTCTTCTAAAATAGCATGGACGTTCGTGCCACTGATTCCAAACGAGCTAACACCTGCCATTCGTACTCTCTCTGAATTCCTTACCCACTTTTGATGCTCAGTGGGAATTATTGATGGAATAGTATTTAAATCAATGTTAGGATTTAAAGTATCAAAATTTCTGTGAGGGGGTATAATTTCGTGTTTCATGGACAATAAAACTTTTAAAACCCCCGCTAATCCCGCTGCGGACTCAGTGTGTCCGGTGTTTGTTTTCACAGAACCCACAACTAACGGTTTTTTCCTATCCGGTGAAGCATATGCGGCTGCAAGAGCGGCAAATTCAATTGGATCCCCAACTGGGGTACCTGTTCCATGAGCCTCTACATAATCAACGTCATTGGGGTCAATAGATGCGTTTTTTATCGCTTCCTTTACAGCGATTTCCTGACAATGCTTACTGGGTGTTCCAAAACTGGACGTAGTTCCCTCATTGCTCAAAGCAGATCCCCTTATGATTCCCATAATGCGATCCCCACTTTTGATGGCATCAGAGAGCCTCTTTAAGACAATTACCGCCACACCCTCCGCCCTCCCAAAGCCATCCGCCTTTTCATCGAAGGTTTTGCAGTGGCCGTCATTCGCCAAAATGGGGATCACAGAGTAAGGAAGGTTAATCACCAAGATATTGGCCCCCAACACGAGAGACAAATCTGTTTCTCCCTTCTTTAAACTATCACAAGCCAAATGAAGGCCAACCATGGATGAGGAACATCCGGACTCCACTGCAATATTTGGTCCATTTAGTCCCAAGAAGTAAGACACGCGAGCAGAAGTGGCCGAGAAAGCGTTTCCCAAGACCACGTGGTGGAAATCTTGAGCTGAAGCACTTTCAATAACTAATCTTTCATAGTCGTGAGTCCAGACTCCAGTAAATACTCCAGTATTGCTATTCTTGAGTGAATGTGGGTTGATGGCTGCGTTCTCCAGTGCTTCCCAAGCCACTTCAAGTAAGAGTCTTTGTTGCGGATCCATGAAAGTGGCTTCTCTGGGGCTGATTCCAAAAAACTTTGCATCGAATTCGTCGATGGGGCATTTCAGGAACCCTGCCTTTGATTCAGTGAATCTTGAGTCATTTTTCTGGAAGTCAAATAGTCTTTCCATCGGTACTTTGCTAATTCCATCACCACCGCTATTTATCAGATTCCAAAATTCATCACTGTTATTGGCTCCAGGAAATCGGCAGCTGTGGCCAACCACTGCAATGGAATCTTTCCAATAACTTTTCTTGGAAACGGTGCTGGTGCTGCTTAGTTGATCTTGTGTTTGAAGCCCAAATATATCGTCCTTTGAGAACGACTGCGAAATTTCCATTAAAAATGTATTTATTTCATTGGTTTTTGAAGTACTTTATGATGTACTAGTATAAAGCTGGAATTTCTGCATTGACAATTACCTTTAGATACGGAATGAGTTCCAAATTGCTCTTCAGAAAATCTACATCTTCATAGTCTAGAACTATTGCTTCGTGAGGGCCAATCCTAAATATCAATAATTAGTGTGATTTTATTTCTTTGAGTTCCCAACATGGGAAATGAAATTATTTAGATCCACCAAAAATAAAAGTAAAAAATTAAGAATAAAAACATTACTATAGTACAAATTTGCTACATGTGGTAAACCCCATACCCATAACTACTAGATGATTTGCAAACAGTATAATTATTTGATTGTGGTAGCATGTAGAAAGATGCGGACTGCTTTGAACCGTCACCCGTCTTGTATTTCAGCAAGTCATCAAACACTTCAGACACTTAAATAAAAGAAAATTGTGCTGAACTAAAAGTAAAATTTTGATTTTATTGAAGAAGCATGCTTATCAGAATGTCGAGTGATCCTTAAATACCGAATGCCATAAATCGCCGGAAATGATGCACAAATTCTATATACTATTTGTGTACCGGTAACATTTACTGTATCCACG
Organism: Yoshiicerus persimilis; assembly: GCA_020352615.2. Lineage (NCBI taxonomy): Eukaryota > Metazoa > Arthropoda > Collembola > Entomobryomorpha > Tomoceridae > Yoshiicerus > Yoshiicerus persimilis. Next base: position 7,510,495 of record CM036941.2, read on the forward strand.
GTAGAAACTTAACTCCGAGAATACTACAGTAAAATTTTACCGGGATCCTTGTAAAAAGGGCTTTTAAAGGTTTAGTGTATACATTAAATATGTAAGAAAATATTATTTACGTGTATAGAATTTTCCGGATTCCACTTTAGACACAATGTTTGCAAAAAAGGTAAAAGTTGGCGATAATACGAAGAGAGAGTAGTCCAACTTATTTGGATCATTGTGAATTGAAGTGGCAGCAAAATGTTCTTCCAAATTAAAAATGTCGTCACAATTTTTTATTACCTGTTGAAAAACAGAATTGACAATTTCCGTATAAAAAGAACGCAATTTTTTGATGACCGATACTTACCGACACTGAGAGTTCACATACAGGAAATACCTAGCTAGGTATTTATTGTTTTTGACGAAATATTTGGAGGCTAAAGTAAAGAGATTTTAACAGCTTTCTGTCTCACCGTGTAAGTATGACTTCACAAATAAAGGTAATTTTAATTAATTTAAATGATTATCCTACCATTTTATTAGGGTGTAGAATAACACACTTGGAGTACATTTGCAGATTGCAAGCAACAACCTTCAGTGAGTCCAGTTCCTTTAAATTGCTCGTTTTCATAGTAAGTTGTGGAAGAACCGCATCGAAATAAGAAGCAAATGTTTCTCTAGGATTAACAATTTGAGATAAAGTAAATAATTAAGTAAGAATAATATATATACACATTTAATATGCCTAGAAAAATGAAAAAGACTGTGGTACCCTATATTTCGAAATACTTCATAAGATGTTAATACAACGATATCTGCAGCAGTTACAACTTTTCGTAAGGACTTGGCCAAAATGATAGCTTCTTTGGCACCTTTTTCATCCACGGCAAAAGTAATCCATGCTCTTTTACTTCCTAAAATCATGGATATGAAAACGATTTTAGTTATCAATACAGGAATCTGATTTAGGTATTATTTTCCAAGTTGGATTTGGCAATTTTTGTTCAGCTTGAAGCTATTCTGTCTAGGTGTCAAAATAAAATACCATTTTTGCTACATTTAATTCTTATTGGGTAATATTGCGGCATTGTATAATCACCGGCAGCTAAAAAAGTTTTTAAATAACTAAAATTTTAAAAAGGATAACTGGCAGATTTTAATTAATGCATACTATTACAGATAGTTATCGGCATTGCAAAATAATCCATTATCCAGCACTATTTGTTTTCAAAATATGGCATTGAATATGTGGAAACCGAAAATCTAACAAGAACCGGAATTAATATTTCTAGGATTTATGGATTACACTGACTTATTTATGTCATTTTCTTAAATACTTGCCAATTTTTAGATTAAGTATATAAATCATATTAATATATTATATAAGTGAAATTCTTTAAAAAACCATTGTGTTACCTAGGGCCATTGTTAAACCTTAATGGGTGATCTTAATGGGTGTTCAGAGATTTGTGACAATCATAAGGAGATCCAACAAATGTGAAAAAAGGAGAAGCTACGAAGTTGGGTTAGCTGAAAGAAATGCCAAGATGAATTGAAGAAAATAAGTAAACTGCATATTGGTACCGCTAAGGTTTAACGACTACATTCCTACACTTGTTCCTATGATATCCTGAGAATGGCTTGCTTTTTTTGCTAATAATAAAGCAGTACAACAAATAGCTATAACTTTAATGCATTTGAATTCTGTTGCGCAATACCTTATAATGCAAATTATAGTGATAGAAATCATGGATAATTTAAAAATTCGCACAGAAATAATAATTAAATCACAGTAAAGCAAAGTTTTCCTGAACATTACATTCTAACCAATTAATTTGATTATTACATGTTTTAACCTAAGGTTTATTAAGCAAGCTTTAATAAAAGCTACCTGAAACCCACATCCTAAGGTGGCTATAACGTCCAAAACAGTAATTGTAATGTAACATTTTATAGTCATGATAATCTTAGTCAAGTTTATTTATTTACGTCGACGAAAACCTGATATGCAATCTTAAAGGTTTTTGAAAATGGATTTCATCGTCTTTTATGGGGAACTGGAATTTTTAGTTTTGCACCTTGCTATCCGTGTCAGAATAAAGCACCGGATATTACATATAATAAAACAATACATTAAATGACTTTTCTGTAGAATCATGCAAAACATTAAACATTGATGCTTCTACTTAACAAAAAGTATTTATTACCTTATTAAATAATTAGGTCCCTTGGCTTATTATTTCCTTCAAAAAATGAGAACCTACTAAAACTAAAAAAGTGTTCCATAAAAGTGAGAAATGCTACAGATGTGACGCGAGAGTTACAAGCTATCAGTTTCTGATCACTTTCCTACATATAAATGCTGCTCAAATGCTGGGAACTATGTCAGGAAAAGCCAAACTAAATTTTTTATGCTCTGGCTCATTTACATAATAATTTCAGATACAGCAAACTACCTTTATTTATTCAGCTACGAAAGCTACTGTATGCAAAGGCTACCCATTCTAAGTTTGAAGTCATTATCTCAATTCGTTAAGCAGTTACTCTCACAGACGGACAGATATGATGCAACTCGAAACTAGTTTAATTAAAACCATGTTTAGAAGAGAAAGAACACCGTACTTATTTCCAAACATTTGGCCTACAAGAGAATAATTTGAATTTTTTATATGTTGTACCCCTTAAAATGGCGATCAATTTTTGTCCTTTGAATTTTTTTCCTAGGTCGCATAGTTTGACCTGTGGAGACCTGCAAAGGTCAACTTTTTGTGTGTTTCATTATGTAAATGGGCGCATAACTTCTGATCTAATCAAGATAGCGCCCTGAAACCAATTGCAATCGAGTTTTCTCAACACACTGATTTCATTATATATGCCACTTTTTGTCCTACCCCCATTTGGGGAAAAAACCCCAAAACCAGATGTTGTCAAAAACGGCTCATATGTGGACATATTGCTCTTTGAAACACTAGAAACATCATATAAATACTTTGTAATGATTGGTAGGGCCGTTTGACTTTGAAAAATGCAAAGAGTTTATATTGTAAGTCAATATGGTACTATAGCTATAAGTAGGGGTAGTCACACTTAGTCACAAAAGTGATCAAAATCGGTGTTCATGTAGATGTAATTCTATTCCTTTAACAAGCTAAAATATGTACATCCGTAATGTATTATTACGAAACAATAAGTGAGATTTGCTAACTATGGTTCCAAACGTGTCGTTTATTTCGTGATACAGTAATGCGGCAGCTTACAGCCGGCAGGCCTTATCCAGGAATAAGTTTTCAATTCTCAAATGGCTTGTACCAGCGTGATGCTTAAATAAAACTAACTAAAGTAAAACTAACTAAAATATGTACATCCATATTGTATTATTGCGAAACAACTAATGCGATTTGCGACATGCGAGTGCGACTTATTCCTGGATAAGGCCTGCCGGCTGTAAGCTGTCGCATTACTGTATCACGAAATAAACGACACGTTTGGAACCATAGTTAGCAAATCTCACTTATTGTTTCGTAATAATACATTACGGATGTACATATTTTAGCTTGTTAAAGGAATAGAATTACATCTACATGAACACCGATTTTGATTACTTTTGTGACTAAGTGTGACTACCCCTACTTATAGCTATAGTACCATATTGACTTACAATATAAACTCTTTGCATTTTTCAAAGTCAAACGGCCCTACCAATCAGTACAAAGTATTTATATGATGTTTCTAGTGTTTCAAAGAGCAATATGTCCACATATGAGTCGTTTTTGACAACATCTGGTTTTGGGGTTTTTTCCCCAAATGGGGGTAGGACAAAAAGTGGCATATATAATGAAATCAGTGTGTTGAGAAAACTCGATTGCAATTGGTTTCAGGGCGCTATCTTGATTAGATCAGAAGTTATGCGCCCATTTACATAATTGAAACACACAAAAAGTTGACCTTTGCAGGTCTCCACAGGTCAAACTATGCGACCTAGGAAAAAAATTCAAAGGACAAAAATTGATCGCCATTTTAAGGGGTACAACATATAAAAAATTCAAATTATTCTCTTGTAGGCCAAATGTTTGGAAATAAGTACGGGGTTCTTACTCCAGTTCTAATTGTAGAAAAACAGGCGTTCTTGTTACTTTTCCAAACACGTGGAATTTACAAGTAAACAATTGCCTTAACTTAAGCAGGACTGCTAACTAGACATAGAATCAGTAAAACCTTGGCTGCACACTGTTTGCTTTTGTAACCGTAGTTTACTTCATTTCTATTTTTCTTTAAAGTCACAGCGGTAGAAACAAAAAAAACAAGATTTTCCTAAATCTTACTTTCGAGAACATCACCCTGAGTAGACGTGCAATAAAAATTGAGTACAATAGAGCACAATATACATAAACTCAAATTTTTTAATGGTAACTAATTCTTTGTAAAAGTATTCTTCTTGGGAGTAGATAAATGCCGTTCAAAATTACGACTCGCTCAAAGCGCCAAATTTTTTTGTTTAGGAACTGTAGAATACAATTTAAAATTTGCTTTCAAGAAGATAAGAAATCCTGCAAAGGTCAAAAATAGTTCGCTGTGCAAAGAAAAACATCAATTCGCGCGAAAAGCAATTTTTTTTCATTTTTTGGGATTTTATGTCATTTGCCCTTACTTCTCCTCCTACTCAAAAAAGAACATTTTTAGGACGCAAGGACAGCGTCCAAAAAAAGGACGCCTGCCCAGCCTACCTTTAAATAAGCGCGTAGGTATAAATTTACAACCTATATGAGTATAATCCGTAATAGCTACTACAATTTCCTCCTTTGATATTTCACATGCATTTTCACATGCATTTTTATTAGAATCGTAAGTATTAAGTAACTCTGCCACGCTTGAGTTCGATAAAATATTATCAGCTCTTTTTACCATGAAATGGTTAGCAAGGTTCTCACAAATACTTATATATGACTGTAGTACCTGCCCTTCATCAAATAGTTTGCAACTTAGGGTATGTCTTTACTGTGTAATTTGTAATTTCATCAATTACATTCCAAATATTTACTGTGCCACTGTAGTTTTCTAATTTCGTCGCACAGTGTTTGCTCTTGGTTTTTCTAACCAGGTTTGAAACATACGTTTTTAATTTTAGTATACCTTTCCCAACCATTAAAAATTATGCACAAGTATAAAATAAGCAGTCTTGCTGTTGTAATTCATTATCAAATGTAAAAGGGTAAAACGTGTTGCGTAATTTCAGTCAGACCCGAGGCAGGCTATCAAAATTAACAAATAATGCCAACAAATAATCATCGACCCTTCCATTAGAATAGGAATTCCATTATAATAGAAATATGTATATATGGTTCAGTAGGATTTGTATTCATGTATTGTGAATAATATGCAAAAATTAAAACGAAACCAGTCAGCTTTTCTTCGTAAAACGATTTTCAAGGATTTTTGCATACTGCAAGGAAATGAGTTTGTGGAAAAAATATTCCGGTAAGAAAAGCGGTTACCAAAGTACCAGGAAAAAATGTAGATTATGAGCAGGTTAGAATTTCAAAAGCAGTACAATTTCTCTCGCCACCGGGAAATGCATACCACATTAAAGGTTCCGTAGCTTGTATTTTGCCAGGAATAAAAATGGTACTTCCATCAACTGGAACATTGCATCTGCCAATGTAAAAAGTTTCTCCATCTAAAAGTCGACCAACTGAAATTGCATTTCTTGGAATAGTGCCTTTGCTTTTTACCCATTTTAATCGAGCATTCTGTGGGTTCGTTAAGAATTCAACATTCTTTGTGAATCTTGGTTCAATATCAATATCAGGTAACCAGCGTTCTCCGGTTTTAATCTTCCCTTTTTCAAGAGATATGTCTCCTTTATACAGCTAGCCACCGGCTAGTGGGTAGTGGCCAGGTGGGCAAAACTGGCTTTTGCCCGGGCAAATCGAAAAGTGGCCAGTGGGCAAAAGTAAAATTTGGTAGCAGAGGAACTGGAAACCAAGGATGTCAGTAGAAAGTTTTGGAACACTAACACCAATATGAGATTTAACGTACTTTTTATCAACTAGTTAAGTTTATTCCCTAACTATCATATTAAGCCGATTTTATTGTGTTTATATACCATTTGGGTGGATTAAAATATTAAATTTGCAGTAAATTGAAATAAAGAAACAAGGGATGGATAAATAAATATTTCAGTTTCGGTACTTTCCTGAACCTTAGATCCCAGTTGCAAGAAAAAACTGTTTCAGGTACAAGAGAAAGTAAACCGTCACAAGAGAAATGCATTATACTTCTGTAGTCCGTACAAATGTCCCCCATTTAAATGTTCATATTTTTCTTTTAGGCAATCCGATGGCTTTAAATAGTAGTAGTAGTAATTTATTGATTGTTTAATTATTATTTTTACAATCATATCATTCAATTTCACATTTTACAAATTATAAGAAAGAAGAACCGAATTATATTAATCTAAGTATACAGATACACCACTAGATCTTTACAGACTACATGTTTCATTTCCCACATGACATTATATATGGACTTGCAATATTACATTTTAACATTCACATAGTATTACGCTTTACATTATACCTGGACCTGTATTCGAAGACTCTCATGCGCTTAAGAACTGCTCTATTCCGACCAGAGTGAGCACCATGTCGGGGACAGGGGATGCAGTGACAATTACCTTAAGTTAAACATAAACGATACGACAACCAAGCCTGTATATCTAAGCCTCTCCAGTCACAAATATTGTAATTATTAGAAACCATATGTAAGTAAGATCTTTACCTGGCCCCTTACCTTTATCGGCCTACAGTAGTTTCGCCCACACTCTTGCATGAGTGGACTTCTCCGTGAGACATTAACAATATGTAGAAATGATAATTTGAGTTGGCGAGTGACCCGTTTGACTGAGCAAGGTGAGTAGTATGTGTGGAATTAAAGCATGTCGGTTTACTATAAGAAGACACGGACCAGATGGGTAAGACTCGCAAGAAGGAGATATTTATGAGCCGCCAGGAGCCAATCCATGCCCGTTGATGCCGACTTACAGCACGTAGAGGTACAGCGACTCTCCTCAGCAAGGTTACCTGAATCAGATTACACCCAACACAACAGCAGTTGACGTAGACGGTGTCTCCATGAGCAGAAAAGACTTCGTTTGCATACCGCCACAAATTCCTATGCAAAGTCCTCCGCGATAAGGTTCAGCGATCTCCCAATTATGATATTTCGGCGAGGTACTTCAGAAAAAACCGAAAAACGGGCAGAAGTTCTCACTTTCTCGCAAAACTGTCAATCTCACGGTAATGGTCACGTCTCAGGGTCACAACACAATTTTCACCGAATTCGGCCGATTTAAACCACTTTAAAAAATAATTTTGCGGAGAGCAGTACGGACCTGCGTGCTAACTCAGTGATGTCTCAAGGAGAAGTACCGATGGCTTTAAATATTCATCTCGGTCATTTGTAGCATTCAAAATCCTGTCCTATTATAAATCTTAAGGCAAGGGTTCGGGTGGGATTATCCCACAGTGGGAATATTCCCAACTTTCCCGGGTGGGTTAGTTCACTTTTTGTTATAAAAAGTAGGAAAGTTGTGAAATATGGGAAAGTTCCGGGAAATATGTTAAAGAGCAAACAAAACACACATTAATGCTAAAGTACACCACAGATTAAGTTATGAAGCAAGTTTTGAAACATCTTAAGTAAAACTAAATATTGTTGTTTCTTTTCATACATACTAAATATTGTTATTGAAAAGGTATTCTCCAATACGAAAAATATAAATGTATTTACTTTAATAAATTTTTTCCTTTATCTGAAACTCCAAACGTACAGATGGATATTTGAAAAGTTGCTTATTAATTTTCGTTAATTTACTTACAAAACTATTTTAAATGTTTAAACAATGTAATGACAATGATCTTGCAAACAAGACGCAAGAAAGTGAACAACGTTTGCCTTCTTGCAATAAAAAATTGTCATTGATATAATTTTCTCAATTTTTTGTAAGGATTTGTGCTATTGTTATAGAGTTTGTTGTTACTTGTTGCTATACTGGACAGTGCATTCATTTAATATGTGGTGAATATTTTTAATTGCTTCCTTTTTAATACTTGAGATATAAGAATCTTGAATCCTATACCGAATTATCACTTGCATGTTATAGATTCCACGTGTACAATATAAACTTTCCCAAACTTTCCCAGAGTTTGGACATAATTCCCTCTTTTCAGCAATTTTCCCGAATTTCCCAACTTTCCCAGGTGTCCAAACTATTGGGGTGGGAAGTGGGAAATACCGAAATCTTGTCTTAGGGTCATCATTTGCAGCAATTCTAAGAAACTATGTTAGAGGAAGAGAAATATTTTAACTTCCTGTGTTTTAAGAATACACGCTTAAAATCTGTTTACGTGCATACTATTTTGCAATTTACAGCAAATAAACACAGACCAAGCCATCCTAATTTACTATACATACACACTCTTTATCAGTAATACTATAGCTGTAGTACATTTACGGTGAGGAACTTTTCAGATTAAACGTCATCATCCGTATTTCATTTTACCTACAATGAATGCTAAATTGTGTTTTGGTATCCGATATTCGGCCGTTTGCTGAAAGTTTGAAAATCGCTTGCCAACAATTTTGTACATAAGAATTTATATGATTTATGTATTGTTTGAAAGAGGCTAAAAAAGGATGCTATCCGACCTCAACCAAATTAAAAAGATTTGCAACCTTTGTTACTGCATCGCTTCATTTTCTTAAAAATTGTACAATTTTATTTTCCTGTTAGGTAATTCAGGTGTTCCACAATAATTCAATTCAAATAATTGTATGTAATTATTGCTGACAAAAATAACGTTTCGCATGCAAACGCTTCGCAACACCTGATTTGATTTATATTTACGAATTTAATATTTATTTAATACCTTCCAATGTTAATTTTTCCGAAGCATCAAACAGAGCCTAGTCATTAATTACCTATCTAAATTGCTTGATATTCAAAACATATTACCAAATATTGAAAATTAGGGATTTTACTTCAAATTTTTGTAAATTAGAAAATATATTTCCGACGAGGCAACTGAATTTTTATTTACTGTAACATTAAGGAGTATGATTAAGGAGTATGACCCCGAAATTATTTTACCCTGTACCACTTAATTTTGAATCCCCATTTTTTCTAAAGTAAAGTAACATTATTTTAAACATGTAAATGTTGACTTGGAACTGTAAATATCTTCCCAAATTAAACTGATGTGAACAGTGTATTCGTATTTAACGCGGCATGAGAATCAGAATAGCAAATTTTGAAGACTAGACTACTCCCTATTGGCATTGGTCAAATCTTTTAAAATACCCGATTTCCGAGCATACTGTAAGTATTTCTTTACAACGGTTTTATCATCAGGAAGCCATTGGTGGATGTCAGGTATATTTCTTAAAAGTTTCTCAGTAATGCGGTAGAGCGGCTTTTGATCTATGATCATTGCTCCTAAAGCCGAAGCTTGAATTAAACCAGTTTTCACATCAGATTCAAAGGAGTCGATGAATAATGACAACCAAGGGTCATTTTCTTTATCTTTCATGATTACATCAAGGAACTCATCAGGGCCTACTAAAGTGGAGTCGTAGCCGAATTCAGAGAGTGCGTCAGCAAAATCTTTGCTGAAGAATGATGGCGGTGGTGTGAAGTTGTACACTCCCGATTCTGCACTTTCATTAAGAATCAATTTGACAGTTAGCTTTGAAGCGACATCTACCGGCATAAAATTCCAACCTCCGCCAAGATCGAGAACAATTTTATGGCGGACACTTAACAACAAAAAGTTCATGAAAGAATTCATCCCAATAGTGAATACCCCTGTTTGACTGTCTCCAGTTAATCCCAAATATCGAACAACTGTACAAGGAATGCCGCGCTCATTTGCCTGCCTTAACAATTTTTCGCAAACAAATTTAGTAATAACGTATCCCACCTTTAAATTATCACCGTTGTTTTCCTCCTCTGGCAAATCCTCGTAAAAGAAACCGTCATCAGTCAACCTGTTAACTGCGCTATATGACGAAGAATAGAAAAGTCTCTTTGTTTTCATATTGCAACAAAATCTCAATATATTTATTGTTCCTAAAACGTTTACTGAACGAATATCAGCGACACCTGTTTTTGATTTTGCGTATTTCTCCACGTGATTTGCTTTTATAGCCAAATGGATCACACAATCAATCTGGGAAGAAAGAGAATCGTAAATTTCTTGAGAAAGACCAAGATTCTTCTCTGTGATATTTCCAACCACTATGGAAAAGTTATCCATATCGACAAAAGTATCTAACTTGAATTTCTTCAAGTTTGCTAAAAGTCTTCGATGGGCTTGCTCAATGCTTTCCCCTCTGAGTAAACAAACAACCCGAACAGAAGTCTTTTCCAATAAATCCTTCAGAACATACATTCCAAAACGACCGGACGCACCAGTCAACAGAATAGTTTTCATATCTGAAGCTTTACCTTTAGAAGAATCTAAACCATTAATTTCAGCGGGTAAAATACTGTCTTGCTGTATTAGTTGTGCTTGAACTTCAAGTGCTGATGTTTCATTCTCCGTTTCAGATGTTTTTTTGATAGTTAAGGTTTGTTCTGCTAAATAATTACTCAGTTTATGAATGGTTGGATGGTCTAGCAGTGACGTTGCAGTTAGTGGAAGTTGTTTCCCAATAACATGTTGCATTTTGTTTTTCATTTCAACGGCCATTAATGAATCCAGGCCCATTTCTGAAAAGTTTTGAAATTCGTCCAATTGTTCTGATTCTGGGAGCCTTAATGTTCTTCTAATAATCTTTTCTAGATACTTTTTAATGTAAGCAACTCGTTCTTGGAGATTCAACGGATTGATTTCATTCCAGAAAGTATCAGAATTTGCATTAGATACAGCAGTTGTGTCTTCATCTTGTGCGTTAATTAATTCTGATAGAAATCCTCCTCTATCGCCAAAAGTGTCGACTAACAAAGGTGCATCTACCTGTACAACTGCCACCTGGCGCAAATTAGGTCGTGCCATGACATGTTTTAGTGCTGCAATTCCTTGTGCAGGGCTAAAAGCCATAAATCCAAAACCTGCTGCAAAACTGTGTTTCTTTTCGATTTTTGCAGCAGCTCCAATTTCTGTCCAGACACCCCAGTTGATGGTCTGCCCTGGTAAGCCAATAGAATGCCTGTAATGAATTAAGGAGTCTAAAAACATATTTGCTGCACTGTAGTTACTCTGTCCTGGTGGTCCAAATATTCCTGCTATTGAAGAAAATACTACAAAATGTTCTAAGGACATGCTTTTCGACAAATTGTGTAAATTCCAACCCCCTCTAACTTTTGCATTGAATACTTCTTCAAACTTTGCCCATGTTTGATTCAATATAGTTGCATCGGATATGACACCAGCGGAATGTATTATTCCCTTAAGAGGTGGCCATTGTTCAGTTCGTGATTTTATGGCGTCAAACAACATGGTGCATTGTTTTAAATCTCCCACGTCGGCTAACATGGACGCAACTCGGCAGCCTTGACCACGTAACTCTTTAATTGTTTGCGAGGCTTTTCCATCTGGTGGAGATCTAGCAACTAAAACTATATTTTTTGCTCCGCAGACTACCAACCACTTAGCTACCTCTAATCCGATTCCATGTAAGCCCCCAGTCACTAAATAAGTTGCCTGGTCGCTGAAAGTTAATTCACTGGAGAATTGACCAACCCCTTTAAAATCTGGCATTGTTAGTACTACTTTTCCAATGTGTTCCGCTTTGGCAAAGTAATTCAAAGCATCTTTTATTTGAGTTACTGGAAATCGCGAAAACGGCAAAGGATTTAATTTATCATTCAAAATACTGTGTTTCAATGCGTCTACGAGTTTTTTGGTTACCATCTCATCAACAATTTCCAAATCAATTATAGTGTACGCAACATCAGGTCTTAATTCTATGACTTCCTCGAGACGCCAAATATTGACTTTTCCAATTTCAATAAAACGAGCATTTTGTCCACAAGATTTCAATGTTGATTCTTTGAAGCCAGGGCCTGTTAAGGAATTTAGAACGACGTCCACACCTTTTCCATTAGTGACTTCATTTATCTTCTTCTCAAAAGTTAAGTCTCTTGAATGAAATACATGTTTAATGCCTAGTGATCTTAAATAGGCTCTTTTTCGATGGCTCCCAGCAGTTGCAATTATATGGGCGCCAATATACTTTGCAATTTGTATGGCCACCAAGCCTACTCCGCCTGATGCCACGTGAATAAGAACTGTTTCGTCTTTTTGAAGGTCAGCAGTCGTGACGAGACACAAGTATGCCGTGAGGAATACTGAAGGAATGGTGCATGCTTCTGAAAACGTAAAGTTTTCCGGTTTTAGCTGAATTAAAGTTTCATTTATGACCACGTGACTTGCTACGCAACTATTTTGTGAAATGCCAAAAACATGGTCACCCACTTTATATTGATAAATTGACGATCCAATGTCAGTAATGACACCAGAAAAGTCAGAACCAACGGACTCAAATTGAGTCTGATACATTTCGGGTTTTAAAATTACAAATAAATCCCTGAAATTGAGGGCTGTTGCTTTGACCAGAACTTCTACTTCATTGGACTTTAAGGAGACTTTTGATGTTGACTTAAATTGTACATCGGCGACTTTCTTGGAATTTGGTATTACTACAGTGTATTGTCCTTGTGGAAGCGTAAGCACAGAATTAGATTTTCCCATGCTGCACAATCGCATTGCAAATTTTTTATTTTTTCTGTAACAGCAAATACCATCTTCACCGCAGAATAGTTCATAAAATATTTCAGCGGCATTCTCCTTAGCAGATGTCTTAATCGTGTCTGGATCTATTTCAATCAATTTACCTGGTAAATGCGTAGCTTCATTGCAGGCCGACTTCAACAATCCTGCTAATGTTGCTTTGTATGGATGCATAGTTTTCTGATTGCCAACATTATAGATACCACTTGTGACCACGTACAATCGAAGTCTTACAGTGCCTTTCGACAGAAATTGTTTCATGAAACGGAGTGGTGGGAGACAAATTGATTTCTGATTGTCGCAGTCGTAATCCGAAATTCCTCTCAACAAACAACAGCCTTCTACGTTATAGCGGTCAAAAATGAAATTGATACAATTTTCAATTTCATTTTCAGCAGAGTAGTCTAAATAGAAATAATTTTCTAAATTCTCTCTACAATTTTTGGAATTATTAGTGTATTTAACCAAACAAACTTGTCTTCCAATAGACCTTAGCATTTCAGTTAAATGGATGTAGTGACCATCGTTGTCACATTCCAAAATCCATGTATTGGATTGTGAATTTAACGGCACATTTATTGTAGTATATTGTACTGAACGCGCTTGCGTTACAAGAACTGACGACGTTTCAAATTCCTCTGAAATGTTTTCTGATACGCTAAATCCGGTGTCGAAAAGAACCCTATCCCAAACGTCTTTAAATACACACGGATGATTTGGTCGTATTTCGTAATCGGTAAATTTCCAATAATTCGGCATTATACCAAAAATCATATCAATTGGTAATTGGGGACCTAAGGGCTCCTGTAAAAGGAGAAATCCACTCTGTTTCAGTAAAAGCCTGATATTGCCTATAGAATCGTGTAATTTAGCAGTCGCATGAATAACATTTGATGCAATGACTACATCGTAGTGATAGGGAGCAAATCCTTGTGCCAAAGGATCCTTTTCAATATCCAGAACTCTGAACTCCATATTATCGGTATCAGAGAAATTGTTTTCCGCTTCATTAGTAAAATGAGAAGATATATCTGTAAAGCAGTAACGAAAAGGAATTCCAGACATTTTGAGTCCCTGAGTGATTTCTCTAGACGTTGCTCCACTTCCGGCTCCGACTTCCAAAATTCTCACTGCTGACTCTGAATGCGTTTTGCAAGTTTTTTTGAAAAGAAGACGTATGTAGTGAGCCATACGAACGTTTGCGCTACTTACTTCGTCTCCTTCTGTATACAATCTAAGTGCGTTCAAGCTCGGATCTTCATTTCCAAAGAGCACGTTGTGTGGCGTAGTCCTCTCAAAGGCCACCTCATTAAATTGAGCTAGACAGTAGTTTGTAATATGGGTGCCAACATGTACTTTATTTCTTTTTATATTAATGTCCCTAATAATTTCGTTGAATTCTTGTGTAATTCCTTCAACTTCATTTAAATCTGGAATATATGCAGAAACTACAAATTCATCTGTATTACTGTTTTTAGTAAGGTATCCAGCTTCTACAAGCAATCCAAAAAATACGGATATAAGATTTTCGACGTTCATAGAAATTCCGCATTCTGTAATAACAGAATGACAAGTAAATGTGCTGGAAATTGAAGGTTTCCACCCGACACCTAATAAAAGTTTTATAACGAATGCGATGTTGAATCTACGATCATGTAATGGACGCAATTCTTTGAGACCTTCAACTTTGTCTTTCATGACTGCTTTCAGTTCTTGTAAGATATTATGATCTTTAGTAGATACAGCAGATAAGTCAACTCTCGACTGAAGAGGTCCATCTCTAGAACGCCAAACTTCTTGATACATTCCTGGTAACATGTTTCGTTGTGAATTAATAACATTCAAAAATGAACTCACGGATGTTTGCGCAAGACGGATTCCTTCCATCACCGCTAATAAAATGTTATTTTCGTTATATAATGAAACTTTTCCATTTGATTGTTCATTACCCCAAACTGCGTGTGCAAAAAACAGTTGAGATTTTTCCATTGAAAAACTCCTAAATTTTTCCACTGTCACTGGCAAGTGCAAATTAACATTTTCTTTGTCGATACTGAATCCAAATATTTGAAACATTGCGTCCAACATTATGGGATGGAAAATGTAGCCCTGAGCATTATCTTTTGGAACAGGAATTTCAGCCAAAGCTTCATTTTCACCTTTCCAAACGGTTTTTATACTCTGAAAGCTTTCTCCAAAACTAATACCAATTTCGGAAATCTGTTTGTAGACTTCGTTAGCTTTGTACTCGTTTTCGCAACGCTGCTTTATGTTTTCGATTTTTTCTGTATTAAGTCCTCCGAATTCTCTATCATCGACATCAACAATTGCTTCAGCATACCGTTTCCAACCTTTTTCATCGTTATATCCATTGAGATTTTGATATGAGAATACTCTAACTGCAATTTTGTTGTTATTGTCCTCTTGAGTAATAGGAGACGCCACAACTTGCATCTTGTAATGCTTTTCTAAGTCAAGTTCGAAAGGAGCTTCGATTATAAAATTTTCCACGGACATTGTTGACAAGGTATTTTTACGAAGTACATGATTCCCCGCTGCTAAAATCATTTCGAGAAATGCTGCTCCAGGGAGAATTGTTATGTTTGCTACTATATGGTCTTTTAAATATGGGAAGTCTTTTAATTTCAATGAATTTTGGTAAATATGGTTAACTTGGTCCGCCAAAGGCAGTTCTTTGCCAAGAAACGGATGCACATTTGGAGCAAAGTCTTCCATGTTAATATTTGTCCAATATTTTTGGCGCTGAAATGGATAGGTTGGCAATTCCAGCTTTTTTCGACCACTTATCATGTGTAACGATTTCCAGGTTATGTCGATTCCATTTATGTACAAGCTAACCAAGCCATTTAGCAAAGTGCTCCAGCAGTCTGTTCTCTTTCTGAGGGAAGGCAACCAAATGCTTTCATTTACAAAACATTCACTGGACATTCCCAAAGGCAATAAAACTGGATGCGATCCAATTTCTATGAAAACATTGCAACCGTTTTCAAACAAAGTTTTCATGCCTCCTTCGAAATTGACAGTTTGTCTTGCATGTCTACACCAATAAGATGAATCGATATCTCCTGTTTCTATTAACTTTCCGGTTGTAGCCGATACATAATTTATTCCCGGAATTGGAATTTTGTAAGAAATACTTTTCCCAAAATCATAGAATTGCTTTGCAATATTGTTCATTGCCCTTGAATGAAATGCATGGGTTGCAGCAAGCACGTGGAACTTTTTATTACACTTTCTACAGAAATCTTCAAAAAGAGTTATTGCGTCCTTATTTCCTGCAACCACTGTTTCCTCAGAAGAATTAACGACTGCTATATCTAACCAGGCATCTGAATTTAGATTTGAAAACTCTGAAATCATTTGTTGCACATCTTTCTTGGATGACTTAATTGCAAGCATTCCCCCAATTGGTAAAGTTTCAATAAGTCTACTTCGCTCAAATATTAAGCTAAGCGCATCGTGCAAATTCAAAATTCCCGCTGCAACGGAAGCAGCAAACTCACCTACACTATGCCCTAAAACAAAGTCGGGTTGGATACCAAAACTATTCCACATCTTCAACAGAGAGTATTCAATTACAAAAATTGACAACTGGCTAGATATTGTTTGTTCCAGTAAATTATTTGACTCTTCTGACCAAAGCGCAGCTTTCAAAGAAATACCGTGCTTTTCCAAATGCATTTCGCATTCGTCGAATGTACTTTGAAATGTAACATTGGATTCGTACAAATCTTTACCCATTCCTACATATTGTGAACCTTGGCCAGTGAAGAGAAATGCTATTTTAGGTTTATTAGATTTCAGAGCTCCTACCGAAGTGTTGAATACATCTTTATTTTGTAAAGAAGTAACAATTTCCGCAACACTTCCACCCAAAAATGCAGCCCTGTGTTTAAAATGAGCTCTTCCTGTTGCAGCTGTGAAGGTTACGTCACCTAAATTAACTTCCGAATTTCCTTTAAAATATTCTACGTAACTTTTACATAAATCGTGAAGGGCGTTTTCTGATTTTGCCGATATTGGTAGAATGTAGTGCTTCTGACTGCTTCCTATGTTTCTGTTTACCTCAGTAAATCCCCAATTTGGAGGTTCCTCTAAAATGGCATGGACATTCGTACCACTTATTCCGAATGAACTTACACCTGCCATTCGAATTCGCTGTGAATTCCTTTCCCATTTTTGGGCTTCAATTGGAATTACTGATGGAATAATATTTAAATCAATATTTGGATTTAAAGTGTCAAAATTCGTGTGAGGTGGAATAATTTCGTGTTTCATGGATAACAAAACTTTTAAGACTCCCGCCAAACCTGCAGCAGATTCAGTGTGTCCAGTGTTTGTTTTTACAGAACCCACAACTAACGGATTTTTCCTGTCAGGTGAAGCATATGCGGCTGCTAGAGCGGCAAATTCAATTGGATCTCCAACTGGTGTACCTGTTCCATGAGCCTCCACATAATCAACATCATTCGGATCAATAGAGGCGTTTTTTATTGCCTCTTTTACCGCAATTTCCTGGCAGTGCTTACTGGGTGTTCCAAAACTAGAAGTAGTTCCCTCATTGCTCAAAGCAGAGCCCCTTATGATTCCCATAATGCGATCCCCACTTTTGATGGCATCAGAGAACCTCTTTAAGACAATTACCGCCACACCCTCCGCCCTCCCAAAACCATCCGCCTTTTCATCGAAGGTTTTGCAGTGGCCATCTTTTGCCAGAATGGGGATCACAGAGTAGGGAAAGTTAATCACCAAAATGTTGGCCCCCAAAACGAGGGACAAATCTGTTTCACCCTTCCTTAAACTATCACAGGCCAAATGAAGGCCAACCATGGATGAGGAACATCCGGACTCTACCGCAATATTTGGTCCATTTAGTCCCAAAAAGTAAGACACGCGAGCAGAAGTAGCAGAAAAGGCGTTTCCCAAGACCACGTGGTGAAAGTCCTGCGCAGAGGCACTTTCAATGACAAGTCTTTCGTAGTCGTGAGTCCAAACTCCGGTAAAGACTCCAGTGTTGCTATTCTTGAGTGAATGTGGGTTGATGGCTGCATTCTCTAGTGCTTCCCAAGCCACTTCCAGCAAAAGTCGTTGCTGTGGGTCCATGAAAGTGGCTTCTCTAGGACTGATTCCAAAAAACTTTGCATCAAATTCGTCGATGGGACATTTTAAGAATCCTGCTTTTGATTCCGTGAATCTTGAATCATTTTTCTGGTAATGAAGCAACCTTTCCATTGGAACTTTTGTAATTCCATCACCACCGCTATTTATTAGATCCCAAAATTCTTCACTGTTGTTGGCTGCAGGGAATCGGCAGCTGTGGCCAATAACTGCAATAGATTCCTTATGGTAACTTTTAGAGCTTATCTTCCGAAATATGTTTTCCTGAAATTGATTAGATAAATAATTGAATTTTCATTTCACTTTACTCCAAAATATGCCATAATGCCATTCACTCAATATGCTTATGCTTATTTTGTATTTTAGTTATATGTCTACCTTAAACGGAGTTAACTGCATGTGGCTTTTAATGATTTCATCGTCTTCACAATCAATTATTTTGGTGTCATATAATAACCTGTACCTGAAATATTATTGTATAGCCGCACGAATAAGTAACTCAATTAGAATTTAACACAAGTAGATACAAATTGCAGTGCATACTATCTTATTGATACCCCACGTCTTTATAATTCCTCATATGGAACATTTTCACGCAAACCCCGAAATTATAATTCTGCACCCCTATTTTGTGAAAATTAAGTAAAACTGGCATACCCATAATTGAGTGCAGATTTGGAAAGGTCATAATTATAACAGGGCGGTAACAGATGGAAGGAAACATCTTGGTTGTTTCTTCTTTGATCCAACAAGTCATCAAAAAGTTGGTATACTTAAGAAAACAAAATTAAGAATTTAATTGTTAAAACTAGAATAAGTATTCATTTTCTCCTACACTCTCAGACAATAATATAGTTTGACTAAAAATGTGCGCAAAACTTACGCGTCTGGAATTTTTTGCTGTCAGCACGGGTGGAAATGCTTTTGAACAAGAGATAACTTGGTGACAAAACGAATAACGAAAAGTCGATCTGTTTGGAGCTATTTCCGAATGAGGTTGCTGCAAAGTTTTCCTTCAAGGAGAAGAGCTCGTCACAGTTCTTTATAACCTAATGCAATATTTAAAATCCTAATGTTGTTCTTTTAATAATAGCCAGCTTTTAATTTTGGTACTTGAATTTAAAAAGAGTTTACCCTTTTAGTTGGGTGAAGGATAACGCATTTGGAGTACATCTGCAGATTGCAAGCCGACATTTTTAGGAGATCGGTCGTATTCCAATTATTTCTTTCCGGTAGATATTGAGGGAGAACAGCATCAAAATAAGATGACAATTGATCACTTAAACATTAGGTTTTGTTAATTTATTTCATAAAATTAGAATTTTTTATTTTCTATGTTGAAATGATATTTATGCTGATTTAGTTTTGACTTAATTTTACTTACCCTTCATTTCGAAAGATTTCGTAAGATGTTAGAATAACGAGTTCTGCAATAGTTGCCGTTTGCAGTATGGATTTTGCCAACGTGATTGCTTCTTTGGTTGTTTTTTCATTAGTGGCAAATGTCACCCAAGCCTTCTTAGTTCCTACAATATATTTAAAAGTTTAAAATCATCGAAGAGAGATTATCTTTACAAGGAATAAACTTTATATACTAAATAGGCAATGGATTAATATGTATTTGCTATTAAATGTTACGATTCAGATCAAATAAAAATTTTCTGGTCGTCTGTAATAGTAATAATGCTTATTTTTGCTGGTTTACCTGAAGACATTTCTGTATTTTACAAAAATGTTATGCTAATGCTTGCAAGCAAAATATTTTTGCGATTGTTTGAAAACAAACGATGATTAAAATACAGACTCCTGGCGTTAATAAAGGAAAGAAACGCAAAAGCGCTTCTATTTGTAGTTTTTCGCTAGTAATTATAATCCTCTTCACCATGATAGCTGTACGTTTTTTTAATAATAAATATTTTGATGTCTTTTTAAACGCATTACATAGACAGTCAAACAAAACATTCCAGCATTATTCTTTAAGTTAGTCATCTTATAATTCCCTTGACACAAATACATTCCCATGTTTTAAAAACCCATTGTAATTATTCGTTATAATTGTGTAATAATCAACACTATCTTTTATGCGAAAAAAATATTTCTGAGTTTTTATTATACATCCTTTTCATTGTTGTTCGGTATTTACAATTACGTCTTTAAGCAATAAAAAGCACAAAAACTTTTAAACAAGATTTTATCATTTCACAATGGTATATTATGTGTGTCATCCAATTATGCTCTTTATTTCTGGAAGAATATTTTTTGGGAAGACATGCAAATGCAATTTCCTAGTTTTAAACTCGTTGTAATTTCTACTATCTCACGATTAATTTGCAGTAAAATTAGTAAAAGTAAATTAAAGAAATTTATGATTTCACGCAAAGCAAATAAAACTATCCGCTATTTACGACTTTTGAAATTCTTATTCTTATATAGTTTATATGAAAAAAGAGCTTTCCCAGGTTATGATTATATTTATCACTATGTAAGTCCAATAACTACAGGGTAAAACATATTGCAGGTTAAATTCTGTGAGACTCGAGGCTGGCTGTCAAAATTAACAAATAATGCGATATTTTCAATAGGCCATTCATTTATATAGTTTATTTTATTACTTTTTTATTTTCTTGTGTATCTTTTATGCACGAAACAACAAATCCATTATTATGGAATGGATCAAAGTAATACAGCTTGCTTAGATGGGCAAAATTCTTGCATTTTGAAAATCCTTAATTTAAAATACATATTTAAAATTCCTTTTAAAGTATTTTGTGAAATCATAAGAGATTATAATTTTTTATCCTCAAACATAAAAATTATCATAAATTTTATTTATTCGCTTGCTTTTTCCTGTTACAATTAAATGATAAATATTGGCATTAAGATGTAAAGGAAAGACCACATATTCTAAGAAACATATAATAAATCGGTTTTGATGTTGAATGCTTTGAATAGATATTTTAAATATTAATATTAAACATATACATAGTAGACGCTATAAAACTAATAGAACCACTCAGTCTGCTTTTTCTACATAAACCGATTTTCAAATGTGAAGAACATTAAATTTTTGCACAATTCAGGAAAATATTCATTCCGATAAGAAGGATGCTTATGTCTGAAAGAATTGATAAACAAATTATTGTTTTTTTTCAATTTCAATTCAATTTAAGATTAAGATGTGATCATAGAATTAGGGAATTATTTCAATAATAAAGGAAAGTACCACGAAAAATGTACTATATTTAGGAGCACGTTAGAATTTCAAAAGTAGTACAATTCTTCTCGCCACCGGGATGTGCATACCACATTAAATTTGGTTCAGTAGTTTGTATTTTGCCAGGGATAAGAGCGGTACCTCCATTTTTAACTTGAATGTTACATCTGCCAATGTAAAGTGTTTCTCCATCTACAAATCGGCCACCTTTAATAGCATTTCTTGGAATAGTGCCTTTGCTTTTTACCCATTTTAATCGAGCATTCTGTGGGTTCGTTAAGAATTCAACATTCTTTGTGAATTTTGGTTCAATATCATAATCAGGTAACCAGCATTCTCCGGTTTTAATCTTCCCTTTTCCAAGAGATATGTCTCCTTTATAATATGCCCGGCAACTGTATAAATCATCCCCATTTCCTCCTCTTCCTGCAACTACCGGATTACTTTTGCTGTTTGCTCGAATTTGATTCACAAATTGAAAACGATATGAATAACACCCTGTAAATTAAAAGAAATTGCAAATTATAATAAATTTTCAGCAAATTTTAACAAATTTTCAGCAAATTATAATAAATTTTAACAAATTTTCAGCAAATTATAATAAATTTTAGCAAATTTTCACCAAATTATAATAAATTTTAACAAATTTTCACCAAATTATAATAAATTTTAACAAATTTTCACCAAATTATAATAAATTTTAACAAATTTTCACCAAATTATAATAAATTTTAACAAATTTTCAGCAAATTATAATAAATTTTAACAAATTTTCAGCAAATTATAATAAATTTTAACAAATTTTCAGCAAATTATAATAAATTTTAACAAATTTTCACCAAATTATAATAAATTTTAACAAATTTTTAGCAAATTAAGACATATTAGAATAAAACAAGTCATTTCTCAAAAAAAAAATTTATTTTTTGTTATTTGGAAAATATTATTATTATTTGCAATTACTGTACCACATACTTACCTCCACATTTATTCATATCGTTCAATTTTTCAGCATCTAGTACACCCAAGAGTCCGTCAGCAGAGTTACAACCATCAACGTCTTCCAATGAAGGAACACGACATTTTCCGTCACAAGAGAAATGCATTATACTTCGGTAGTCATACAAATGTCCTCCATTTAAATGTTCATATTTTTTTTCTAGGCAATTCGATGGCTTTAAATATTCATCTCGGTCATTTCTTGCATGTTCATGTCCAAAACATAAAGTATGGCCCATTTCGTGAATCATTGTGTGTGCATCTCTGCACTGTCCAAATGTCGATGTCCTTTTTTTGCCAGTGTAGCAATTGTCAGAGGAAGCACAATCAATGTTGACGTCTTTTACAAAATGCACGTATGCTGATTCGGAAGTGCGTGGATACCAACGAATACACGTTTTGTTATGGTAGTCACTTATTGCTATATCTAATTGCGCTCGGTCTGCACTGTCAAATGAGGAATCTACGACATAAGGTACTCTTGCTCCCGGCCAAAAGTTAGAGTCGTCTGGTTGAATTGGGACCTGTGTTTGTGGCTTCTGGCACTGTGGAAAAATTTAACTCTCAAATTTACAAAATGTGCTTAAATCTTTTATTGTGTTATTCAATGTATACATGGTGACATGGCAAAATTTGTTTTTCCCTTTCAAAATTCTTTGGGAGAAAATGAAATAACAACGGATTTTTACCAAACAAGACTTCAGGAGCAATTTCGAAAAGAAATTGAAAATTGCCAAAAAAATAATTTTAAAATTTAAAAAACGCAACTTTGAAATTTAAAAAAACACAATTTTGAAATAAAAAAGCGATTTTGAAACAAAAATAATAGTTTTGAAATATTTTACTTTTCTTACTGTGAAATTACCGTTTGCCTTATGCCACCCTGTAGTCAGTAAAAGTGTACTGGGCGTTCCTCTACTTACTTTTTTGTGCTTTTTTATGACATTTCTGACTTGACTGTGAATTTGTACTGTGGCAAACAATATGTAAAATACTGCATTAAGAAAATTCATTGTGCGCAACTTAAAACGGGTATACTGATTCACTGATACTGAAATGCTAAGCTAAGCACTTAACAAATTCTCCACTTAAGTTTTGCACACGTGTGAGTCATTGAACGCTGTATTCGTCTGAAAGTAATGAACAAAGTTAATTGCAAATCTTCACATGATATAATATAAATGTGTTTCATTAATTATTATATCAGATATGCATACATCATCTGGCTTAGTGATAATTATTCAATTTACACGACTGAAACACAATCCGGTTACTGTTGCAGCAGCAGTACCGTTTCTGAATTAGTCATTATATTAGCATTCATAAATACAAAACCAATTTATATGTTAATACACCCTGTAATGGTAGTAATAGGAAGAACTGCTGTGTCATAGAACTATAAGGAGAGGCACCTGTACTACAATACTCAATTACAACATTGTGCACGTAAGATGTGATGCAGAAGAGGATTAATACATTTCAAAGAAATTATGCTTGATAACGAATACAATTTCAAAACACGTCCAAATCTGTCAAAATCCAAATCAATGCCGTATTAGGTATAATAAAAAAATTAAATGCGCATTCTTCTTCCCCACCAGGAATATTCTACACAAATGTGATCTGTATTAAATAAAACTTGCAAAGTTTGGCGATTATAAAAATGCTGTAAAAAGCTATCCTTAATCAAATTAAGTTGTGCAATATATGAAACCTATACATACAAATCAGCAATAACTAAAGGAAAACAACTCACAGTACAAATAATTATGAGGTAAACAAGATTTATTATACAACCTAAGTATGTAATTGTTGCGGGCACACAAATCACAGGGTGTTGTGGGCCTATTATATATATTACAGTGTTCTAATTCGTGCACACGAAATTCATTTCATGCTTGCACCTGCATGAAATGCACAAAATGCTTGAATATACCTACACTATTTTATATAGGTAGACTATTCTATCCTGGTATCCATTGCAATTCCCATTTCGTGCATTTTGTGCACTGCACAATTTCCATTTCATGCGTGCACTGTGCATTACATGGAGTGCATTTTATGCATGTATGCACATGCCAGTACACTGATATATTATAATATTTTACAATCATAAGAATCAGTTTTTCAAAGGGAGCTTGAATATTTAGCTATGCTCTTTCTCATCCAAGGCAGAATTCTGAAGAAGGATTCTGTTGAAATCCCCTTTGCTGTCAGTTTCTGTTTGAATCATGTGTAAAAGCCATAATTACATGTAGAATTGTGTGTTAAGAAAAGCCGGCAACCGCGTCAGACCGACATCCCAAAAAACTGATGCAATTTTAGTTCCCATTCTCACACAAACAATTTTACCTTCGACATTTTAATCCAAAACTGCTCTTTTTGGCATCCACTCTATAGAACCATATTATATACGTATTCGTTTATATTTATATGTACAGTCCTTATTTTCTCACAGTTACCTCACTTTACACTATAATGTGGTCGTGCTACTACTACTGATGCGAACTTGTGGAAAATTCACAGAAATACCCAGCAAGAGCTTTGAAAATGATAGTTTGTGGTTACAAGGGAATTTGTATTAAGTATGTAGCATTAGTGGAAGAATCTTAGCCTTAATAATTATAATTGCTGGTGCAACAATTTTCCTTTGTGCATTTGGTTGGTTTTGCATTCAGACAAAAGAAATTCTACCACATATACTGACTAAATCTCAGTGCTCTCTTTGAATTTTAAATTCTTTCCAAGAATTAGTGTCCTCCACAAGGAAATATGGGATTTGTGAAAAACTTTACAAAAGTTATAACACTGGGCGGGATACTCTTTTTGGTGATGTTAGACTTCCTAAAATATCGATTTCGAAAAAAATTCAACCAATTAAATCGGGTTGAAGAGAAAATTCTTGGGAAGGTGGTTGTGATCACTGGAGGAAGCCAAGGAATGGGAAAAGCGTCTGCTTGGGAATTTGCCAAACGAGGGGCCACCGTTGTCATCGGGGATGTCGACATGAAAGGGGGAATTAAAACTGTGCGCGAAATTCAAACCGAAACAGGAAACGAAAACGTGGTACGTTTTCCTTCATTTTACTCTATTTTTTAAAAAAACTTTAAAAAGCGTGTTTTTCAACCATATGATTAAAATTGTTTGAAATTTACTGGATTGGATATTATATTGAATGAATGAATTTTTCCCACAGAAAATCTTTCGTTTGGATTTGGCTGATATGGATTCTGTCCAAGAATTTGCAATTAAAGTTTCCAAAGAGTATCCAAAAATAAAAATCTTGCTTAACAATGCTGGAATAGCACCGTCACAGGATAATTTGTATAAAAAGACAAAAGATGGGTTCAATATGAATGTCGCCGTTAATTACTTGGGTCATTTCCTCCTCACCAATTTGCTTATCCCAAATCTTCAGAACGAAAGAAAATCCAGGTTTGTTGCCGAAACTGGCTACATATAACAGTTTAAACTCTGTACGTATTTTTATTCTAAATAACTTTATCTTTTCAGAATAGTTTCAGTATCCTCAACCTTGCAAATGATATCAGAATTGGACGTGGATGACCTTATGATGGAAAAATCGGGGTTTGGGTTGGCCGATGGAATGCCTTACTGCAACACCAAATATTGTCAAGCTCTCTTCACAAAGCAACTTTCAAAAATTCTGATAGGAACAGGAATTCACACCTATGCACTTTGCCCAGGTCTCGTGTCTACAAACATCGTTCGAGATTACAGAACTATTTCTTCTATATTCTGGACCATAATTCTAAAAGCAATTGGAGTGTCTCCTAGTGAGGTAAGTAAATTAAATTATTATCTTAAATTCAGCAGCAGTTAATGAAAGAAATAAAGCACTTTATGCTTTATTTTCAAAATTTTGGCAAAAATACTGTTTGGCTAATAACTATTTCATTGTCCTTCTAGGCTGCCTCTAATTTCATATTGTACTGTGCCCTGGAAAAGAGCATTGAGGGTGAATCGGGGAAAATGTACCGATTCCGAAATCATTATCGTGCAGCGAATGAACGACTGGATGACAATTTGGCTCGAAAACTTTGGGAGAAAAGTGCTGAACTAGTCAAACTGGAAGAGAGGCTCAAAAATTAAGTCCTATACGTGATTTATGAACAATCTCATTGGGGAGGAACGCCAAAAAAGAAACGTGGGCTAAAAATAATGCTTAAGATGCCATTACAGATTCAAAATTTGCCATGTAATACTTCACTTATTTAAAATACAGGTTTTCATAAAATCATTGCTCTTTACGATATTTTAAATGTTTAATAAACACTTCCGTAATTCATTCTGCAATTCAATATTTATTGTTTCATATTTTGTAATCAATTCCTTGTATTATATATTTTACATTGAACATTTCTGTATGCTCACATTAGTACAGTTAGTCTTTACTAACATTTACAGATTTCTTAGATTTCCAATCTTACAAACAACCATACTAAGAATAATTCATTACAGATACAAAATAAACTCTGCTAACAGATTCAAATTTTGACCTGCAAAATTTTGTAATCATTTAGCAGTGCAAAAGCTTAACTTAAAATAAATCTAAATTGCTAATTGGTAGTGCCACCAAAGCAGCAAACACATATTGACGGAGGTTACGGGAATTATTATGCGTAGTAGCACGATGAAATGAAAATATTATTCAAAACTGTTAATTGTTCTTCAGTAAATTTTGGTTTATGTGACTCCCAATCCAAGTAATGAGTACTGCGGAAACTCAGCAAACATTTGCGAACCGAGTGCTGAAATTAAAATATTATTTATTGGAACATTTTGATGTAACTTAATTTAATTCCTAATTGAGTTGGAATTAACTTACGCAAATTGGTTGTGGGTCATTGAGGTGAGCTGCCAGTGAAACAATAATCGAAGGCAGGAAATCAGGTACTGTATACGGATAAGCGTCAACGAAGGCACAAAGACCCAGAACAGCAGAATGATATTTCTCCATTTCTTCATCCCGTGAAAATAATTCACCATTCAGTCTTTTCAATCTCTTTCTTTGCTTTGCGATATCTTCGGCGGTTTTATTCAATTTATTCTGTTTATAGTAAGTTTTAAGTAAACAATAATTTATAATAAACAAAATTATTAATACATACTTTTAAGAAATCGTTTTTACACTAAATAATAATAATTGGAATTACCAGAAAGACCATTGGGTCTGCAACAATGCGGCAATGCAAAAATCCAGAAAAAACTTTGGCTGCTAGTTCTCTTACTTCCAGATGTTTGTCTTCCAGCAATTTCAAAACAATTTCCACCAACTGCTCCCTCCAAGGGAAATTTGTGGTCACAACACTTACATTGTTCCAAGCAAATACCTTTAGAAATTCCAAAACCGAAAATCTTGCTCTCCACAAATTTGCATTAGCACACTGAAAGAAGAATGCAATTAATTACAACCCAGATAAAAATTCTATGCCTACAATACAACGATTTAAATGTTTGGAAAAGGCGAACCTCCTTTAAAATTTTGAGTACTTCGTCCATGTAAGAAATATTGACCACATTTCCGGCCAAACATGCCAAAGTTTCAAAAGAAAGATTCGCAACTTCGGGATCATCTTCATAATTTTCCAAATGGAAAATAATAGGTATGAATCGGTACACAGACAACGGAATGGAAGAATTCAAGGTCAAATACAAAGACTTAATCCATTCTGCCACTATAATGTACAATGGAAAAAAGGTGTACTGTTATTTCTAACGAATTCAAATAATTTTGAATAAAAATATAATAAGAAGTTTGCACAATTATCAGAAAAATGTAGATTTTTGAAAGTTACCAGTTTTATAAAGTAATAGGAGATTTTTAATATTTGGTAATTCTCCGTTTTGATCAAGGCCTTTGGTAGATACCAAGTTTTCCAGAAATTTTAAACGCCCAAGTAGAGAATGAACAAATGGTTCAACTTTTAGACTGGAGTGAGAAAGTTGTGTAGGCAGTTTTCCTTCCCATTCAAATACTAAAGCTAACATACTACAAATAAAAAATTAGACAGTTAATGTATTTGAAGTATTTTTTGAGATGTACTTCAAAAGCCAATAAATTACCAGCCAAGTTTCTGTCTTATATTTAAATATGGACTGGGAGAGTCGCAGAAATTTGTTAGGAAGATGTCCAGAGCGTTCCAACATAGTTCCTCAGACCTCCATAGCGTAGCCTCAATTATTTTGCAGTAAAATACCAGGTCTCTGTAAAACGAAACTTAACATTAAATATTTTGAAGACTTTCCTAGTAGCTGCTTGTATTTAAGGGCAACTATAAAATATTTCCATTTTTTACAATTTAATAATCATTTTAGTTGTAATTAAGTTACTGCAATGTTGGACTCACCTGAAAGCATTTACAGATGTCAAATCCGCAGTTGACAAGCTTCTGATGAATCTCCCTCGAAAATATTCGATAAGAAAGCTGAATTTATTGGGATCTCTTCGCATCTAATAAATTAGAACTTGAAAATAAGTCTTGGTATATAGTACAGTAAAAGGAAAGGTAAGAAATTGAATTTTTTTTCAATATTTTATTAGAAATAATACTTTGGGGCAAAATTACTGTGTGAATAAAACGAATGTTAACTTACAATTGCATTAGGTAGGATGGACATCTGATTACCAATGGTTTCTTCAGTAGAGTTATCCAGACATTCATCAAGTATTGGTTTCATTTTTGTCCACACCTGACAAATGGATTTCTCGCTCCACAATTTCATTCCCCCCAAAATTTGGCAAACTACCACCATAGCACATTTTGCTTTATCTTTATCCTTACTGGATGCATAAGGAGTGATAAGGCTCAACACAACATCTAATGCTTCTGGTCCCTGATTTCTCGCTAACAAGTACCAAAATTTTCCCCCGATTTCTCCTAAAACCAAGACTTCCAGTAATTTCTCAACGTAGTCCGAATTTTGAAAATATTTTTCCGTTGTTTTCAGCATGATCTTTTGATTCTCACTTTGATGACTCATGTCATCAAAATTATCGGGAGGCATCTTCAATTGCAATTTTTGTGGCAACGTCCCAGAAAACACGGCTTCGTTGATTTTATGCAAATACAAACTTCGTTTACTGTTACCAGACCAGTTAGGAATCGTTATTGCTTCCCTGGGGGACGAACTCTCATTTTCTTCAGGAATTTTGTACTGGAGAAGTGACGCAATACTTTTCCCCTGTAAAATATCCACAAATTTTATTTCCCAAATGCTAATACGTATTTAGTATCTAAAAGTATAAAAGTCCATGAAATAAAAGTATTAGAAACACACTGGTTCCAGGTAGATGTTTCCACAGTCTATTTCCACAGACAGGTATTTCCTTTTCCAGAGAAGAATCACCAAATTAAATAGGCAATGTCCTGCCTACAAAACAAAATCAAAATTGCCACCGATCTATATAGAAATTAATTTAAAAACTCTCGCCAAAAAATGATATTCAATGTTAGCAATTGAAAAACGTTTGGTAACTCTAACTCAAATAATTTTATCTGGCAGCAAATATTATTTCCTGTCAAAAACATAACTTCTATACGAAAAAATCAATTCTTTTCAGAAAACAAATAAATTCAGTCTTTAGAAATTATTCGTTTGTTTTCATTGAGAAATTTTCCTTGAGAATCTTTAAGAAAAGAAGTTTTCCTTACCACTCGAACTTCTAATGGGTTTGCAATAAGCGTTTGAAAAATGGAATCCATTAGTTTTTCGGAAAGAGGAAATCCTTTAACTTTAACGAGAGTCGTCAACATTTCTAGGCACAACACACGTCTTCTCCAATGACTTTAAAAATAAACCAAAATTACACATTTATTTTAAATTTACGATCCCTCCTCTATCTAAACGTGCAATCTTACTTATTACTGTCCGAATGTGTCGCGGTCAGATCCTCCACCAGTTTGTGAAAATAAAACTTATCCTCTGCAATCGTTTTCTCTATTACAGTTTGCATTTTAGAAGAATCGTAACCCTCAAGGTTTCCTTCAGAGACTATAGCGTGGATACATCGATTGATTATCTGTTCATTCTAAACAATAACGAAACAGAAAAATTAAATACTAATTAAAATATGCTTAATTTACGTGAAAAAAAGGAATAGACCTTACCTGGACGAGTATTTCTATTGGGCGATGAATAAAATACAAAGTGAGTGTATTTAGGATATCTTGTTTTCCTTTGCTGATGGTTTGTTTGTCCGAGGGTGGACTATTTACTAAGGCCAGCCAGAGATATTGAATTGCTTCCCATGAATTAAAAGATTGAGTCTTGCTCCAAAAGTACCACAAAGTGTCCATTACCCCCTTAAATGTAAAAATTCAATTTAAAATACTCTGAGATAAAAATATTCAGTAATCCTGGTTTACAAAAGCTGATTTCAAACTGACCTCGTATTCATGAACTGGGATTCCTAGTTGCAATTTCTGTACAAAATATCTAGACAAAAGTCCTTGCAAAAAGTTATTTTCTTTCAGGATGATCTGAAGATTTGTCTGAGCAAGAAGACGAACATTGGAATAACGGTGAACACAAAGATCTAGTATTTTCTCTAGTACTTTGTTATGATACTCGGTCCATGTTGAATAATTATTCCATCTATTTAATACAGTACAATGTGATTAAACATTTTAAATGCTAGAAATGTTAATTCTTGATTGTCAATTTACCCGTAAATATTCAAATGACGGAAATAGGTTTTGGACATCCAGTCTACCCGCCACTTCTTTTTGGGATCCAGAACTCTTTTTATCTTTGTATGGAAAAAGGGAAATTGACTCCCAACTGAAGAACGGAGCAGTGCGCTCAATCCCTAAATAAAACGAAAAAAAATTACCACTTTATGATTCTACATATAATATTTGTTCAGAAATAAATTACTCCTTACAGATAAGACTTCTGAAAACGCATCGACATCATCTTCCTTAAACCTTGTTAAGTAAACCAAGACATTTGATAAAATGTCAAAATATCTCTTCTTCGCATTTTCATTCATCCCAGGAATTGGAAGGTCCATTTTGTGAAATATACTGATTTTTGATCGATGGGCTACCAAATCCACCGGTTTCCTTTTTCTGAAAACAAATGTTTTAAATATATATTGTTCAAACTCTTGATGTCGAAGAAAAACGGATTTTTCTCAAAGTTCGTTATTAGTGCAATATCCTGCTGTCAAATTACAAAATAGAGTCTCAACTGGAAATATAGAAAATGCACCCGTAAGCTAAACAGTAAAAAGTTCACCTGTTAATTGGATTATCATCCAAGAAATTTTCCCTAAAGCAAATTCCTCCTTCAAGGTAATTTAAAATTGTTACATATTTTAGGAGATTTTTGTTTAGCTCTTCATCTGTTTTCTGTAAGAGCTGAATATCCTTCAGATAAGCAGAATATTGAACAAATTTCCTTAAATAAATGTCTTTTGCCCAATTCAATTCTTCCTGAGAGGGAATGTGCCATTCTACGTTTCCTTTAGAGTGCGCATCATCTTGCAATGGCATCCCCCAATCCTATTATAATTTTAAAAAGAATTACAAGTTCCTAACAGATATTTCAGAGAAATTTTGAGCAGTGTTTTATGTATCATACCTTAACGGATAAGTAATTTTTATCGTCGTAGTCAGTTTCTGAGCTTTTACATTCCAATGGATAAACTTCTATCAAATTTCCAAGGAGGTTTGACAAAAGCAATCCAGAGTATGACCACACTTTCTTGGATTTCACTTCCAAAGCGACTTCCAGAACAGATTCAATATCTTTTCTGTATTTCACAAGTTTACTTCCATTTGTTTGAAGAATCTGCAAAATTATCCGTTTCATTAGAAGGACTACGTAAAAATTACTTAAATACAGTAAGCTCGCTAAGAAATCCTTTCCTTACGTCTTTCAAAATCCTTAGACGGTATAAAATCGTTTCATCGACATCATCTTCGCTGAGTATGTCCACTTCACTGATAATTGCATCCTTCACCAAAGAGCATACTTGGCTCAAAACTTGTGGGAGAAGTAAATCAGGTCTCGCCTTTAAGATGCACGATTAGAAGTAGAATAAAAATACGTAAGACGTTAAAATTAGTTAAGAAAATAAAAAATACCGAAATAAATTACTTACATAAGTATATGCATAGCAAATTATCATCACTAATCTTCCAGAGGCATTCATTCCGAATGTTTGGTTTAGAATCAAAGGAATTATTCTATCAATAGCAATCTACGATTCAAAGTACACTCGTTTTGTATTTATTGCATACTTCATAATTTGATTAGTAATGCACATTTAATATGTATAATTGGTAGTTAGTTTAAAAGCTTTCTTACTTTAAACATTCGTGTTGAGGATTGCATAGCTAGCCTGCAGACACAATTGCGAAACGCATTTTCCAAAAGTTTTGTCTCTTCCGTACGATCAGTTTGACCGGGACAGTCAAATTCTCTTGTGTTCACGTAATTGTAAGTTTCAATCAGGGAAATTATCTTGTCGAAAAACTGTTCCACAAAACGCTCAAAAGATGCTGTTGCCAAGCACAGATCCCGCTCATACTATTAGAAATAAATACAATTACAAATTATAGAAGTTATTACAGCAAACATTTTTAAATTAAGATATTTAAATAACACTATTGGTGGAAACCAATTTAAAAAATTATCTTTGTTACAATATTTTAATTTGTTAGTGAGACTTACAGCATTTTGGACGGTAGGAGAAAGTCCTGAGCAATCAACAATTGGAACCAAAGCGAATATTTCGGTAAAACATTCCAATGCGCCAACAGTTTGATCCATATCATTAGGATTCTATTTGATTTCGAAATAAATTAATACAATTAATCAAGTGTGGCTCAATTTTACTAAGTTGGAGTACCATTTAAAAAATCTTACTAAGGCTCCGAGCAAACTTTGAAGAAAGGCGGGTAGGAGATGTCTTCCGTCATAACCGTCAGTTTCCTCTCGGCTGCTTAACATTGGTAGACACACTCTCTTAGCCCAGTTCATCGTTACAAGAAACTTTTTTGCCTCAGTGACTGTCCCCAAGAGACTAGTATATCTATTTTTTAGGTTTTGAAAATTTCAAATTTCTTTATTTAATAAAAAAAATTGGAATTTTTGAAAAGGTAATGTGTAAATTCATTATTAAATTTAATGTACTTACTTTTCCATTACAACAGGAACAATTAAGTTTGGTTTCATTTTTGCTAGGTATTCTAAAGATGTTCCGGAGTTTAAATACAAATCCAGAATAATGGATGACGTCATTTTAACAAAAGTTTCAACATCGGCATCCGTTAACTGTTTTAGTTTCGGAGTTTGAATCCACCACTGTTCTACGAATCGTTCTCTATAAATTTACAAATAGATGAAAAAATATTTTCTGATTATCATACAATCATTGAAAATGGTGTACTCTACAAATAAAGTGTTTAATTTGGTGGGAACCTTTGCAATCGGACGAAAAAGTTTTCAATGAGTTTACAGAGAAAATCATTTAGGCGATTTGTCCAGGCTCCTTGGTTGGCAGGATGGAAATACGATTCCAGAGATTTTAAAAAGTTTTCCAAATATCGTAATGTGTTTTTGTCGTTACCCTATAATGAAGAAATACGAATTTGTAAACGGGATTCATACTAGGGGGTTTGATTTTAATTACTAATTTATTTTAGTGCTGCTGTTGTAAGCTTACGAGTGTAGAAATTATCCAACGAGTTGAAATACTAAATAAATAGTCACGGTTTTGATTTTCCGTAAACTTCTTGGAGCTTTCATCCTTGAAAAATACTGGTAGGTTTAGAGATTTTGTGAAGCGAGAGTACAATTGCGGCATATGAGGTGTCCAGTCATATAAACCTCGAGTTTCCAAAGCAGCTAATCCAATGAATTGCCACATGCTCTAAAAAAATTTAATTGCGGATTATTTGTTTCACATGTAAACTACTAAATATACTTATTTACTTTATAACTGTTTTCAATTATTAAATACCGTCTCCCAAAGTGGAGCATTGTTCCAGTTATCATAAACTTCCAATAAGTGGTCGATTAGTTCGGTGATTTCTTGATTATCTCCAATTCTACAGAATGGTACGGACATAGTCAGCAAACCCAAGCCAAATGCCATTGAAGACGAAGAGGGACAAAGGAATCGTGAAAATTCTCTTATCATTTCTTCAACAGCGTTTTCTTCAAAATAAATTCGACATGAAAGTATCACACGGTGAAACAGCGTTTGCAGATGACTAAAATACACATCAACAAATAATTCTGTTACCATTTGTAAAACAAATAATAAATTTTACAATCATTAACTAATTTAGTAAAATATTTCGTACTTACTCCCCAACGTGTGTAGACATAGTGATTTTATGATAGAATCTTTGTAGCGAGTCATACAAAGGCCTCCATGGAATTATAAGATCGTCCCGAGTCAGCAACTTTGGTTTTCTGAACAATAAATAAAATTTTACAGAATTTTTGCTTCCAATCTTTGTGTACTATGCTGTTATTTTTCAGTGTAACACTGAAATCTCACCTTAACAATTTCTGAAGAATTGATGCAACTTCATGAAGGATGCCAATCGGGCAAGTTTCCATTGTGAACACTTCCAAGTAGAACTGAATCAATGCAACATGACCGTATGTTAAAACAAAGCAGGCAGTGAGACAAAGGTGTAGTTGATCACATTACGACAACGAGACGTAACCTGCCATCTCCTTAGCAAAGTTTAACTAACTTTTTTCCAAGTAGCGGTTTAAAGGTCAAGGTTAACCAGGGCAATCAACATCGTCAGCTTTTAATATCTGGAAAAAGGGTTTTCTTTTGGATAGCCACCATTTAAATTACCACAAGCGTAATTTGAGGCCCTAATACCCTAATAAAGCACGAGGGTACCGTACTGTAGGCTCCGGTAACTAATTAACACGTGGGTATACTAATTACCACGTGGGTATACTGATTACCACATGGGTATACTAATTAACACGTGGGTAAACTAATTAACACGTGGGTATACTAATTAACACGTGGGTAAACTATTTAACTCGTGAGTATACTAAATAACACGTAGGTATACTAAATAACACGTGGGTACACAAATTAACACGTGGGTACACAAATTAACACGTGGGTATACTAATTAACACATATACTAATTAACACGTGGGTAAACTATTTAACTCGTGGGTATACTAAATAACACGTAGGTATACTAAATAACACGTGGGTATACTAATTAACACGTGGGTATACTAATTAACACGTGGGTATACAAATTAACACGTGGGTATACTAATTAACACGTGGGTATACTAATAAACACGTGGGTATACTAAATAACACGTAGGTATACTAAATAACACTTAAGTATACTAAATAACACGTGGGTATACTAATAAACACGTGGGTATACTAAATAATACGTGGGTATATTAATTAACACGTTGGTACACTAATTAATTCTTGGGTATGCTAATTAACGCATGGGTATACCAATTAACACGGGAGTATACTAAGTAGCACCTAGGTACACTAATTAATGTGAGTAAACTAATGTAAACGTGGGTATACTAATTAGTAGGTGAATATATTTAGCACAAGGGTATACTAATTAACATTGAAATTTCGATCTACTTTTCAATTCAGAATATTAAAATCTTCAAGATAAGCAGACGAATAGTAATTGCAGAAGTGGCCCCTGATTCCCCTCAGGGATATTGTGCATCAATTATTTCAATACGCTCCTGCTTCAATTTTGAAAAACATCTGTGAAAAAAAGGATTTTTTAAACCATTATAACTTTTGAACGCAACATTTGCTAACTGTGGTTTCAATTACAAAGTTTGTCATTAAAAGATGTACAACCTAATGACTATGATCATGTTTTTAGCATATGTTGCGTTTAGAAGTTATAGCGCAATTTTTGTTTTGCTATTTATGGTCGTTGGCTTCGAAAAATAATGTATTTCGAAAAAAGTAAAATATGACAACAACCCTTTTTGTATGCCCCATAAGGTAGTGGATGCAGAATAGGTACAGCTTATAAACATTGCGCTGTAAAATATTCATTTCCAATTGAACGTTATAACGAGGCCCCATTTATACACAGCACAGCTGAACGTCAAATCCGCGTGACTGCCTGCTTTGTTTTAACATACGGTCACATGTGTCTTTGTGAATCGGAGACCACAACAGTCCAAAAATCTTTAAAAATAATCCAAACATGTCATTTTCTACTGAGGCATAATACAAATAAATATTTCTACTCGTGATACAATATTTAAACATCCTTTAAAAATTAACTTATTGAAAATTATATCGGCGAACGAAATATCACCTGGTTTGTAACTGTTTGGTGTAGAACAGGAATCCTTCTTCGAAATCTCTACTGCGAATAGTTTTGGCAATATTGACAAGAAGTTCTTCCAAACACCCCGCAAAATGTCTGTCAATTTCATGGTAGTAGGGAAGTTTCTTTAAGCTCTGATAGTCCTGCTGGTAAATAGGTTCAGAATTTTTTCTTCCATTGTTCTTTATTTTCAGATTATCAGGGCATTGAATTTTTGAGATCCGTTCTTTTGGTTCATTTTCATTTTCTATGGTCATTGCCTTTGAAATCGATTGCACAATTGCGTGTAATTATAACTTGATAATGTAACCACTGTCTCTATTTTGAAATTTGGATTCCAAACTGTTTACACCGACTTGTATTTCATTGGTTGGAATTAAAGATAAAACCTTTCGATTTTTCTTAAATAAAACACTACCTAATCACAAACACGATATTTTGGGAAATATTTTGTTACGTAATCGTTAAAGATTATTGAAATCTTCTTCTATTTACATTTATTACGATTATGTACACAAACTAAACAAAAGTAATTACAGATGAAGGGAAATCTAAAAATAACAGCCTACTGCTTTTGTATACTTTACTGGAGTTCAATTTTACCGCTGCCCAAGCAATTCTGGATGATGACTTTCGTCTTTCACAATAATTATTTACCTGAATAGTTGACCTAGATATTTCCCTTACCTTGCACATTGCTTAATTCTAGCTTACTTACTAATGAAACCTTGATGCATTGGCTCATCTTGTGGTACATACCTAAGCTATCATTCTATTAATTCTACTGCCACGCTACACTTTTCTATTAATGCATTCAGTCAGTGAATGCTTATACTCTATTTTAAGTATTACATTCACTATTCACTCTGTATGCTCCCTTTAGAGTTTTTATATGAATTATGAAGAACATTATTACAAGGATATGACATATTTAATAAGAATAAGAATAAATGAATTTACAATGAAAATTTATTTTATGTAACTAGTTATAATTTATTTGTGACCTTAACAAGATATTGTATTGTGAATACAACAGAAATGGAAATTTTACGTTATCATTTACTTATTAAATATTTATTAAGTTGTCGATTTCTTATTGCTACTTGTATTTCAGGGGTTACACATAGTGGACTGCAATAATTAACGAATACATTTTTTCTTCCGTCGATAGTTCCAGTGTGTATTATTTTTAAAGTCAGCTTGCAATTTTTGTCCTGAATATCTACAAATTGTTGTAATAAATATTATTTGCATTTTTCTTATCTCCGAAATAAAAACAGAAACCTAAAGTGAAATTCATATAAACATATATAATGAATATATTTGAAATATTAGAGTTGTATTCAAACGCTTTGGCATAACCGAAAAACCAGCGCTGTGGGGCAAAAAAATTGTTTCAGGTTCGCCGACGTATTAGTTTTTAATATTCTCACCTAATACCTAAGTAAAAGTATTATCTCCTTTTAAATACGATGACATGGTATTCTCCTTCACAATCCAAGCATCATTTCTGCCCCTTTTTCCTAATGAGGTATCATCGTAGTCCATGTGATTCTTTACTTAACATGTTCTGGTAATCAATAATTTTGTCCGGTTTCAAAACCCTAGATCTTTTTTTCGAGATTTTCGAGATTTTTCTGACAATTCACGGAATACAGGAAAATTCGCCTTTTTGCAAAATAAAGTTTTGCAATTTCCCTTCTCTTTACGTCGAGATACCACATCATCCCTTGTCTTTAACTCTGAATGTGCTTCTCGGGAATCCAAAAGCATTTCATGGAATTTTGAAAACGGACTTGAAAAAAACAGCAGTATAAAAACTTAAAAACCACGATAGCTCAATGTTGATATATTTAATTTTCCAAATTGCTCAATGGACTCCAGTTTCTTGGTTTCCCGTTCCCTCGTTAAATCCACAATGACCATTCCTGTTGCATGTATTTGCGAGAACAACTCCTATTAGTAGAATGGTCCCCCAATATGTAGTTTAATGATTGCAAAATGTTGACCTACCTCTTAAGAACTTATTGCTTACTAATACAGCAGACAGCAATCAAAAAGGCTTTCGACGCATTTCCAGTGCGTTATTCTCGATTATTCTGTTTTTGCAAAAGATTGCAAAATCGAAATGATAAATCCTAATGTGAAAAAATGGTAAATCTTAAACTCCTTTACTATTATAAATATCAAGGTTATCAGTTGCAGCAATTCGAAAATAATATGCTAGAGGAAGAGGGGTATTTTAATTTCCTGTGTTTAAAGAATACACGACTTAAGAATACACGATTATCCTTTAATTTGCTTACTTACAGAGCATTTTGCAAATTGCAGCAGTTATGCTCAGAACTACCCATTCTAATTTATGCCTCACACTAACTATCCTTCATCTACATTTCAGATAAACAACGGCATTGTCCGTATTTCATTTTGCCTGAAATGAAGGCTAAATTGTGTTTTGGTACCTTACATCCGAAAGTCGCTAAAAATTTGAAAATCGTTTGCCAATATTTTTGTGCATGGAAATACAAATGATCTACTTATTGTTTGAAAGACGCAAGTAAGGGAAGATGCTAGCAGGCCCCAACCAAATTAAAGAATTTCCAACATTTGTCAATGCAGCGCTCCTTTTTCTTAAAAATTTTACAATTTTATTTTCTTGTTTGGTAATTAAGTATCTGCATGTAATTATTGTAGACTAAAATAACATTCGGGTGCAACCACTTCGCAACGATTGATATGATCTTTATTTCCGAATTTAATATTATTCATTCTCCCTAATTCTTCCGAAGCATCAAACGAAGTCGAGATTAATTACCCATCTAAATTGCTAAGTATTCAGAAAATTTGCCAATTAGAAGCGATTTTCCCACAATGCAATTCAATTTTTTTAATAATACGGAGTACGATTAAATTTTTTTGAAATTACTCAGAATTGTTTTCCCCAGTAATAGTTAATTTTAAATCTTCATTTCTTCTAAAACGAAGTGACATTACTTTAAACTTATAAAAGTTGATTTGGACCTGTAAATACATTTACAAATTAAACTGATGTTAACGATGGACTCGTATTTAACGCGGCTCGATTATCAGGAGCGTTATTCTAACTAATCTAGCAAGTGGCATAGCTAATAACAACAAAATCGCTCATATCAGAATTTTTGGCTTAACTAATTTTTATTGGTTTTGATAGTCGTTGCTAAAGGCCAGGTTTTCAAAGTCTTAGATATTGATAGCTATGCCATTTGCTGGGTTAGTGAGAATAAGACTCCAGAAAATTTTGAAAACCACTCTACTCCTTATTAGCATTGGTCAAGTCTTTTAAAATACCCGATGTACGAGCATACTGTAAGTACTTCCTTACAACGGTTTTATTATCAGGGAGGTATTGGTGAATGTCGGGTATATTTTTTAAAAGTTTCTCACTAATGCGATAGAGCGGTTTTTGGTCTACGATCATTGTTCCTATTGGGGAGGCTTGGATTACACCAGTTTTCAAATCAGATCCAAAGGAATCGATAAATAATGACAGCCAAGTGTCATGTTCTTTATTTTTTATGATTACATCATGGAACTCGTCAGGGCTTACCACAGTAGAATCGTAGCCGAATTCAGAGAGTGTATCAGCAAAATCCTTGCTGAAGAATGACACCGATGGTGTCAAGTTGTACACTCCCGATACTGCATTATCATTAAAAACTAACTTTACAGTTAACTTAGAAGCAATATCTACCGGCATAAAATTCCAACCTCCTCCAAGATCGAGAACTATTTTATGGCGGACACTTAATAACAAAAAGTTCATGAAGGAATTCATCCCAACAGTGAATAGCCCTGTTTGACTGTCACCTGTCAATCCTAAATATCTAACAACTGTGCAAGGAATTCCCCGTTCATTCCCCTGCCGCAATAATTTTTCGCAAACAAATTTAGTAATTACGTATCCCATGGATAAATTATCACCATTGTTTTCCTGTTCTGGAAACTCCTCGTAAAAGAAACCGTCATCAGTCAACCTGTTAACTGCGCTATATGAAGAAGAATAGAAAACTCTCTTTGTTTTGATATTGCAGCAAAATCTCAAAATATTAATTGTTCCTAATACGTTCACTGAGCGAATATCAGCAAAACCTGTATGCGATTTTACATATTTCTCGACGTGATTGGCTTTTATAGCCAAATGGATTACACAATCAATCTGGGAAGAAAGCGAGTCGTAAATATCTGAAGACAGCCCAAGACTCTTTTCTGCAATATTTCCAATAACTATGGAAAACCTTTCCATATCAACGTAAGTATTTAAATTGAATTTCTTTAAATTTGCTGAAAGCTTCCGCCGGGCTTGTTCAATGTTTTTTCCTCTAAGTAAGCAAACAATCCGTATGGAAGTCATTGCAATCAAATCCTTCAGAACATACATTCCAAAACGACCGGATGCACCAGTCAACAGAATAGTTTTCATTTCCGGCGAATTATCGTTAGAAAAATCTAAACCACGAATTTCAACGGGTAAGATTGAGTCTTGATGTATTAGCTGTATTTGTTCTTCATGTGTTGATTTTACACTCTCCGGTTCCGATGTTGTTTTGATAGATAAAGTTTGTTCTGCTAAATAATTACTTAGCTTATGAATAGTTGGATGGTCTATAAGAGAAATTGCCGTTAATGTAAGTTGTTTCCCAATAACATTTTGCATTTTGTTTTTCATTTCAACTGCCATTAATGAATCAAGCCCCATTTCTGAAAAGTTTTGAAATTCGTCCAATTGTTCTGATTCTGGCAGCCTTAATGTTTTTCTAATTACCTTTTCTAGATACTTTTTAATGTAAGCAACTCGTTCTTGGAGATTCAACGGATTAATTTCCTTCCAAAAAGTTTCCGAATTTGCATTAGATGCAGTAGTGATATCTTCATTTTCTTCGTTAAGTAATTCTGATAACAATCCACCTCTATCGCCAAATGTGTCAATTAGCAAAGGTACATCCAACTGCGCAACTGCCACCTGGCGTAAATTTGGTCGTGACATGACGTATTTTAGAGCCGCTATTCCTTGCGCTGGACTGAAAGCCATAAATCCGAAACTTGTTGCATATCCATGTTTCTTGTCTATTTCTGCAGCAGCTCCAATTTCTGTCCAGACACCCCAATTGATCGTCTGCCCTGGTAAACCAATACAGTGCCTGTAATGTATCAATGAGTCTAAAAACACATTTGCTGCGCTGTGGTTACTCTGTCCTGGCGTTCCAAACACACCGGCAATTGAAGAAAATACTACAAAATGTTCCAGACACATATCTTTAGACAAATTATGCAAATTCCATCCTCCTCTAACTTTTGCATTAAAAACTTCGTCAAACTTTTCTCA
This sequence comes from Yoshiicerus persimilis, assembly GCA_020352615.2. Classification (NCBI taxonomy): domain Eukaryota; kingdom Metazoa; phylum Arthropoda; class Collembola; order Entomobryomorpha; family Tomoceridae; genus Yoshiicerus; species Yoshiicerus persimilis. Next base: position 7,552,330 of record CM036941.2, read on the forward strand.
AGTTTGATTCATTAAAGTTGCATCAGATAAAACGCCAGCGGAATGTATTATTCCTTTAAGGGGTGGCCATTTTTCAGTTGGCGATTTTATTGCATCAAACAACAAACTGCATTGTTGGAAGTCTCCAATATCAGCTACCATTGAAATAACTCGACAGCCTTGACCACGTAATCTTTTCATTACTTGTAATGCATTTGCGACCGGAGAAGATCTGGCAACTAGAACTAAATGTTTGACCCCGCAGCCGGCCAACCATTTAGCTACTTCTAATCCTAAACCTCCTAAGCCTCCAGTGATTAAATAAGTTGCCTGATCACTTAAAGTTAATTGACTGTAAACTTGACCGCCAGTCTCTTTAATATCTGGCATTGATAATACTATTTTTCCAATGTGTTCCGCTTTGGCAAAGTAATTCAAAGCATCTTTTATTTGAGTTACTGGAAATCGCAAAAACGGCAAAGGAATCAATTTATCATTGGAAATACAGTGCGTCATTGCGTACACCAGTTTTTTGGTTTCGACCTCGTCAACGACTTCCAGATCAACTGTCGTGTATGTAACATCGGATCTTAATTCTAAGACTTCCTCAGAGCGCCATATATTGACTTTTCCAATTTCAACAAAACGAGCATTTCGACCACAAGATCTCAGTGTTGATTCTTTAAAACCAGGACCTGTCAGAGAATTCAGAACTACGTCCACTCCTTTTCCATCAGTGACTTTATCTATCTCTTTCTCAAAAGTTAAATCTCTGGAATGAAAAACGTGCTTAACACCTAAAGATCTCAAGTATGCTCTTTTTCGATTACTTCCAGCAGTTGCAATAATATTGGCTCCAATGTATTTGGCAATCTGTATTGCCACTAATCCTACTCCTCCTGATGCAACGTGAATGAGGACTGTCTCCCCGTTTCGGAGGTTGGCAGTAGTGACGAGACACAAATAAGCAGTAAGAAAAACGGAAGGAATAGTGCTTGCTTCCGAAAACGTGAAGTTTTCCGGCTTAATTTGAAGTAAAGTTTCATCAATGACGACATGACTTGCTGCGCAACTAGTTTGGGAAATGCCGAAAACTTGATCACCAACTTTATATTGCTTAACTGAGGACCCAATGTCCTTAATTACACCGGAAAAGTCTGACCCAACGGATTCAATTTGCGTATGATACATTTCTGGTTTGAGGATCACAAATAAATCCCTAAAATTAAGAGCTGTTGCTTTGACGAGTACTTCCACTTCATTAGGTTTTAAGGACGTTTTAGGAGTTGACTTAAATTGCAGATCGGCGATTTTCTTTGAATTTGGTATTACTACAGTGTATCGTCCTTGTGGAAGCGTAAGAACTGAATTGGATTTTTCCATGCTGCATAATCGCAAAACAAATTTTCTATTTTTTCTGTAACAGCAGATCCCATCTTCACCGTAAAATAATTCATAAAATATTTCAGCAGAGTTTGCAGGAGCAGATACTTTAATTGTGTCCGGATCTATTTCGATCAATTTGCCTGGTAAATGTGTAGCTTCATTACCGGCCGATTTCAACAGTCCTGCTAATGTTGCTTTGTGTGGGTGCATTGTTTTTTGAGTGCCAACATTATAAATTCCACTCGTGACCAAATACAACCGAAGTTTTACAGCGCCTTTTGATAGAATTTGTTTTATGAAGCGGAGCGGTGGATAGCAAATTGAACGCTGGTCGTCATAATCATAATCCGAAATTCCTCGCATCAAACAGCAGCCTTCCACATTATGGGTCTCAAAAATTGAATTAATACAATTTTCAATTTCATTTTTAGTAGAATAATCTAAATAGAAACAATTTTCTGAACTTTCTCCACGAATTTCAGAACCAGTAACATTTTTAATCAAACAAACTTGTCGGCCAATAGATTTTAGCATTTCACTTAAATGGATGTAATGATCATCGTTGTCACACTCTACAATCCAGGTTCTAGATTGTGCATTTCTAGGAGCACCCATTGTAGAATTTTTAATCGAACATGCTTGCGTAACAAGAACAGATATTGATTCGAAATCTTCAGAAATCTTCACTGATGAGTTAAATCCAGTTTGTGAAAAGACTTTATCCCAAACCTCTTTAGGTGCGCAAGGATGATTCGGTCGGATTTCAAAATCATTAAATTTCCAGTAATCCTTCATTATTCCGAAAATGAAGTCAAGTGCCAATTGAGGAGTCAGCGGTTCCTGTAAAAGAAGAATTCCTTCCTGTTTCAGTAAAAGGCGGATATTGACTACGGAATCGTGTAATTTGGCAGTGGCATGAATAACATTTGAAGCAATAACCAAATCGTAATGATAAGGAGCAAAACCTTGCGACAATGGATCCTTTTCAATATCCAAAACTCTGAACTCCATATTGTCGATATCGGGAAGATTGTTTTTCGCTTCATTAATAAAATGTGAAGATATATCTGTAAAGCAGTAACGAAAAGGAATTCTGGACATTTTGAGTCCCTGCGTGATTTCCTTAGATGTTGCACCACTTCCTGCTCCCACTTCCAAAATTCTTAATACTGATTCTGAATTTGTTTTGAAAGTTTGTTTGAAAAGAAGACATAAGTATTGCGTCGTACGAACGTTTGCGCAACTTACTTCGTCTCCTTCTGTATACAATCTAAGTGCATTTAACGTCGGATCCTTGTTTCCAAAAAGCACATTATGGGGAGTAGTTCTTTCAAAGGCAACGTCATTAAATTGAGTTAGACAATAGTTCAGAATATGGGTACCAACATGTAATTTATTTCTTTTTCTATTTATTTCCTTAATAATCTCATTAAATTCTTGTATAGTTTCTTCGGCTGCATTTAAATCTGGTATACGTAGAGAAACATTCCATTCATCAGTAATACTGTTCTTAGTAAGATATCCATCTTCTGCAAGTAATTGAAAAAATAGGGATATAAGATTTTCGACGTTTGTGGAAATTCCGTATTCTGCTATAACAGAATGACAAGTAAAAGATCTGGAAATTGAAGGTTTCCAACCGATGCCTATTAAAATTTTAATAATGTGTGCCGTGTTGAATTTACGGTCGTATAATGGGAGCAATTGTTTAAGATCTTCAATTTTGTCTTTCATGACTACTTGCAATTGTTGTAGGATATTTTCATCATCAACACAAATCTGAGATAAGTCAATTCTGGACTGAAGAGGCCCATCTCTGGAACGCCATACTTCTTGATACATTCCGGGTAGAATGTTTCGCTGTGAATTAATAACATTCAAAAATGAACTCACGGATGTTTGAACAAGACGGATTCCTTCCATCGCGGCCAATAAAGTATTATTTTCGTTATACAATAAAACTTTTCCATTTGATAGTTCATTGCCCCAAACTGCGTGAGCAAAAAACAGTTGAGATTTCTCCATTGAAAATAATGTAAATTTTTCCACAGTTACTGGCAAGTGTAAATTCAAATTTTCTTTGTCAATGCTCAATCCGAATATCTGAAACATTGCATCCAAAACTATGGGATGAAAAATATAGCCCTGGGAATTATTATCCTTTGGAATAGGAATTTCGGCCAAAGCTTCCTTAGTACCTTTCCAAACGGTTTGTATACTCTGAAAACTTTCTCCAAAATTGATACCTATTTCAGAAATGTGTTTGTAAACCTCGTCCGCTGTGTACTCGTTTTCACAACGCTGCTTTATGTCTTTGAATTTTTCTGTATTTATCCCTCCGAATCCGCTATCATCGTCATCAACAGTTGCTTCAGCATAACGTTTCCACCCTTTTTCATTGTTGTAACCATTTACGTTGTGAAACGAGAACACCTTAACTGTGATATTATTGCTGTTTTCTTTTTCATTAATAGGAGACGTCACAACTTGCATCTTGTATTGGTTCTCTGAGTCAAGTTCGAAAGGAGATTCGATTGTAAAATTTTTCACAGACAGTGTCGAAAAATTATTTTTACAAAGTACTTGATTTGCGGCTGCCAAAATCATTTCGAGAAATGCTGCCCCTGGGAGAATTGTTATGTTTGCTACTTTATGGTCTTTCAAATATGGAAAGTTTTTCAAATTCAAAGAATTTTGGTAAATATGATTAACTTGGTCGGCCATAGGAAGCTCTTTTCCAAGGAACGGGTGAATATTGGGAGCAAAATCATCCATGTTGATATTTGTCCAATATTTTTGGCGTTGAAATGGATAGGTTGGTAATTCCAGCTTTTTTCGACTATCTGCGATATATAATGATTGCCAATTTATGTCGATTCCATTTATATACAGTTTTGCTAAACCATCTAGCAATGTACCCCAGCTGTCTGCTTTCTTCCTGAGGGAAGGCAACCAAATGCTTTCATTTACAAAGGATTCACTTGACATTCCCAAAGGCAATAAAACTGGATGCGACCCAATTTCAATGAAGACGTTGCAACCGTTTTCAAACAAAGTTTTCATACCTTTGTCAAAATTCACGGTTTGTCTTGCATGTCTACACCAATAAGATGAATCGATGTCTCCTACTTCTATTAACTTTCCAGTTGTACCGGATACATAATTTATTCCTGGAATTGAGATTTTGTGAGAAATACTTTTACCAAAATCGTAGAATTGCCTTTCAATGATTTCCAAAGCTCTTGAATGAAATGCATGATTTGCAGCAATTGTGTGCGGCTTTTTATTTCGTTTTCTACAGAAATCTTCGAAAAGAATTATTGCGTCTCTATTTCCTGCAACGACTGTCTCCTCGGAAGAATTGACAACTGCTATATCTATCCAGGAATCTGAATTTAGAACTAAAAACTCAGAAATCATTTGCTGCACATCTTTCTTGGATGAGTTAATTGCAAGCATTCCCCCAATTGGTAGAGATTCAATAAGTCTACTTCGCTCGACAATCAAACAAAGTGCGTCATCCAAATTTAAAATTCCCGCTGCCACAGAAGCAGCAAATTCGCCCACGCTGTGCCCTAAAAGAAAGTCGTGTGTAATCCCTAAATTGTGCCACATTTTTGTGAGAGAGTATTCGATTGCGAAAATTGACAACTGACTGTACAGTGTTTGTTCCAGTAAATTTGACTCTTTTGACCAAACAGCAGCCTTCAAAGAAATTTGACGATTTTCCAAAAGCATTTCACATTCGTTGAAAGCACTTCAAAATACACTATTGGTTTCGTACAGGTCTTTACCCATTCCTACATACTGTGAACCTTGGCCAGTGAAAAGAAAAGCTATTTTAGGTTTTTCAGCCTTTAGTGCTATTCCCGAAGTATTGAATACATCTTTTTGCAGTGACATAACAATTTCCTCAACACTTCGGCCAACTAATGCAGCCCGGTGTTTAAAATGTGCCCTTCCAGTTGCAGCTGTGAAGGTTACGTCCCCCAAATTAACTCCCGAATTCTCTTTAAAATAGTCAACATAACTTTTACATAAATCATTAAGGCCGTTTTCTGATTTAGCCGATAATGGTAGGATATACGAGCACTGATTGCTTCCTTCACTTTCGTTTATATCATTACATCCCCAATTAGGAGGTTCTTCTAAAATAGCATGGACGTTCGTGCCACTGATTCCAAACGAGCTAACACCTGCCATTCGTACTCTCTCTGAATTCCTTACCCACTTTTGATGCTCAGTGGGAATTATTGATGGAATAGTATTTAAATCAATGTTAGGATTTAAAGTATCAAAATTTCTGTGAAGGGGAATAATTTCGTGTTTCATGGACAATAAAACTTTTAAAACCCCCGCTAATCCCGCTGCGGACTCAGTGTGTCCAGTGTTTGTTTTCACAGAACCCACAACTAACGGCTTTTTCCTGTCTGGTGAAGCATATGCTGCTGCAAGAGCGGCAAATTCAATTGGATCACCAACTGGTGTACCAGTTCCATGAGCCTCCACATAATCGACATCATTCGGGTCAATAGAGGCGTTTTTTATCGCTTCCTTTACAGCGATTTCCTGACAATGTTTACTGGGTGTTCCAAAACTAGAAGTAGTTCCCTCATTGCTTAAAGCAGATCCCCGAATGATTCCCATAATGCGATCCCCACTTTTGATGGCATCAGAGAGCCTCTTTAAGACAATTACCGCCACACCCTCCGCCCTCCCAAAGCCATCCGCCTTTTCATCGAACGTTTTGCAGTGACCATCATTTGCCAAGAATAGGGATTTCAGAGTAAGGAAGGTTAACCACCAAGATGTTGGCCCCCAAAACGAGAGACAAATCTGTTTCACCCTTCTTAAACTGTCACAAGCCAAATGAAGGCCAACCATGGATGAGGAACATCCGGACTCCACAGCAATATTTGGTCCATTTAGTCCCAAGAAGTAAGACACGCGAGCAGAAGTGGCCGAGAAAGCGTTTCCCAAGACAACGTGGTGGAAATCTTGAGCTGAAGCACTTTCAATAACTAATCTTTCATAGTCGTGAGTCCAGACTCCAGTAAATACTCCAGTATTGCTATTCTTGAGTGAATGTGGGTTGATGGCTGCGTTCTCCAGTGCTTCCCAAGCCACTTCAAGTAAGAGTCTTTGTTGCGGATCCATGAAAGTGGCTTCTCTGGGGCTGATTCCAAAAAACTTTGCATCGAATTCGTCGATGGGGCATTTCAGGAACCCTGCCTTTGATTCAGTGAATCTTGAGTCATTTTTCTGGAAGTCAAATAGTCTTTCCATCGGTACTTTGCTAATTCCATCACCACCGCTATTTATCAGATTCCAAAATTCATCACTGTTATTGGCTCCAGGAAATCGGCAGCTGTGGCCAACCACTGCAATGGAATCTTTCCAATAACTTTTCTTGGAAACGGTGCTGGTGCTGCTTAGTTGATCTTGTGTTTGATGTCCAAATATATCGTCCTTTGAGAACGACTGCGAAATTTCCATTAAAAATGTATTTACTTCATTGGTTTTTGAAGTACTTTATGATCTACTAGTATAAAGATGGAATTTCTACATTGACAATTACCTTTAGATACGGAATGAGTTCCAAATTGCTCTTCAGAAAATCTACATCTTCATAGTCTAGAACTATTGCTTCGTGAGGGCCAATCCTAAATAGCAATAATATTAGTGTGATTTTATTTCTTTGAGTTCCCAACATTCTAATATGATGGAAATAAAATTATTTGGATCCACCAAAAATAAAAGTAAAAAATTAAGAATAAAAACATTACTATAGTACAAATTTGCTACATGTGGTAAAACCCTTACAGATAACTCCTAGATGATTTGCAAATAGTATAATTATTTGATTGTGGTAGCATGTAGAAAGATGTGGACTGCTTTGAACCGTCACCCGCCTTGTATTTCAGCAAGTCATCAAACACTTCAGACACTTAAATAAAAGAAAATTGTGCTGAACTAAAAGTAAAATATTGATTTTATTGAAGGAGCATGCTTATCAGAATGTCGAGTGATCCTTAAATACCGAATGCCATAAATCGCCGGAAATGATGCACAAATTCTATATACTATTTATGTACCGGTAACATTTACTGTATCCACGGTAGAAACTTAACTCCGAGAATACTACAGTAAAATTTTACCTGGATCCTTGTAAAAAGGGCTTTTAAAGGTTTAGTGCATGCATTAAACATGTAAGAAAATATTATTTACGTGTAGAGAATTTTCCGGACTCCACTTTAGACACAATGTTTGCAAAAAAGGTAAAAGTTGGCGATAATACGAAGAGAGAGTAGTCCAACTTATTTGGATCATTGTGAATTGAAGTGGCAGCAAAATGTTCTTCCAAATTAAAAATGTCGTCACAATTTTTTATTACCTGTTGAAAAACAGAATTGATAATTTCCGTATAAAAAGAACGCAATTTTTGATGAGGAAATACCTAGCTAGGTATTTATTGTATTTGACGAAATATTTGGAGGCTAAAGTAAAGAGATTTTAACAGCTTTCTGTCTCACCGTGTAAGTATGACTTCACAAATAAAGGTAATTTTAATTAATTTAAATGATTATCCTACCATTTTATTAGGGTGTAGAATAACACACTTGGAGTACATTTGCAGATTGCAAGCAACAACCTTCAGTGAGTCCAGTTCCTTTAAATTGCTCGTTTTCATAGTAAGTTGCGGAAGAACCGCATCGAAATAAGAAGCAAATGTTTCTCTAGGATTAACAATTTGAGATAAAGTAAATAATTAAGTAAGAATAATATATATACACATTTAATATGCCTAGAAAAATGAAAAAGACTGTGGTACCCTATATTTCGAAATACTTCATAAGATGTTAATACAACGATATCTGCAGCAGTTACACTTTTCGTAAGGACTTGGCCAAAATGATAGCTTCTTTGGCACCTTTTTCATCCACGGCAAAAGTAATCCATGCTCTTTTACTTCCTAAAATCATGGATATGAAAACGATTTTAGTTATCAATACAGGAATCTGATTTAGGTATTATTTTCCAAGTTGGATTTGGCAATTTTTGTTCAGCTTGAAGCTATTCTGTCTAGGTGTCAAAATAAAATACCATTTTTGCTACATTTAATTCTTATTGGGTAATATTGCGGCATTGTATAATCACCGGCAGCTAAAAAAGTTTTTAAATAACTAAAATTTTAAAAAGGATAACTGGCAGATTTTAATTAATGCATACTATTACAGATAGTTATCGGCATTGCAAAATAATCCATTATCCAGCACTATTTGTTTTCAAAATATGGCATTGAATATGTGGAAACCGAAAATCTAACAAGAACCGGAATTAATATTTCTAGGATTTATGGATTACACTGACTTATTTATGTCATTTTCTTAAATACTTGCCAATTTTTAGATTAAGTATATAAATCATATTAATATATTATATAAGTGAAATTCTTTAAAAAACCATTGTGTTACCTGGGGCCATTGTTAAACCTTAATGGGTGATCTTAATGGGTGTTCAGAGATTTGTGACAATCATAAGGAGATCCAACAAATGTGAAAAAAGGAGAAGCTACGAAGTTGGGTTAGCTGAAAGAAATGCCAAGATGAATTGAAGAAAATAAGTAAACTGCATATTGGTACCGCTAAGGTTTAACGACTACATTCCTACACTTGTTCCTATGATATCCTGAGAATGGCTTGCTTTTTTTGCTAATAATAAAGCAGTACAACAAATAGCTATAACTTTAATGCATTTTAATTCTGTTGCGCAATACCTTATAATGCAAATTATAGTGATAGAAATCATGGATAATTTAAAAATTCGCACAGAAATAATAATTAAATCACAGTAAAGCAAAGTTTTCCTGAACATTACATTCTAACCAATTAATTTGATTATTACATGTTTTAACCTAAGGTTTATTAAGCAAGCTTTAATAAAAGCTACCTGAAACCCACATCCTAAGGTGGCTATAACGTCCAAAACAGTAATTGTAATGTAACATTTTATAGTCATGCTAATCTTAGTCAAGTTTATTTATTTACGTCGACGAAAACCTGATATGCAATCTTAAAGGTTTTTGAAAATGGATTTCATCGTCTTTTATGGGGAACTGGAATTTTTAGTTTTGCACCTTGCTATCCGTGTCAGAATAAAGCACCGGATATTACATATAATAAAACAATACATTAAATGACTTTTCTGTAGAATCATGCAAAACATTAAACATTGATGCTTCTACTTAACAAAAAGTATTTATTACCTTATTAAATAATTAGGTCCCTTGGCTTATTATTTCCTTCAAAAAATGAGAACCTACTAAAACTAAAAAAGTGTTCCATAAAAGTGAGAAATGCTACAGATGTGACGCGAGAGTTACAAGCTATCAGTTTCTGATCACTTTCCTACATATAAATGCTGCTCAAATGCTGGGAACTATGTCAGGAAAAGCCAAACTAAATTTTTTATGCTCTGGCTCATTTACATAATAATTTCAGATACAGCAAACTACCTTTATTTATTCAGCTACGAAAGCTACTGTATGCAAAGGCTACCCATTCTAAGTTTGAAGTCATTATCTCAATTCGTTAAGCAGTTACTCTCACAGACGGACAGATATGATGCAACTCGAAACTAGTTTAATTAAAACCATGTTTAGAAGAGAAATTACTCCAGTTCTAATTGTAGAAAAACAGGCGTTCTTGTTACTTTTCCAAACACGTGGAATTTACAAGTAAACAATTGCCTTAACTTAAGCAGGACTGCTAACTAGACATAGAATCAGTAAAACCTTGGCTGCACACTGTTTGCTTTTGTAACCGTAGTTTACTTCATTTCTATTTTTCTTTAAAGTCACAGCGGTAGAAACAAAAAAAACAAGATTTTCCTAAATCTTACTTTCGAGAACATCACCCTGAGTAGACGTGCAATAAAAATTGAGTACAATAGAGCACAATATACATAAACTCAAATTTTTTAATGGTAACTAATTCTTTGTAAAAGTATTCTTCTTGGGAGTAGATAAATGCCGTTCAAAATTACGACTCGCTCAAAGCGCCAAATTTTTTTGTTTAGGAACTGTAGAATACAATTTAAAATTTGCTTTCAAGAAGATAAGAAATCCTGCAAAGGTCAAAAATAGTTCGCTGTGCAAAGAAAAACATCAATTCGCGCGAAAAGCAATTTTTTTTTCATTTTTTGGGATTTTATGTCATTTGCCCTTACTTCTCCTCCTACTCAAAAAAGAACATTTTTAGGACGCAAGGACAGCGTCCAAAAAAAGGACGCCTGCCCAGCCTACCTTTAAATAAGCGCGTAGGTATAAATTTACAACCTATATGAGTATAATCCGTAATAGCTACTACAATTTCCTCCTTTGATATTTCACATGCATTTTCACATGCATTTTTATTAGAATCGTAAGTATTAAGTAACTCTGCCACGCTTGAGTTCGATAAAATATTATCAACTCTTTTTACCACGAAATGGTTAGCAAGGTTCTCACAAATACTTATATATGACTGTAGTACCTGCCCTTATCAAATAGTTTGCAACTTAGGGTATGTCTTTACTGTGTAATTTGTAATTTCATCAATTACATTCCAAATATTTACTGTGCCACTGTAGTTTTCTAATTTCGTCGCACAGTGTTTGCTCTTGGTTTTTCTTACCAGGTTTGAAACATACGTTTTTAATTTTAGTATACCTTTCCCAACCATTAAAAATTATGCACAAGTATAAAATAAGCAGTCTTGCTTTTGTAATTCATTATCAAATGTAAAAGGGTAAAACGTGTTGCGTAATTTCAGTCAGACCCGACAGGCTATCAAAATTAACAAATAATGCCAACAAATAATCATCGACCCTTCCATTAGAATAGGAATTCCATTATAATAGGAATATGTATATATGGTTCAGTAGGATTTGTATTCATGTATTGTGAATAATATGCAAAAATAAAAACGAAACCAGTCAGCTTTTCTTCGTAAAACGATTTTCAAGGATTTTTGCATACTGCAAGGAAATGAGTTTGTGGAAAAAATATTCCGGTAAGAAAAGCGGTTACCAAAGTACCAGGAAAAAATGTAGATTATGAGCAGGTTAGAATTTCAAAAGCAGTACAATTTCTCTCGCCACCGGGAAATGCATACCACACATGCATAAAGGTTCCGTAGCTTGTATTTTGCCAGGAATAAAAATGGTACTTCCATCAACTGGAACATTGCATCTGCCAATGTAAAAAGTTTCTCCATCTAAAAGTCGACCAACTGAAATTGCATTTCTTGGAATAGTGCCTTTGCTTTTTACCCATTTTAATCGAGCATTCTGTGGGTTCGTTAAGAATTCAACATTCTTTGTGAATCTTGGTTCAATATCAATATCAGGTAACCAGCGTTCTCCGGTTTTAATCTTCCCTTTTTCAAGAGATATGTCTCCTTTATACAGCTAGCCACCGGCTAGTGGGTAGTGGCCAGGTGGGCAAAACTGGCTTTTGCCCGGGCAAATCGAAAAGTGGCCAGTGGGCAAAAGTAAAATTTGGTAGCAGAGGAACTGGAAACCAAGGATGTCAGTAGAAAGTTTTGGAACACTAACACCAATATGAGATTTAACGTACTTTTTATCAACTAGTTAAGTTTATTCCCTAACTATCATATTAAGCCGATTTTATTGTGTTTATATACCATTTGGGTGGATTAAAATATTAAATTTGCAGTAAATTGAAATAAAGAAACAAGGGATGGATAAATAAATATTTCAGTTTCGGTACTTTCCTGAACCTTAGATCCCAGTTGCAAGAATAAACTGTTTCAGGTACAAGAGAAAGTAAACCGTCACAAGAGAAATGCATTATACTTCTGTAGTCCGTACAAATGTCCCCCATTTAAATGTTCATATTTTTCTTTTAGGCAATCCGATGGCTTTAAATAGTAGTAGTAGTAATTTATTGATTGTTTAATTATTATTTTTGCAATCATATCATTCAATTTCACATTTTACAAATTATAAGAAAGAAGAACCGAATTATATTAATCTAAGTATACAGATACACCACTAGATCTTTACAGACTACATGTTTCATTTCCCACATGACATTATATATGGACTTGCAATATTACATTTTAACATTCACATAGTATTACGCTTTACATTATACCTGGACCTGTATTCGAAGACTCTCATGCGCTTAAGAACTGCTCTATTCCGACCAGAGTGAGCACCATGTCGGGGACAGGGGATGCAGTGACAATTACCTTAAGTTAAACATAAACGATACGACAACCAAGCCTGTATATCTAAGCCTATCCAGTCACAAATATTGTAATTATTAGAAACCATATGTAAGTAAGATCTTTACCTGGCCCCTTATCTTTATCGGCCTACAGTAGTTTCGCCCACACTCTTGCATGAGTGGATTTCTCCGTGAGACATTAACAATATGTAGAAATGATAATTTGAGTTGGCGAGTGACCCGTCTGACTGAGCAAGGTGAGTAGTATGTGTGGAATTAAAGCATGTCGGTTTACTATAAGAAGACACGGACCAGATGGGTAAGACTTGCAAGAAGGAGATATTTATGAGCCGCCAGGAGCCAATCCATGCCCGTTGATGCCGACTTACAGCACGTAGAGGTACAGCGACTCTCCTCAGCAAGGTTACCTGAATCAGATTACACCCAACACAACAGCAGTTGACGTAGACGGTGTCTCCATGAGCAGAAAAGACTTCGTTTGCATACCGCCACAAATTCCTATGCAAAGTCCTCCGCGATAAGGTTCAGCGATCTCCCAATTATGATATTTCGGCGAGGTACTTCAGAAAAAACCGAAAAACGGGCAGAAGTTCTCACTTTCACGCAAAACTGTCAATCTCACGGTAATGGTCACGTCTCAGGGTCACAACACAATTTTCACCGAATTCGGCCGATTTAAACCACTTTAAAAAATAATTTTGCGGAGAGCAGTACGGACCTGCGTGCTAACTCAGTGATGTCTCAAGGAGAAGTACCGATGGCTTTAAATATTCATCTCGGTCATTTGTAGCATTCAAAATCCTGTCCTATTATAAATCTTAAGGCAAGGGTTCGGGTGGGATTATCCCACAGTGGGAATATTCCCAACTTTCCCGGGTGGGTTAGTTCACTTTTTGTTATAAAAAGTAGGAAAGTTGTGAAATATGGGAAAGTTCCGGGAAATATGTTAAAGAGCAAACAAAACACACATTAATGCTAAAGTACACCACAGATTAAGTTATGAAGCAAGTTTTGAAACATCTTAAGTAAAACTAAATATTGTTGTTTCTTTTCATACATACTAAATATTGTTATTGAAAAGGTATTCCCCAATACGAAAAATATAAATGTATTTACTTTAATAAATTTTTTCCTTTATCTGAAACTCCAAACGTACAGATGGATATTTGAAAAGTTGCTTATCAATTTTCGTTAATTTACTTACAAAACTATTTTAAATGTTTAAACAATGTAATGACAATGAGCTTGCAAACAAGACGCAAGAAAGTGAACAACGTTTGCCTTCTTGCAATAAAAAATTGTCATTTATATAATTTTCTCAATTTTTTGTAAGGATTTGTGCTATTGTTATAGAGTTTGTTGTTACTTGTTGCTATACTGGACAGTGCATTCATTTAATATGTGGTGAATATTTTTAATTGCTTCCTTTTTAATACTTGAGATATAAGAATCTTGAATCCTATACCGAATTATCACTTGCATGTTATAGATTCCACGTGTACAATATAAACTTTCCCAAACTTTCCCAGAGTTTGGACATAATTCCCTCTTTTCAGCAATTTTCCCGAATTTCCCAACTTTCCCAGGTGTCCAAACTATTGGGGTGGGAAGTGGGAAATACCGAAATCTTGTCTTAAGGTCATCATTTGCAGCAATTCTAAGAAACTATGTTAGAGGAAGAGAAATATTTTAACTTCCTGTGTTTTAAGAATACACGCTTAAAATCTGTTTACGTGCATACTATTTTGCAATTTACAGCAAATAAACACAGACCAAGCCATCCTAATTTACTATACATACACACTCTTTATCAGTAATACTATAGCTGTAGTACATTTACGGTGAGGAACTTTTCAGATTAAACGTCATCATCCGTATTTCATTTTACCTACAATGAATGCTAAATTGTGTTTTGGTATCCGATATTCGGCCGTTTGCTGAAAGTTTGAAAATCGCTTGCCAACAATTTTGTACATAAGAATTTATATGATTTATGTATTGTTTGAAAGAGGCTAAAAAAGGATGCTATCCGACCTCAACCAAATTAAAAAGATTTGCAACCTTTGTTACTGCATCGCTTCATTTTCTTAAAAATTGTACAATTTTATTTTCCTGTTAGGTAATTCCGGTGTTCCACAATAATTCAATTCAAATAATTGTATGTAATTATTGCTGACAAAAATAACGTTTCGCATGCAAACGCTTCGCAACACCTGATTTGATTTATATTTACGAATTTAATATTTATTTAATACCTTCCAATGTTAATTTTTCCGAAGCATCAAACAGAGCCTAGTCATTAATTACCTATCTAAATTGCTTGATATTCAAAACATATTACCAAATATTGAAAATCAGGGATTTTACTTCAAATTTTTGTAAATTAGAAAATATATTTCCGACGAGGCAACTGAATTTTTATTTACTGTAACATTAAGGAGTATGATTAAGGAGTATGACCCCGAAATTATTTTACCCTGTACCACTTAATTTTGAATCCCCATTTTTTCTAAAGTAAAGTAACATTATTTTAAACATGTAAATGTTGACTTGGAACTGTAAATATCTTCCCAAATTAAACTGATGTGAACAGTGTATTCGTATTTAACGCGGCATGAGAATCAGAATAGCAAATTTTGAAGACTAGACTACTCCCTATTGGCATTGGTCAAATCTTTTAAAATACCCGATTTCCGAGCATACTGTAAGTATTTCTTTACAACGGTTTTATCATCAGGAAGCCATTGGTGGATGTCAGGTATATTTCTTAAAAGTTTCTCAGTAATGCGGTAGAGCGGCTTTTGATCTATGATCATTGCTCCTAAAGCCGAAGCTTTAATTAAACCAGTTTTCACATCAGATTCAAAGGAGTCGATGAATAATGACAACCAAGGGTCATTTTCTTTATCTTTCATGATTACATCAAGGAACTCATCAGGGCCTACTAAAGTGGAGTCGTAGCCGAATTCAGAGAGTGCGTCAGCAAAATCTTTGCTGAAGAATGATGGCGGTGGTGTGAAGTTGTACACTCCCGATTCTGCACTTTCATTAAGAATCAATTTGACAGTTAGCTTTGAAGCGACATCTACCGGCATAAAATTCCAACCTCCGCCAAGATCGAGAACAATTTTATGGCGGACACTTAACAACAAAAAGTTCATGAAAGAATTCATCCCAATAGTGAATACCCCTGTTTGACTGTCTCCAGTTAATCCCAAATATCGAACAACTGTACAAGGAATGCCGCGCTCATTTGCCTGCCTTAACAATTTTTCGCAAACAAATTTAGTAATAACGTATCCCACCTTTAAATTATCACCGTTGTTTTCCTCCTCTGGCAAATCCTCGTAAAAGAAACCGTCATCAGTCAACCTGTTAACTGCGCTATATGACGAAGAATAGAAAAGTCTCTTTGTTTTCATATTGCAACAAAATCTCAATATATTTATTGTTCCTAAAACGTTTACTGAACGAATATCAGCGACACCTGTTTTTGATTTTGCGTATTTCTCCACGTGATTTGCTTTTATAGCCAAATGGATCACACAATCAATCTGGGAAGAAAGAGAATCGTAAATTTCTTGAGAAAGACCAAGATTCTTCTCTGTGATATTTCCAACCACTATGGAAAAGTTATCCATATCGACAAAAGTATCTAACTTGAATTTCTTCAAGTTTGCTAAAAGTCTTCGATGGGCTTGCTCAATGCTTTCCCCTCTGAGTAAACAAACAACCCGAACGGAAGTCTTTTCCAATAAATCCTTCAGAACATACATTCCAAAACGACCGGACGCACCAGTCAACAGAATAGTTTTCATATCTGAAGCTTTACCGTTAGAAGAATCTAAACCATTAATTTCAGCGGGTAAAATACTGTCTTGCTGTATTAGTTGTGCTTGAACTTCAAGTGCTGATGTTTCATTCTCCGTTTCAGATGTTTTTTTGATAGTTAAGGTTTGTTCTGCTAAATAATTACTCAGTTTATGAATGGTAGGATGGTCTAGCAGTGACGTTGCAGTTAGTGGAAGTTGTTTCCCAATAACATGTTGCATTTTGTTTTTCATTTCAACGGCCATTAATGAATCCAGGCCCATTTCTGAAAAGTTTTGAAATTCGTCCAATTGTTCTGATTCTGGGAGCCTTAATGTTCTTCTAATAATCTTTTCTAGATACTTTTTAATGTAAGCAACTCGTTCTTGGAGATTCAACGGATTGATTTCATTCCAGAAAGTATCAGAATTTGCATTAGATACAGCAGTTGTGTCTTCATCTTGTGCGTTAATTAATTCTGATAGAAATCCTCCTCTATCGCCAAAAGTGTCGACTAACAAAGGTGCATCTACCTGTACAACTGCCACCTGGCGCAAATTAGGTCGTGCCATGACATGTTTTAGTGCTGCAATTCCTTGTGCAGGGCTAAAAGCCATAAATCCAAAACCTGCTGCAAAACTGTGTTTCTTTTCGATTTCTGCAGCAGCTCCAATTTCTGTCCAGACACCCCAGTTGATGGTCTGCCCTGGTAAGCCAATAGAATGCCTGTAATGAATTAAGGAGTCTAAAAACATATTTGCTGCACTGTAGTTACTCTGTCCTGGTGGTCCAAATATTCCTGCTATTGAAGAAAATACTACAAAATGTTCTAAAGACATGCTTTTCGACAAATTGTGTAAATTCCAACCCCCTCTAACTTTTGCATTGAATACTTCTTCAAACTTTGCCCATGTTTGATTCAATATAGTTGCATCGGATATGACACCAGCGGAATGTATTATTCCCTTAAGAGGTGGCCATTGTTCAGTTCGTGATTTTATGGCGTCAAACAACATGGTGCATTGTTTTAAATCTCCCACGTCGGCTAACATGGACGCAACTCGGCAGCCTTGACCACGTAACTCTTTAATTGTTTGCGAGGCTTTTCCATCTGGTGGAGATCTAGCAACTAAAACTATATTTTTTGCTCCGCAGACTACCAACCACTTAGCTACCTCTAATCCGATTCCATGTAAGCCCCCAGTCACTAAATAAGATGCCTGGTCGCTGAAAGTTAATTCACTGGAGAATTGACCAACCCCTTTAAAATCTGGCATTGTTAGTACTACTTTTCCAATGTGTTCCGCTTTGGCAAAGTAATTCAAAGCATCTTTTATTTGAGTTACTGGAAATCGCGAAAACGGCAAAGGATTTAATTTATCATTCAAAATACTGTGTTTCAATGCGTCTACGAGTTTTTTGGTTACCATCTCATCAACAATTTCCAAATCAATTATAGTGTACGCAACATCAGGTCTTAATTCTATGACTTCCTCGAGACGCCAAATATTGACTTTTCCAATTTCAATAAAACGAGCATTTTGTCCACAAGATTTCAATGTTGATTCTTTGAAACCAGGACCTGTTAAGGAATTTAGAACGACGTCCACACCTTTTCCATCAGTGACTTCATTTATCTTCTTCTCAAAAGTTAAGTCTCTTGAATGAAATACATGTTTAATGCCTAGTGATCCTAAATAGGCTCTTTTTCGATGGCTCCCAGCAGTTGCAATTATATGGGCGCCAATATACTTTGCAATTTGTATGGCCACCAAGCCTACTCCGCCTGATGCCACGTGAATAAGAACTGTTTCGTCTTTTTGAAGGTCAGCAGTCGTGACGAGACACAAGTATGCCGTGAGGAATACTGAAGGAATGGTGCATGCTTCTGAAAACGTAAAGTTTTCCGGTTTTAGCTGAATTAAAGTTTCATTTATGACCACGTGACTTGCTACGCAACTATTTTGTGAAATGCCAAAAACATGGTCACCCACTTTATATTGATAAATTGACGATCCAATGTCAGTAATGACACCAGAAAAGTCAGAACCAACGGACTCAAATTGAGTCTGATACATTTCGGGTTTTAAAATTACAAATAAATCCCTGAAATTGAGGGCTGTTGCTTTGACCAGAACTTCTACTTCATTGGACTTTAAGGAGACTTTTGATGTTGACTTAAATTGTACATCGGCGACTTTCTTGGAATTTGGTATTACTACAGTGTATTGTCCTTGTGGAAGCGTAAGCACAGAATTAGATTTTCCCATGCTGCACAATCGCATTGCAAATTTTTTATTTTTTCTGTAACAGCAAATACCATCTTCACCGCAGAATAGTTCATAAAATATTTCAGCGGCATTCTCCTTAGCAGATGTCTTAATCGTGTCTGGATCTATTTCAATCAATTTACCTGGTAAATGCGTAGCTTCATTGCAGGCCGACTTCAACAATCCGGCTAATGTTGCTTTGTATGGATGCATAGTTTTCTGATTGCCAACATTATAGACACCACTTGTGACCACGTACAATCGAAGTCTTACAGTGCCTTTCGACAGAAATTGTTTCATGAAACGGAGTGGTGGGAGACAAATTGATTTCTGATCGTCGCAGTCGTAATCCGAAATTCCTCTCAACAAACAACAGCCTTCTACGTTATAGCGGTCAAAAATGAAATTGATACAATTTTCAATTTCATTTTCAGCAGAGTAGTCTAAATAGAAATAATTTTCTAAATTCTCTCTACAATTTTTAGAATTATTAATGTATTTAATCAAACAAACTTGTCTGCCAATAGACCTTAGCATTTCAGTTAAATGGAGGTAGTGACCATCGTTGTCACATTCCAAAATCCATGTATTGGATTGTGATTTTAACGGCACATTTATTGTAGTATATTGTACTGAACGCGCTTGCGTTACAAGAACTGACGACGTTTCAAATTCCTCTGAAATGTTTTCTGATACGCTAAATCCGGTGTCGAAAAGAACCCTATCCCAAACGTCTTTAAATACACACGGATGATTTGGTCGTATTTCGTAATCGGTAAATTTCCAATAATTCGGCATTATACCAAAAATCATATCAATTGGTAATTGGGGACCTAAGGGCTCCTGTAAAAGGAGAAATCCACTCTGTTTCAGTAAAAGCCTGATATTGCCTATAGAATCGTGTAATTTAGCAGTCGCATGAATAACATTTGAAGCAATGACTACATCGTAGTGATAGGGAGCAAATCCTTGTGCCAAAGGATCCTTTTCAATATCCAGAACTCTGAACTCCATATTATCGGTATCAGAGAAATTGTTTTCCGCTTCATTAGTAAAATGAGAAGATATATCTGTAAAGCAGTAACGAAAAGGAATTCCAGACATTTTGAGTCCCTGAGTGATTTCTCTAGACGTTGCTCCACTTCCGGCTCCGACTTCCAAAATTCTCACTGCTGACTCTGAATGCGTTTTGCAAGTTTTTTTGAAAAGAAGACGTATGTAGTGAGCCATACGAACGTTTGCGCTACTTACTTCGTCTCCTTCTGTATACAATCTAAGTGCGTTCAAGCTAGGATCTTCATTTCCAAAGAGCACATTGTGTGGCGTAGTCCTTTCAAAGGCCACCTCATTAAATTGAGCTAGACAGTAGTTTGTAATATGGGTGCCAACATGTACTTTATTTCTTTTTATATTAATGTCCCTAATAATTTCGTTGAATTCTTGTATAATTCCTTCAACTTCATTTAAATCTGGAATATATGCAGAAACTACAAATTCATCTGTATTACTGTTTTTAGTAAGGTATCCAGCTTCTACAAGCAATCCAAAAAATACGGATATAAGATTTTCGACGTTCATGGAAATTCCGCATTCTGTAATAACAGAATGACAAGTAAATGTGCTGGAAATTGAAGGTTTCCACCCGACACCTAATAAAAGTTTTATAACGAATGCGATGTTGAATCTACGATCATGTAATGGACGCAATTCTTTGAGACCTTCAACTTTGTCTTTCATGACTGCTTTCAGTTCTTGTAAGATATTATGATCTTTAGTAGATACAGCAGATAAGTCAACTCTCGACTGAAGAGGTCCATCTCTAGAACGCCAAACTTCTTGATACATTCCTGGTAACATGTTTCGTTGTGAATTAATAACATTCAAAAATGAACTCACGGATGTTTGCGCAAGACGGATTCCTTCCATCACCGCCAACAAAATGTTATTTTCGTTATATAATGAAACTTTTCCATTTGATTGTTCATTACCCCAAACTGCGTGTGCAAAAAACAGTTGAGATTTTTCCATTGAAAAACTCCTAAATTTTTCCACAGTCACTGGCAAGTGCAAATTAACATTTTCTTTGTCGATACTGAATCCAAATATTTGAAACATTGCGTCCAACATTATGGGATGGAAAATGTAGCCCTGAGCATTATCTTTTGGAACAGGAATTTCAGCCAAAGCTTCATTTTCACCTTTCCAAACGGTTTTTATACTCTGAAAGCTTTCTCCAAAACTAATACCAATTTCGGAAATCTGTTTGTAGACTTCGTTAGCTTTGTACTCGTTTTCGCAACGCTGCTTTATGTTTTCGATTTTTTCTGTATTAAGTCCTCCGAATTCTCTATCATCGACATCAACAATTGCTTCAGCATACCGTTTCCAACCTTTTTCATCGTTATATCCATTGAGATTTTGATATGAGAATACTCTAACTGCAATTTTGTTGTTATTGTCCTCTTGAGTAATAGGAGACGCCACAACTTGCATCTTGTAATGCTTTTCTAAGTCAAGTTCGAAAGGAGCTTCGATTATAAAATTTTCCACGGACATTGTTGACAAGGTATTTTTACGAAGTACATGATTCCCCGCTGCTAAAATCATTTCGAGAAATGCTGCTCCAGGGAGAATTGTTATGTTTGCTACTATATGGTCTTTTAAATATGGGAAGTCTTTTAATTTCAATGAATTTTGGTAAATATGGTTAACTTGGTCCGCCAAAGGCAGTTCTTTGCCAAGAAACGGATGCACATTTGGAGCAAAGTCTTCCATGTTAATATTTGTCCAATATTTTTGGCGCTGAAATGGATAGGTTGGCAATTCCAGCTTTTTTCGACCACTTATCATGTGTAACGATTTCCAGGTTATGTCGATTCCATTTATGTACAAGCTAACCAAGCCATTTAGCAAAGTGCTCCAGCAGTCTGTTCTCTTTCTGAGGGAAGGCAACCAAATGCTTTCATTTACAAAACATTCACTGGACATTCCCAAAGGCAATAAAACTGGATGCGATCCAATTTCTATGAAAACATTGCAACCGTTTTCAAACAAAGTTTTCATGCCTCCTTCGAAATTGACAGTTTGTCTTGCATGTCTACACCAATAAGATGAATCGATATCTCCTGTTTCTATTAACTTTCCGGTTGTAGCCGATACATAATTTATTCCCGGAATTGGAATTTTGTAAGAAATACTTTTCCCAAAATCATAGAATTGCTTTGCAATATTGTTCATTGCCCTTGAATGAAATGCATGGGTTGCAGCAAGCACGTGGAACTTTTTATTACACTTTCTACAGAAATCTTCAAAAAGAGTTATTGCGTCCTTATTTCCTGCAACCACTGTTTCCTCAGAAGAATTAACGACTGCTATATCTAACCAGGCATCTGAATTTAGATTTGAAAACTCTGAAATCATTTGTTGCACATCTTTCTTGGATGACTTAATTGCAAGCATTCCCCCAATTGGTAAAGTTTCAATAAGTCTACTTCGCTCAAATATTAAGCTAAGCGCATCGTGCAAATTCAAAATTCCCGCTGCAACGGAAGCAGCAAACTCACCTACACTATGCCCTAAAACAAAGTCGGGTTGGATACCAAAACTATTCCACATCTTCAACAGAGAGTATTCAATTACAAAAATTGACAACTGGCTAGATATTGTTTGTTCAAGTAAATTATTTGACTCTTCTGACCAAAGCGCAGCTTTCAAAGAAATACCGTGCTTTTCCAAATGCATTTCGCATTCGTCGAATGTACTTTGAAATGTAACATTGGATTCGTACAAATCTTTACCCATTCCTACATATTGTGAACCTTGGCCAGTGAAGAGAAATGCTATTTTAGGTTTATTAGATTTCAGAGCTCCTACCGAAGTGTTGAATACATCTTTATTTTGTAAAGAAGTAACAATTTCCGCAACACTTCCACCCAAAAATGCAGCCCTGTGTTTAAAATGAGCTCTTCCTGTTGCAGCTGTGAAGGTTACGTCACCTAAATTAACTTCCGAATTTCCTTTAAAATATTCTACGTAACTTTTACATAAATCGTGAAGGGCGTTTTCTGATTTTGCCGATATTGGTAGAATGTAGTGCTTCTGACTGCTTCCTATGTTTCTGTTTACCTCAGTAAATCCCCAATTTGGAGGTTCCTCTAAAATGGCATGGACATTCGTACCACTTATTCCGAATGAACTTACACCTGCCATTCGAATTCGCTGTGAATTCCTTTCCCATTTTTGGGCTTCAATTGGAATTACTGATGGAATAATATTTAAATCAATATTTGGATTTAAAGTGTCAAAATTCGTGTGAGGTGGAATAATTTCGTGTTTCATGGATAACAAAACTTTTAAGACTCCCGCCAAACCTGCAGCAGATTCAGTGTGTCCAGTGTTTGTTTTTACAGAACCCACAACTAACGGATTTTTCCTGTCAGGTGAAGCATATGCGGCTGCTAGAGCGGCAAATTCAATTGGATCTCCAACTGGTGTACCTGTTCCATGAGCCTCCACATAATCAACATCATTCGGATCAATAGAGGCGTTTTTTATTGCCTCTTTTACCGCAATTTCCTGGCAGTGCTTACTGGGTGTTCCAAAACTAGAAGTAGTTCCCTCATTGCTCAAAGCAGAACCCCTTATGATTCCCATAATGCGATCCCCACTTTTGATGGCATCAGAGAGCCTCTTTAAGACAATTACCGCCACACCCTCCGCCCTCCCAAAACCATCCGCCTTTTCATCGAAGGTTTTGCAGTGGCCATCTTTTGCCAGAATGGGGATCACAGAGTAGGGAAAGTTAATCACCAAAATGTTGGCCCCCAAAACGAGGGACAAATCTGTTTCACCCTTCCTTAAACTATCACAGGCCAAATGAAGGCCAACCATGGATGAGGAACATCCGGACTCTACCGCAATATTTGGTCCATTTAGTCCCAAAAAGTAAGACACGCGAGCAGAAGTAGCAGAAAAGGCGTTTCCCAAGACCACGTGGTGAAAGTCCTGCGCAGAGGCACTTTCAATGACAAGTCTTTCGTAGTCGTGAGTCCAAACTCCGGTAAAGACTCCAGTGTTGCTATTCTTGAGTGAATGTGGGTTGATGGCTGCATTCTCTAGTGCTTCCCAAGCCACTTCCAGCAAAAGTCGTTGCTGTGGGTCCATGAAAGTGGCTTCTCTAGGACTGATTCCAAAAAACTTTGCATCAAATTCGTCGATGGGACATTTTAAGAATCCTGCTTTTGATTCCGTGAATCTTGAATCATTTTTCTGGTAATGAAGCAACCTTTCCATTGGAACTTTTGTAATTCCATCACCACCGCTATTTATTAGATCCCAAAATTCTTCACTGTTGTTGGCTGCAGGGAATCGGCAGCTGTGGCCAATAACTGCAATAGATTCCTTATGGTAACTTTTAGAGCTTATCTTCCGAAATATGTTTTCCTGAAATTGATTAGATAAATAATTGAATTTTCATTTCACTTTACTCCAAAATATGCCATAATGCCATTCACTCAATATGCTTATGCTTATTTTGTATTTTAGTTATATGTCTACCTTAAACGGAGTTAACTGCATGTGGCTTTTAATGATTTCATCGTCTTCACAATCAATTATTTTGGTGTCATATAATAACCTGTACCTGAAATATTATTGTATAGCCGCACGAATAAGTAACTCAATTAGAATTTAACACAAGTAGATACAAATTGCAGTGCATACTATCTTATTGATACCCCACGTCTTTATAATTCCTCATATGGAACATTTTCACGCAAACCCCGAAATTATAATTCTGCACCCCTATTTTGTGAAAATTAAGTAAAACTGGCATACCCATAATTGAGTGCAGATTTGGAAAGGTCATAATTATAACAGGGCGGTAACAGATGGAAGGAAACATCTTGGTTGTTTCTTCTTTGATCCAACAAGTCATCAAAAAGTTGGTATACTTAAGAAAACAAAATTAAGAATTTAATTGTTAAAACTAGAATAAGTATTCATTTTCTCCTACACTCTCAGACAATAATATAGTTTGACTAAAAATGTGCGCAAAACTTACGCGTCTGGAATTTTTTGCTGTCAGCACGGGTGGAAATGCTTTTGAACAAGAGATAACTTGGTGACAAAACGAATAACGAAAAGTCGATCTGTTTGGAGCTATTTCCGAATGAGGTTGCTGCAAAGTTTTCCTTCAAGGAGAAGAGCTCGTCACAGTTCTTTATAACCTAATGCAATATTTAAAATCCTAATGTTGTTCTTTTAATAATAGCCAGCTTTTAATTTTGGTACTTGAATTTAAAAAGAGTTTACCCTTTTAGTTGGGTGAAGGATAACGCATTTGGAGTACATCTGCAGATTGCAAGCCGACATTTTTAGGAGATCGGTCGTATTCCAATTATTTCTTTCCGGTAGATATTGAGGGAGAACAGCATCAAAATAAGATGACAATTGATCACTTAAACATTAGGTTTTGTTAATTTATTTCATAAAATTAGAATTTTTTATTTTCTATGTTGAAATGATATTTATGCTGATTTAGTTTTGACTTAATTTTACTTACCCTTCATTTCGAAAGATTTCGTAAGATGTTAGAATAACGAGTTCTGCAATAGTTGCCGTTTGCAGTATGGATTTTGCCAACGTGATTGCTTCTTTGGTTGTTTTTTCATTAGTGGCAAATGTCACCCAAGCCTTCTTAGTTCCTACAATATATTTAAAAGTTTAAAATCATCGAAGAGAGATTATCTTTACAAGGAATAAACTTTATATACTAAATAGGCAATGGATTAATATGTATTTGCTATTAAATGTTACGATTCAGATCAAATAAAAATTTTCTGGTCGTCTGTAATAGTAATAATGCTTATTTTTGCTGGTTTACCTGAAGACATTTCTGTATTTTACAAAAATGTTATGCTAATGCTTGCAAGCAAAATATTTTTGCGATTGTTTGAAAACAAACGATGATTAAAATACAGACTCCTGGCGTTAATAAAGGAAAGAAACGCAAAAGCGCTTCTATTTGTAGTTTTTCGCTAGTAATTATAATCCTCTTCACCATGATAGCTGTACGTTTTTTTAATAATAAATATTTTGATGTCTTTTTAAACGCATTACATAGACAGTCAAACAAAACATTCCAGCATTATTCTTTAAGTTAGTCATCTTATAATTCCCTTGACACAAATACATTCCCATGTTTTAAAAACCCATTGTAATTATTCGTTATAATTGTGTAATAATCAACACTATCTTTTATGCGAAAAAAATATTTCTGAGTTTTTATTATACATCCTTTTCATTGTTGTTCGGTATTTACAATTACGTCTTTAAGCAATAAAAAGCACAAAAACTTTTAAACAAGATTTTATCATTTCACAATGGTATATTATGTGTGTCATCCAATTATGCTCTTTATTTCTGGAAGAATATTTTTTGGGAAGACATGCAAATGCAATTTCCTAGTTTTAAACTCGTTGTAATTTCTACTATCTCACGATTAATTTGCAGTAAAATTAGTAAAAGTAAATTAAAGAAATTTATGATTTCACGCAAAGCAAATAAAACTATCCGCTATTTACGACTTTTGAAATTCTTATTCTTATATAGTTTATATGAAAAAAGAGCTTTCCCAGGTTATGATTATATTTATCACTATGTAAGTCCAATAACTACAGGGTAAAACGTATTGCAGGTTAAATTCTGTGAGACTCGAGGCTGGCTGTCAAAATTAACAAATAATGCGATATTTTCAATAGGCCATTCATTTATATAGTTTATTTTATTACTTTTTTATTTTCTTGTGTATCTTTTATGCACGAAACAACAAATCCATTATTATGGAATGGATCAAAGTAATACAGCTTGCTTAGATGGGCAAAATTCTTGCATTTTGAAAATCCTTAATTTAAAATACATATTTAAAATTCCTTTTAAAGTATTTTGTGAAATCATAAGAGATTATAATTTTTTATCCTCAAACATAAAAATTATCATAAATTTTATTTATTCGCTTGCTTTTTCCTGTTACAATTAAATGATAAATATTGGCATTAAGATGTAAAGGAAAGACCACATATTCTAAGAAACATATAATAAATCGGTTTTGATGTTGAATGCTTTGAATAGATATTTTAAATATTAATATTAAACATATACATAGTAGACGCTATAAAACTAATAGAACCACTCAGTCTGCTTTTTCTACATAAACCGATTTTCAAATGTGAAGAACATTAAATTTTTGCACAATTCAGGAAAATATTCATTCCGATAAGAAGGATGCTTATGTCTGAAAGAATTGATAAACAAATTATTGTTTTTTTTCAATTTCAATTCAATTTAAGATTAAGATGTGATCATAGAATTAGGGAATTATTTCAATAATAAAGGAAAGTACCACGAAAAATGTACTATATTTAGGAGCACGTTAGAATTTCAAAAGTAGTACAATTCTTCTCGCCACCGGGATGTGCATACCACATTAAATTTGGTTCAGTAGTTTGTATTTTGCCAGGGATAAGAGCGGTACCTCCATTTTTAACTTGAATGTTACATCTGCCAATGTAAAGTGTTTCTCCATCTACAAATCGGCCACCTTTAATAGCATTTCTTGGAATAGTGCCTTTGCTTTTTACCCATTTTAATCGAGCATTCTGTGGGTTCGTTAAGAATTCAACATTCTTTGTGAATTTTGGTTCAATATCATAATCAGGTAACCAGCATTCTCCGGTTTTAATCTTCCCTTTTCCAAGAGATATGTCTCCTTTATAATATGCCCGGCAACTGTATAAATCATCCCCATTTCCTCCTCTTCCTGCAACTACCGGATTACTTTTGCTGTTTGCTCGAATTTGATTCACAAATTGAAAACGATATGAATAACACCCTGTAAATTAAAAGAAATTGCAAATTATAATAAATTTTCAGCAAATTTTAACAAATTTTCAGCAAATTATAATAAATTTTAACAAATTTTCAGCAAATTATAATAAATTTTAGCAAATTTTCACCAAATTATAATAAATTTTAACAAATTTTCACCAAATTATAATAAATTTTAACAAATTTTCACCAAATTATAATAAATTTTAACAAATTTTCACCAAATTATAATAAATTTTAACAAATTTTCAGCAAATTATAATAAATTTTAACAAATTTTCAGCAAATTATAATAAATTTTAACAAATTTTCAGCAAATTATAATAAATTTTAACAAATTTTCAGCAAATTATAATAAATTTTAACAAATTTTCAGCAAATTATAATAAATTTTAACAAATTTTCACCAAATTATAATAAATTTTAACAAATTTTTAGCAAATTAAGACATATTAGAATAAAACAAGTCATTTCTCAAAAAAAAAATTTATTTTTTGTTATTTGGAAAATATTATTATTATTTGCAATTACTGTACCACATACTTACCTCCACATTTATTCATATCGTTCAATTTTTCAGCATCTAGTACACCCAAGAGTCCGTCAGCAGAGTTACAACCATCAACGTCTTCCAATGAAGGAACACGACATTTTCCGTCACAAGAGAAATGCATTATACTTCGGTAGTCATACAAATGTCCTCCATTTAAATGTTCATATTTTTTTTCTAGGCAATTCGATGGCTTTAAATATTCATCTCGGTCATTTCTTGCATGTTCATGTCCAAAACATAAAGTATGGCCCATTTCGTGAATCATTGTGTGTGCATCTCTGCACTGTCCAAATGTCGATGTCCTTTTTTTGCCAGTGTAGCAATTGTCAGAGGAAGCACAATCAATGTTGACGTCTTTTACAAAATGCACGTATGCTGATTCGGAAGTGCGTGGATACCAACGAATACACGTTTTGTTATGGTAGTCACTTATTGCTATATCTAATTGCGCTCGGTCTGCACTGTCAAATGAGGAATCTACGACATAAGGTACTCTTGCTCCCGGCCAAAAGTTAGAGTCGTCTGGTTGAATTGGGACCTGTGTTTGTGGCTTCTGGCACTGTGGAAAAATTTAACTCTCAAATTTACAAAATGTGCTTAAATCTTTTATTGTGTTATTCAATGTATACATGGTGACATGGCAAAATTTGTTTTTCCCTTTCAAAATTCTTTGGGAGAAAATGAATTATAACAACGGAATGAATATAACATGATATGAATATAACAACGGATTTTTACCAAACAAGACTTCAGGAGCAATTTCGAAAAGAAATTGAAAATTGCCAAAAAAATAATTTTAAAATTTAAAAAACGCAACTTTGAAATTTAAAAAAACACAATTTTGAAATAAAAAAGCGATTTTGAAACAAAAATAATAGTTTTGAAATATTTTACTTTTCTTACTGTGAAATTACCGTTTGCCTTATGCCACCCTGTAGTCAGTAAAAGTGTACTGGGCGTTCCTCTACTTACTTTTTTGTGCTTTTTTATGACATTTCTGACTTGACTGTGAATTTGTACTGTGGCAAACAATATGTAAAATACTGCATTAAGAAAATTCATTGTGCGCAACTTAAAACGGGTATACTGATTCACTGATACTGAAATGCTAAGCTAAGCACTTAACAAATTCTCCACTTAAGTTTTGCACACGTGTGAGTCATTGAACGCTGTATTCGTCTGAAAGTAATGAACAAAGTTAATTGCAAATCTTCACATGATATAATATAAATGTGTTTCATTAATTATTATATCAGATATGCATACATCATCTGGCTTAGTGATAATTATTCAATTTACACGACTGAAACACAATCCGGTTACTGTTGCAGCAGCAGTACCGTTTCTGAATTAGTCATTATATTAGCATTCATAAATACAAAACCAATTTATATGTTAATACACCCTGTAATGGTAGTAATAGGAAGAACTGCTGTGTCATAGAACTATAAGGAGAGGCACCTGTACTACAATACTCAATTACAACATTGTGCACGTAAGATGTGATGCAGAAGAGGATTAATACATTTCAAAGAAATTATGCTTGATAACGAATACAATTTCAAAACACGTCCAAATCTGTCAAAATCCAAATCAATGCCGTATTAGGTATAATAAAAAAATTAAATGCGCATTCTTCTTCCCCACCAGGAATATTCTACACAAATGTGATCTGTATTAAATAAAACTTGCAAAGTTTGGCGATTATAAAAATGCTGTAAAAAGCTATCCTTAATCAAATTAAGTTGTGCAATATATGAAACCTATACATACAAATCAGCAATAACTAAAGGAAAACAACTCACAGTACAAATAATTATGAGGTAAACAAGATTTATTATACAACCTAAGTATGTAATTGTTGCGGGCACACAAATCACAGGGTGTTGTGGGCCTATTATATATATTACAGTGTTCTAATTCGTGCACACGAAATTCATTTCATGCTTGCACCTGCATGAAATGCACAAAATGCTTGAATATACCTACACTATTTTATATAGGTAGACTATTCTATCCTGGTATCCATTGCAATTCCCATTTCGTGCATTTTGTGCACTGCACAATTTCCATTTCATGCGTGCACTATGCATTACATGGAGTGCATTTTATGCATGTATGCACATGCCAGTACACTGATATATTATAATATTTTACAATCATAAGAATCAGTTTTTCAAAGGGAGCTTGAATATTTAGCTATGCTCTTTCTCATCCAAGGCAGAATTCTGAAGAAGGATTCTGTTGAAATCCCCTTTGCTGTCAGTTTCTGTTTGAATCATGTGTAAAAGCCATAATTACATGTAGAATTGTGTGTTAAGAAAAGCCGGCAACCGCGTCAGACCGACATCCCAAAAAACTGATGCAATTTTAGTTCCCATTCTCACACAAACAATTTTACCTTCGACATTTTAATCCAAAACTGCTCTTTTTGGCATCCACTCTATAGAACCATATTATATACGTATTCGTTTATATTTATATGTACAGTCCTTATTTTCTCACAGTTACCTCACTTTACACTATAATGTGGTCGTGCTACTACTACTGATGCGAACTTGTGGAAAATTCACAGAAATACCCAGCAAGAGCTTTGAAAATGATAGTTTGTGGTTACAAGGGAATTTGTATTAAGTATGTAGCATTAGTGGAAGAATCTTAGCCTTAATAATTATAATTGCTGGTGCAACAATTTTCCTTTGTGCATTTGGTTGGTTTTGCATTCAGACAAAAGAAATTCTACCACATATACTGACTAAATCTCAGTGCTCTCTTTGAATTTTAAATTCTTTCCAAGAATTAGTGTCCTCCACAAGGAAATATGGGATTTGTGAAAAACTTTACAAAAGTTATAACACTGGGCGGGATACTCTTTTTGGTGATGTTAGACTTCCTAAAATATCGATTTCGAAAAAAATTCAACCAATTAAATCGGGTTGAAGAGAAAATTCTTGGGAAGGTGGTTGTGATCACTGGAGGAAGCCAAGGAATGGGAAAAGCGTCTGCTTGGGAATTTGCCAAACGAGGGGCCACCGTTGTCATCGGGGATGTCGACATGAAAGGGGGAATTAAAACTGTGCGCGAAATTCAAACCGAAACAGGAAACGAAAACGTGGTACGTTTTCCTTCATTTTACTCTATTTTTTAAAAAAACTTTAAAAAGCGTGTTTTTCAACCATATGATTAAAATTGTTTGAAATTTACTGGATTGGATATTATATTGAATGAATGAATTTTTCCCACAGAAAATCTTTCGTTTGGATTTGGCTGATATGGATTCTGTCCAAGAATTTGCAATTAAAGTTTCCAAAGAGTATCCAAAAATAAAAATCTTGCTTAACAATGCTGGAATAGCACCGTCACAGGATAATTTGTATAAAAAGACAAAAGATGGGTTCAATATGAATGTCGCCGTTAATTACTTGGGTCATTTCCTCCTCACCAATTTGCTTATCCCAAATCTTCAGAACGAAAGAAAATCCAGGTTTGTTGCCGAAACTGGCTACATATAACAGTTTAAACTCTGTACGTATTTTTATTCTAAATAACTTTATCTTTTCAGAATAGTTTCAGTATCCTCAACCTTGCAAATGATATCAGAATTGGACGTGGATGACCTTATGATGGAAAAATCGGGGTTTGGGTTGGCCGATGGAATGCCTTACTGCAACACCAAATATTGTCAAGCTCTCTTCACAAAGCAACTTTCAAAAATTCTGATAGGAACAGGAATTCACACCTATGCACTTTGCCCAGGTCTCGTGTCTACAAACATCGTTCGAGATTACAGAACTATTTCTTCTATATTCTGGACCATAATTCTAAAAGCAATTGGAGTGTCTCCTAGTGAGGTAAGTAAATTAAATTATTATCTTAAATTCAGCAGCAGTTAATGAAAGAAATAAAGCACTTTATGCTTTATTTTCAAAATTTTGGCAAAAATACTGTTTGGCTAATAACTATTTCATTGTCCTTCTAGGCTGCCTCTAATTTCATATTGTACTGTGCCCTGGAAAAGAGCATTGAGGGTGAATCGGGGAAAATGTACCGATTCCGAAATCATTATCGTGCAGCGAATGAACGACTGGATGACAATTTGGCTCGAAAACTTTGGGAGAAAAGTGCTGAACTAGTCAAACTGGAAGAGAGGCTCAAAAATTAAGTCCTATACGTGATTTATGAACAATCTCATTGGGGAGGAACGCCAAAAAAGAAACGTGGGCTAAAAATAATGCTTAAGATGCCATTACAGATTCAAAATTTGCCATGTAATACTTCACTTATTTAAAATACAGGTTTTCATAAAATCATTGCTCTTTACGATATTTTAAATGTTTAATAAACACTTCCGTAATTCATTCTGCAATTCAATATTTATTGTTTCATATTTTGTAATCAATTCCTTGTATTATATATTTTACATTGAACATTTCTGTATGCTCACATTAGTACAGTTAGTCTTTACTAACATTTACAGATTTCTTAGATTTCCAATCTTACAAACAACCATACTAAGAATAATTCATTACAGATACAAAATAAACTCTGCTAACAGATTCAAATTTTGACCTGCAAAATTTTGTAATCATTTAGCAGTGCAAAAGCTTAACTTAAAATAAATCTAAATTGCTAATTGGTAGTGCCACCAAAGCAGCAAACACATATTGACGGAGGTTACGGGAATTATTATGCGTAGTAGCACGATGAAATGAAAATATTATTCAAAACTGTTAATTGTTCTTCAGTAAATTTTGGTTTATGTGACTCCCAATCCAAGTAATGAGTACTGCGGAAACTCAGCAAACATTTGCGAACCGAGTGCTGAAATTAAAATATTATTTATTGGAACATTTTGATGTAACTTAATTTAATTCCTAATTGAGTTGGAATTAACTTACGCAAATTGGTTGTGGGTCATTGAGGTGAGCTGCCAGTGAAACAATAATCGAAGGCAGGAAATCAGGTACTGTATATGGATAAGCGCCAACGAAGGCACAAAGACCCAGAACAGCAGAATAATATTTCTCCATTTCTTCATCCCGTGAACATAATTCACCATTCAGTCGTTTCAATCTCTTTCTTTGTTTTACGATATCTTCGGCGGTTTTATTGAATTTATTCTGTTAATAGCAATTTTAAGTAAACAATAATTTATAATAAATAAAATTATTGATACATACTTTTAAGAAATCGTTTTTTACAATAAATAATAATAAATGGAATTACCAGAAAGTCCATTGGGTCTGCAACAATGCGGCAGTGCAAAAATCCAGAAAAACTTTTGGCTGCTAGTTCTCTTACTTCCAGATGTTTGTCTTCCAGCAATTTCAAAACAATTTCCACCAACTGCTCCCTCCAAGGGAAATTTGTGGTCACAACACTTACATTGTTCCAAGCAAATACCTTTAGAAATTCCAAAACCGAAAATCTTGCTCTCCACAAATTTGCATTAGCACACTGAAAGAAGAATGCAATTAATTACAACCCAGATAAAAATTCTATGCCTACAATAAAACGATATAAATGTTTGAAAAAGGCGAACCTCCTTTAAAATTTTGAGTACTTCGTCCATGTAAGAAATATTGACCACATTTCCGGCCAAACATGCCAAAGTTTCAAAAGAAAGATTCGCAACTTCGGGATCATCTTCATAATTTTCCAAATGGAAAATAATAGGTATGAATCGGTACACAGACAACGGAATGGAAGAATTCAAGTTCAAATACGAAGCCTTAATCCATTCTGCCACTATAATGTACAATGGAAAAAAGGTGTACTGTTATTTCTAACGAATTCAAATAATTTTGAATAAAAATATAATAAGAAGTTTGCACAATTATCAGAAAAATGTAGATTTTTGAAAGTTACCAGTTTTATAAAGTAATAGGAGATTTTTAATATTTGGCAATTCTCCGTTTTGATCAAAGCCCTCGGTAGACACCAAGTTTTCCAGAAATTTTAAACGCCCAAGTAGAGAATGAACAAATGGTTCAACTTTAAGACTGGAGTGAGAAAGTTGTGTAGACAGATTTCCTTCCCATTCAAATACTAAAGCTAACATACTACAAATAAAAAAATTAAAGAGTTAATGTATTTGCAATATTTTTGAGATGTACATCAATAGCCAATAAATTACCAGCCAAGTTTCTGTCTTATATTTAAATATGGACTGGGAGAATCGCAGAAATTAGTTAGAAAGATGTCCAGAGCGTTCGAACATAGTTCCTCAGACCTCCACATTGTCGCCTCAATTATTTTGCAGTAAAATACCAGGTCTCTGTAAAACGAAACTTAACATTAAATATTTTGAAGACTTTCCTAGTAGCTGCTTGTATTTAAGGGCAACTATAAAATATTTCCATTTTTTACAATTTAATAATCATTTTAGTTGTAATTAAGTTACTGCAATGTTGGACTCACCTGAAAGCATTTACAGATGTCAAATCCGCAGTTGACAAGCTTCTGATGAATCTCCCTCGAAAATATTCGATAAGAAAGCTGAATTTATTGGGATCTCTTCGCATCTAATAAATTAGAACTTGAAAATAAGTCTTGGTATATAGTACAGTAAAAGGAAAGGTAAGAAATTGAATTTTTTTTCAATATTTTATTAGAAATAATACTTTGGGGCAAAATTACTGTGTGAATAAAACGAATGTTAACTTACAATTGCATTAGGTAGGATGGACATCTGATTACCAATGGTTTCTTCAGTAGAGTTATCCAGACATTCATCAAGTATTGGTTTCATTTTTGTCCACACCTGACAAATGGATTTCTCGCTCCACAATTTCATTCCCCCCAAAATTTGGCAAACTACCACCATAGCACATTTTGCTTTATCTTTATCCTTACTGGATGCATAAGGAGTGATAAGGCTCAACACAACATCTAATGCTTCTGGTCCCTGATTTCTCGCTAACAAGTACCAAAATTTTCCCCCGATTTCTCCTAAAACCAAGACTTCCAGTAATTTCTCAACGTAGTCCGAATTTTGAAAATATTTTTCCGTTGTTTTCAGCATGATCTTTTGATTCTCACTTTGATGACTCATGTCATCAAAATTATCGGGAGGCATCTTCAATTGCAATTTTTGTGGCAACGTCCCAGAAAACACGGCTTCGTTGATTTTATGCAAATACAAACTTCGTTTACTGTTACCAGACCAGTTAGGAATCGTTATTGCTTCCCTGGGGGACGAACTCTCATTTTCTTCAGGAATTTTGTACTGGAGAAGTGACGCAATACTTTTCCCCTGTAAAATATCCACAAATTTTATTTCCCAAATGCTAATACGTATTTAGTATCTAAAAGTATAAAAGTCCTTGAAATAAAAGTATTAGAAACACACTGGTTCCAGGTAGATGTTTCCACAGTCTATTTCCACAGACAGGTATTTCCTTTTCCAGAGAAGAATCACCAAATTAAATAGGCAATGTCCTGCCTACAAAACAAAATCAAAATTGCCACCGATCTATATAGAAATTAATTTAAAAACTCTCGCCAAAAAATGATATTCAATGTTAGCAATTGAAAAACGTTTGGTAACTCTAACTCAAATAATTTTATCTGGCAGCAAATATTATTTCCTGTCAAAAACATAACTTCTATACGAAAAAATCAATTCTTTTCAGAAAACAAATAAATTCAGTCTTTAGAAATTATTCGTTTGTTTTCATTGAGAAATTTTCCTTGAGAATCTTTAAGAAAAGAAGTTTTCCTTACCACTCGAACTTCTAATGGGTTTGCAATAAGCGTTTGAAAAATGGAATCCATTAGTTTTTCGGAAAGAGGAAATCCTTTAACTTTAACGAGAGTCGTCAACATTTCTAGGCACAACACACGTCTTCTCCAATGACTTTAAAAATAAACCAAAATTACACATTTATTTTAAATTTACGATCCCTCCTCTATCTAAACGTGCAATCTTACTTATTACTGTCCGAATGTGTCGCGGTCAGATCCTCCACCAGTTTGTGAAAATAAAACTTATCCTCTGCAATCGTTTTCTCTATTACAGTTTGCATTTTAGAAGAATCGTAACCCTCAAGGTTTCCTTCAGAGACTATAGCGTGGATACATCGATTGATTATCTGTTCATTCTAAACAATAACGAAACAGAAAAATTAAATACTAATTAAAATATGCTTAATTTACGTGAAAAAAAGGAATAGACCTTACCTGGACGAGTATTTCTATTGGGCGATGAATAAAATACAAAGTGAGTGTATTTAGGATATCTTGTTTTCCTTTGCTGATGGTTTGTTTGTCCGAGGGTGGACTATTTACTAAGGCCAGCCAGAGATATTGAATTGCTTCCCATGAATTAAAAGATTGAGTCTTGCTCCAAAAGTACCACAAAGTGTCCATTACCCCCTTAAATGTAAAAATTCAATTTAAAATACTCTGAGATAAAAATATTCAGTAATCCTGGTTTACAAAAGCTGATTTCAAACTGACCTCGTATTCATGAACTGGGATTCCTAGTTGCAATTTCTGTACAAAATATCTAGACAAAAGTCCTTGCAAAAAGTTATTTTCTTTCAGGATGATCTGAAGATTTGTCTGAGCAAGAAGACGAACATTGGAATAACGGTGAACACAAAGATCTAGTATTTTCTCTAGTACTTTGTTATGATACTCGGTCCATGTTGAATAATTATTCCATCTATTTAATACAGTACAATGTGATTAAACATTTTAAATGCTAGAAATGTTAATTCTTGATTGTCAATTTACCCGTAAATATTCAAATGACGGAAATAGGTTTTGGACATCCAGTCTACCCGCCACTTCTTTTTGGGATCCAGAACTCTTTTTATCTTTGTATGGAAAAAGGGAAATTGACTCCCAACTGAAGAACGGAGCAGTGCGCTCAATCCCTAAATAAAACGAAAAAAAATTACCACTTTATGATTCTACATATAATATTTGTTCAGAAATAAATTACTCCTTACAGATAAGACTTCTGAAAACGCATCGACATCATCTTCCTTAAACCTTGTTAAGTAAACCAAGACATTTGATAAAATGTCAAAATATCTCTTCTTCGCATTTTCATTCATCCCAGGAATTGGAAGGTCCATTTTGTGAAATATACTGATTTTTGATCGATGGGCTACCAAATCCACCGGTTTCCTTTTTCTGAAAACAAATGTTTTAAATATATATTGTTCAAACTCTTGATGTCGAAGAAAAACGGATTTTTCTCAAAGTTCGTTATTAGTGCAATATCCTGCTGTCAAATTACAAAATAGAGTCTCAACTGGAAATATAGAAAATGCACCCGTAAGCTAAACAGTAAAAAGTTCACCTGTTAATTGGATTATCATCCAAGAAATTTTCCCTAAAGCAAATTCCTCCTTCAAGGTAATTTAAAATTGTTACATATTTTAGGAGATTTTTGTTTAGCTCTTCATCTGTTTTCTGTAAGAGCTGAATATCCTTCAGATAAGCAGAATATTGAACAAATTTCCTTAAATAAATGTCTTTTGCCCAATTCAATTCTTCCTGAGAGGGAATGTGCCATTCTACGTTTCCTTTAGAGTGCGCATCATCTTGCAATGGCATCCCCCAATCCTATTATAATTTTAAAAAGAATTACAAGTTCCTAACAGATATTTCAGAGAAATTTTGAGCAGTGTTTTATGTATCATACCTTAACGGATAAGTAATTTTTATCGTCGTAGTCAGTTTCTGAGCTTTTACATTCCAATGGATAAACTTCTATCAAATTTCCAAGGAGGTTTGACAAAAGCAATCCAGAGTATGACCACACTTTCTTGGATTTCACTTCCAAAGCGACTTCCAGAACAGATTCAATATCTTTTCTGTATTTCACAAGTTTACTTCCATTTGTTTGAAGAATCTGCAAAATTATCCGTTTCATTAGAAGGACTACGTAAAAATTACTTAAATACAGTAAGCTCGCTAAGAAATCCTTTCCTTACGTCTTTCAAAATCCTTAGACGGTATAAAATCGTTTCATCGACATCATCTTCGCTGAGTATGTCCACTTCACTGATAATTGCATCCTTCACCAAAGAGCATACTTGGCTCAAAACTTGTGGGAGAAGTAAATCAGGTCTCGCCTTTAAGATGCACGATTAGAAGTAGAATAAAAATACGTAAGACGTTAAAATTAGTTAAGAAAATAAAAAATACCGAAATAAATTACTTACATAAGTATATGCATAGCAAATTATCATCACTAATCTTCCAGAGGCATTCATTCCGAATGTTTGGTTTAGAATCAAAGGAATTATTCTATCAATAGCAATCTACGATTCAAAGTACACTCGTTTTGTATTTATTGCATACTTCATAATTTGATTAGTAATGCACATTTAATATGTATAATTGGTAGTTAGTTTAAAAGCTTTCTTACTTTAAACATTCGTGTTGAGGATTGCATAGCTAGCCTGCAGACACAATTGCGAAACGCATTTTCCAAAAGTTTTGTCTCTTCCGTACGATCAGTTTGACCGGGACAGTCAAATTCTCTTGTGTTCACGTAATTGTAAGTTTCAATCAGGGAAATTATCTTGTCGAAAAACTGTTCCACAAAACGCTCAAAAGATGCTGTTGCCAAGCACAGATCCCGCTCATACTATTAGAAATAAATACAATTACAAATTATAGAAGTTATTACAGCAAACATTTTTAAATTAAGATATTTAAATAACACTATTGGTGGAAACCAATTTAAAAAATTATCTTTGTTACAATATTTTAATTTGTTAGTGAGACTTACAGCATTTTGGACGGTAGGAGAAAGTCCTGAGCAATCAACAATTGGAACCAAAGCGAATATTTCGGTAAAACATTCCAATGCGCCAACAGTTTGATCCATATCATTAGGATTCTATTTGATTTCGAAATAAATTAATACAATTAATCAAGTGTGGCTCAATTTTACTAAGTTGGAGTACCATTTAAAAAATCTTACTAAGGCTCCGAGCAAACTTTGAAGAAAGGCGGGTAGGAGATGTCTTCCGTCATAACCGTCAGTTTCCTCTCGGCTGCTTAACATTGGTAGACACACTCTCTTAGCCCAGTTCATCGTTACAAGAAACTTTTTTGCCTCAGTGACTGTCCCCAAGAGACTAGTATATCTATTTTTTAGGTTTTGAAAATTTCAAATTTCTTTATTTAATAAAAAAAATTGGAATTTTTGAAAAGGTAATGTGTAAATTCATTATTAAATTTAATGTACTTACTTTTCCATTACAACAGGAACAATTAAGTTTGGTTTCATTTTTGCTAGGTATTCTAAAGATGTTCCGGAGTTTAAATACAAATCCAGAATAATGGATGACGTCATTTTAACAAAAGTTTCAACATCGGCATCCGTTAACTGTTTTAGTTTCGGAGTTTGAATCCACCACTGTTCTACGAATCGTTCTCTATAAATTTACAAATAGATGAAAAAATATTTTCTGATTATCATACAATCATTGAAAATGGTGTACTCTACAAATAAAGTGTTTAATTTGGTGGGAACCTTTGCAATCGGACGAAAAAGTTTTCAATGAGTTTACAGAGAAAATCATTTAGGCGATTTGTCCAGGCTCCTTGGTTGGCAGGATGGAAATACGATTCCAGAGATTTTAAAAAGTTTTCCAAATATCGTAATGTGTTTTTGTCGTTACCCTATAATGAAGAAATACGAATTTGTAAACGGGATTCATACTAGGGGGTTTGATTTTAATTACTAATTTATTTTAGTGCTGCTGTTGTAAGCTTACGAGTGTAGAAATTATCCAACGAGTTGAAATACTAAATAAATAGTCACGGTTTTGATTTTCCGTAAACTTCTTGGAGCTTTCATCCTTGAAAAATACTGGTAGGTTTAGAGATTTTGTGAAGCGAGAGTACAATTGCGGCATATGAGGTGTCCAGTCATATAAACCTCGAGTTTCCAAAGCAGCTAATCCAATGAATTGCCACATGCTCTAAAAAAATTTAATTGCGGATTATTTGTTTCACATGTAAACTACTAAATATACTTATTTACTTTATAACTGTTTTCAATTATTAAATACCGTCTCCCAAAGTGGAGCATTGTTCCAGTTATCATAAACTTCCAATAAGTGGTCGATTAGTTCGGTGATTTCTTGATTATCTCCAATTCTACAGAATGGTACGGACATAGTCAGCAAACCCAAGCCAAATGCCATTGAAGACGAAGAGGGACAAAGGAATCGTGAAAATTCTCTTATCATTTCTTCAACAGCGTTTTCTTCAAAATAAATTCGACATGAAAGTATCACACGGTGAAACAGCGTTTGCAGATGACTAAAATACACATCAACAAATAATTCTGTTACCATTTGTAAAACAAATAATAAATTTTACAATCATTAACTAATTTAGTAAAATATTTCGTACTTACTCCCCAACGTGTGTAGACATAGTGATTTTATGATAGAATCTTTGTAGCGAGTCATACAAAGGCCTCCATGGAATTATAAGATCGTCCCGAGTCAGCAACTTTGGTTTTCTGAACAATAAATAAAATTTTACAGAATTTTTGCTTCCAATCTTTGTGTACTATGCTGTTATTTTTCAGTGTAACACTGAAATCTCACCTTAACAATTTCTGAAGAATTGATGCAACTTCATGAAGGATGCCAATCGGGCAAGTTTCCATTGTGAACACTTCCAAGTAGAACTGAATCAATGCAACATGTGTCTTTGTGAATCGGAGACCACAACAGTCCAAAAATCTTTAAAAATAATCCAAACATGTCATTTTCTACTGAGGCATAATACAAATAAATATTTCTACTCGTGATACAATATTTAAACATCCTTTAAAAATTAACTTATTGAAAATTATATCGGCGAACGAAATATCACCTGGTTTGTAACTGTTTGGTGTAGAACAGGAATCCTTCTTCGAAATCTGTACTGCGAATAGTTTTGGCAATATTGACAAGAAGTTCTTCCAAACACCCCGCAAAATGTCTGTCAATTTCATGGTAGTAGGGAAGTTTCTTTAAGCTCTGATAGTCCTGCTGGTAAATAGGTTCAGAATTTTTTCTTCCATTGTTCTTTATTTTCAGATTATCAGGGCATTGAATTTTTGAGATCCGTTCTTTTGGTTCATTTTCATTTTCTATGGTCATTGCCTTTGAAATCGATTGCACAATTGCGTGTAATTATAACTTGATAATGTAACCACTGTCTCTATTTTGAAATTTGGATTCCAAACTGTTTACACCGACTTGTATTTCATTGGTTGGAATTAAAGATAAAACCTTTCGATTTTTCTTAAATAAAACACTACCTAATCACAAACACGATATTTTGGGAAATATTTTGTTACGTAATCGTTAAAGATTATTGAAATCTTCTTCTATTTACATTTATTACGATTATGTACACAAACTAAACAAAAGTAATTACAGATGAAGGGAAATCTAAAAATAACAGCCTACTGCTTTTGTATACTTTACTGGAGTTCAATTTTACCGCTGCCCAAGCAATTCTGGATGATGACTTTCGTCTTTCACAATAATTATTTACCTGAATAGTTGACCTAGATATTTCCCTTACCTTGCACATTGCTTAATTCTAGCTTACTTACTAATGAAACCTTGATGCATTGGCTCATCTTGTGGTACATACCTAGGCTATCATTCTATTAATTCTACTGCCACGCTACACTTTTCTATTAACTCTAGCGCTACCAAAGGTTTTTTCTATGGTACGGGACCAAACGACTACAATTGTAGCAACACATGGGAACAATCCTTAAGTATACCAAACGACTACATTTGTAGTCAGTGGATTGGGGAACGTTCATTGACAACGGAGCTAGCAATTTTTATTTAGTTATTTGTATGGATATATATATGCTGCAGAAATTATTCTTACGATGTAGGTGACATAATATATGTGTTATATACGTATATTTGGACAATGTAGAATATATGTACATATATTTGGACAATGTAGAATATATGCACATATATTTGGACAATGTAGAATATATGTACATATATTTGGACAATGTAGAATATATGTGCATATATTTGGACAATGTAGAATATATGTACATATATTTGGACAATGTAGAATATATGCACATATATTTGGACAATGTAGAATATATGTACATATATTTGGACAATGTAGAATATATGTGCATATATTTGGACAATGTAGTATATATGTACATATATTTAGATAATATAGAATGTCCAAGCGAATTTGGACAATGTAGAATATACGTACGCGTACCGGGACGTCATTGAATATATGTCCCATATTTGGTCATTATTGAATAGATGTCCCATATTTGGTCATTATTGAATATATGTCCTATATTTGGTCATTATTGAATATATGTCCCATATTTGGTCATTATTGAATATATGTCCCATATTTGGCCAAGTACGTATATTTGTGCAATATAGAATATATGTCCACATATTTCTGCAATAAAGAATTTATGCAGCCATATTTGGCAATATAGAATTTATTCTCTCATACTTGGGATCTACAAAATTTATTCTCCCATATTTTGGCGATAAAGAATTTATTCGCTCATATTTGGGCACTATAGAATTTATTCTCCCATATTTTGGCGATAAAGAATTTATTCGCTCATATTTGGGCACTATAGAATTTATTCTCCCATATTTTGGCGATAAAGAATTTATTCGCTCATATTTTGGCAATATAGAATTTATAATCGCATATTTGAGCAATATAGAATTTATAATCGCATATTTGGGCAATATAAAATTTATAATCGCATATTTGAGCAATATAGAACATAGGTATTCATATTTGGGCAATGTAGTACGCATATTTATGTATATATTTATTGTATGTAATATCCGCATGCATGAATATATACCATACAATATATTTGTAGATTACTTGCTGTGCTCTTTTGACAATCAATAATTTATAATGGGGAAATTATTCATGGATGGCCCTTTGCCACCTTTTTGGAATTATAAAAGGTTACCTGAAAATTGGTGGCCTTATACATGGGATCTTATGGACAGAAAATTGACATTTTTTGACAACTATCCTCTAGCTCCGCCATTTTTGTAGCAATTTAAAAATTTTTTTTTGGAAATTATAGAAAAATAAATTTGGTTCGAGTATCTTGGAAATCATAAGGATTAATGCCCTACCCCCAAAGTTACAGCGATGTAAAAGTAGTAAAACTACATTTGTAGTCCTTTGGTAGAGCCAGGGTTAATGCATTCAGTCAGTGAATGCTTATACTCTATTTTAAGTATTACATTCACTATTCACTCTGTATGCTCCCTTTAGAGTTTTTATATGAATTATGAAGAACATTATTACAAGGATATGACATATTTAATAAGAATAAGAATAAATGAATTTACAATGAAAATTTATTTTATGTAACTAGTTATAATTTATTTGTGACCTTAACAAGATATTGTATTGTGAATACAACAGAAATGGAAATTTTACGTTATCATTTACTTATTAAATATTTATTAAGTTGTCGATTTCTTATTGCTACTTGTATTTCACGTGTTACACATAGTGGACTGCAATAATTAACGAATACATTTTTTCTTCCGTCGATAGTTCCAGTGTGTATTATTTTTAAAGTCAGCTTGCAATTTTTGTCCTGAATATCTACAAATTGTTGTAATAAATATTATTTGCATTTTTCTTATCTCCGAAATAAAAACAGAAACCTAAAGTGAAATTCCTATAAACATATATAATGAATATATTTGAAATATTAGAGTTGTATTCAAACGCTTTGGCATAACCGAAAAACCAGCGCTGTGGGGCAAAAAAAATTGTTTCAGGTTCGCCGACGTATTAGTTTTTAATATTCTCACCTAATACCTAAGTAAAAGTATTATCTCCTTTTAAATACGATGACATGGTATTCTCCTTCACAATCCAAGCATCATTTCTGCCCCTTTTTCCTAATGAGGTATCATCGTAGTCCATGTGATTCTTTACTTAACATGTTCTGGTAATCAATAATTTTGTCCGGTTTCAAAACCCTAGATCTTTTTTTCGAGATTTTCGAGATTTTTCTGACAATTCACGGAATACAGGAAAATTCGCCTTTTTGCAAAATAAAGTTTTGCAATTTCCCTTCTCTTTACGTCGAGATACCACATCATCCCTTGTCTTTAACTCTGAATGTGCTTCTCGGGAATCCAAAAGCATTTCATGGAATTTTGAAAACGGACTTGAAAAAAACAGCAGTATAAAAACTTAA
The DNA here is from genome assembly GCA_020352615.2 of Yoshiicerus persimilis. Lineage (NCBI taxonomy): Eukaryota > Metazoa > Arthropoda > Collembola > Entomobryomorpha > Tomoceridae > Yoshiicerus > Yoshiicerus persimilis. The sequence continues at coordinate 7,596,708 of CM036941.2, forward strand.
AAACCACGATAGCTCAATGTTGATATATTTAATTTTCCAAATTGCTCAATGGACTCCAGTTTCTTGGTTTCCCGTTCCCTCGTTAAATCCACAATGACCATTCCTGTTGCATGTATTTGCGAGAACAACTCCTATTAGTAGAATGGTCCCCCAATATGTAGTTTAATGATTGCAAAATGTTGACCTACCTCTTAAGAACTTATTGCTTACTAATACAGCAGACAGCAATCAAAAAGGCTTTCGACGCATTTCCAGTGCGTTATTCTCGATTATTCTGTTTTTGCAAAAGATTGCAAAATCGAAATGATAAATCCTAATGTGAAAAAATGGTAAATCTTAAACTCCTTTACTATTATAAATATCAAGGTTATCAGTTGCAGCAATTCGAAAATAATATGCTAGAGGAAGAGGGGTATTTTAATTTCCTGTGTTTAAAGAATACACGACTTAAGAATACACGATTATCCTTTAATTTGCTTACTTACAGAGCATTTTGCAAATTGCAGCAGTTATGCTCAGAACTACCCATTCTAATTTATGCCTCACACTAACTATCCTTCATCTACATTTCAGATAAACAACGGCATTGTCCGTATTTCATTTTGCCTGAAATGAAGGCTAAATTGTGTTTTGGTACCTTACATCCGAAAGTCGCTAAAAATTTGAAAATCGTTTGCCAATATTTTTGTGCATGGAAATACAAATGATCTACTTATTGTTTGAAAGACGCAAGTAAGGGAAGATGCTAGCAGGCCCCAACCAAATTAAAGAATTTCCAACATTTGTCAATGCAGCGCTCCTTTTTCTTAAAAATTTTACAATTTTATTTTCTTGTTTGGTAATTAAGTATCTGCATGTAATTATTGTAGACTAAAATAACATTCGGGTGCAACCACTTCGCAACGATTGATATGATCTTTATTTCCGAATTTAATATTATTCATTCTCCCTAATTCTTCCGAAGCATCAAACGAAGTCGAGATTAATTACCCATCTAAATTGCTAAGTATTCAGAAAATTTGCCAATTAGAAGCGATTTTCCCACAATGCAATTCAATTTTTTTAATAATACGGAGTACGATTAAATTTTTTTGAAATTACTCAGAATTGTTTTCCCCAGTAATAGTTAATTTTAAATCTTCATTTCTTCTAAAACGAAGTGACATTACTTTAAACTTATAAAAGTTGATTTGGACCTGTAAATACATTTACAAATTAAACTGATGTTAACGATGGACTCGTATTTAACGCGGCTCGATTATCAGGAGCGTTATTCTAACTAATCTAGCAAGTGGCATAGCTAATAACAACAAAATCGCTCATATCAGAATTTTTGGCTTAACTAATTTTTATTGGTTTTGATAGTCGTTGCTAAAGGCCAGGTTTTCAAAGTCTTAGATATTGATAGCTATGCCATTTGCTGGGTTAGTGAGAATAAGACTCCAGAAAATTTTGAAAACCACTCTACTCCTTATTAGCATTGGTCAAGTCTTTTAAAATACCCGATGTACGAGCATACTGTAAGTACTTCCTTACAACGGTTTTATTATCAGGGAGGTATTGGTGAATGTCGGGTATATTTTTTAAAAGTTTCTCACTAATGCGATAGAGCGGTTTTTGGTCTACGATCATTGTTCCTATTGGGGAGGCTTGGATTACACCAGTTTTCAAATCAGATCCAAAGGAATCGATAAATAATGACAGCCAAGTGTCATGTTCTTTATTTTTTATGATTACATCATGGAACTCGTCAGGGCTTACCACAGTAGAATCGTAGCCGAATTCAGAGAGTGTATCAGCAAAATCCTTGCTGAAGAATGACACCGATGGTGTCAAGTTGTACACTCCCGATACTGCATTATCATTAAAAACTAACTTTACAGTTAACTTAGAAGCAATATCTACCGGCATAAAATTCCAACCTCCTCCAAGATCGAGAACTATTTTATGGCGGACACTTAATAACAAAAAGTTCATGAAGGAATTCATCCCAACAGTGAATAGCCCTGTTTGACTGTCACCTGTCAATCCTAAATATCTAACAACTGTGCAAGGAATTCCCCGTTCATTCCCCTGCCGCAATAATTTTTCGCAAACAAATTTAGTAATTACGTATCCCATGGATAAATTATCACCATTGTTTTCCTGTTCTGGAAACTCCTCGTAAAAGAAACCGTCATCAGTCAACCTGTTAACTGCGCTATATGAAGAAGAATAGAAAACTCTCTTTGTTTTGATATTGCAGCAAAATCTCAAAATATTAATTGTTCCTAATACGTTCACTGAGCGAATATCAGCAAAACCTGTATGCGATTTTACATATTTCTCGACGTGATTGGCTTTTATAGCCAAATGGATTACACAATCAATCTGGGAAGAAAGCGAGTCGTAAATATCTGAAGACAGCCCAAGACTCTTTTCTGCAATATTTCCAATAACTATGGAAAACCTTTCCATATCAACGTAAGTATTTAAATTGAATTTCTTTAAATTTGCTGAAAGCTTCCGCCGGGCTTGTTCAATGTTTTTTCCTCTAAGTAAGCAAACAATCCGTATGGAAGTCATTGCAATCAAATCCTTCAGAACATACATTCCAAAACGACCGGATGCACCAGTCAACAGAATAGTTTTCATTTCCGGCGAATTATCGTTAGAAAAATCTAAACCACGAATTTCAACGGGTAAGATTGAGTCTTGATGTATTAGCTGTATTTGTTCTTCATGTGTTGATTTTACACTCTCCGGTTCCGATGTTGTTTTGATAGATAAAGTTTGTTCTGCTAAATAATTACTTAGCTTATGAATAGTTGGATGGTCTATAAGAGAAATTGCCGTTAATGTAAGTTGTTTCCCAATAACATTTTGCATTTTGTTTTTCATTTCAACTGCCATTAATGAATCAAGCCCCATTTCTGAAAAGTTTTGAAATTCGTCCAATTGTTCTGATTCTGGCAGCCTTAATGTTTTTCTAATTACCTTTTCTAGATACTTTTTAATGTAAGCAACTCGTTCTTGGAGATTCAACGGATTAATTTCCTTCCAAAAAGTTTCCGAATTTGCATTAGATGCAGTAGTGATATCTTCATTTTCTTCGTTAAGTAATTCTGATAACAATCCACCTCTATCGCCAAATGTGTCAATTAGCAAAGGTACATCCAACTGCGCAACTGCCACCTGGCGTAAATTTGGTCGTGACATGACGTATTTTAGAGCCGCTATTCCTTGCGCTGGACTGAAAGCCATAAATCCGAAACTTGTTGCATATCCATGTTTCTTGTCTATTTCTGCAGCAGCTCCAATTTCTGTCCAGACACCCCAATTGATCGTCTGCCCTGGTAAACCAATACAGTGCCTGTAATGTATCAATGAGTCTAAAAACACATTTGCTGCGCTGTGGTTACTCTGTCCTGGCGTTCCAAACACACCGGCAATTGAAGAAAATACTACAAAATGTTCCAGACACATATCTTTAGACAAATTATGCAAATTCCATCCTCCTCTAACTTTTGCATTAAAAACTTCGTCAAACTTTTCTCAAGTTTGATTCATTAAAGTTGCATCAGATAAAACGCCAGCGGAATGTATTATTCCTTTAAGGGGTGGCCATTTTTCAGTTGGCGATTTTATTGCATCAAACAACAAACTGCATTGTTGGAAGTCTCCAATATCAGCTACCATTGAAATAACTCGACAGCCTTGACCACGTAATCTTTTCATTACTTGTAATGCATTTGCGACCGGAGAAGATCTGGCAACTAGAACTAAATGTTTGACCCCGCAGCCGGCCAACCATTTAGCTACTTCTAATCCTAAACCTCCTAAGCCTCCAGTGATTAAATAAGTTGCCTGATCACTTAAAGTTAATTGACTGTAAACTTGACCGCCAGTCTCTTTAATATCTGGCATTGATAATACTATTTTTCCAATGTGTTCCGCTTTGGCAAAGTAATTCAAAGCATCTTTTATTTGAGTTACTGGAAATCGCAAAAACGGCAAAGGAATCAATTTATCATTGGAAATACAGTGCGTCATTGCGTACACCAGTTTTTTGGTTTCGACCTCGTCAACGACTTCCAGATCAACTGTCGTGTATGTAACATCGGATCTTAATTCTAAGACTTCCTCAGAGCGCCATATATTGACTTTTCCAATTTCAACAAAACGAGCATTTCGACCACAAGATCTCAGTGTTGATTCTTTAAAACCAGGACCTGTCAGAGAATTCAGAACTACGTCCACTCCTTTTCCATCAGTGACTTTATCTATCTCTTTCTCAAAAGTTAAATCTCTGGAATGAAAAACGTGCTTAACACCTAAAGATCTCAAGTATGCTCTTTTTCGATTACTTCCAGCAGTTGCAATAATATTGGCTCCAATGTATTTGGCAATCTGTATTGCCACTAATCCTACTCCTCCTGATGCAACGTGAATGAGGACTGTCTCCCCGTTTCGGAGGTTGGCAGTAGTGACGAGACACAAATAAGCAGTAAGAAAAACGGAAGGAATAGTGCTTGCTTCCGAAAACGTGAAGTTTTCCGGCTTAATTTGAAGTAAAGTTTCATCAATGACGACATGACTTGCTGCGCAACTAGTTTGGGAAATGCCGAAAACTTGATCACCAACTTTATATTGCTTAACTGAGGACCCAATGTCCTTAATTACACCGGAAAAGTCTGACCCAACGGATTCAATTTGCGTATGATACATTTCTGGTTTGAGGATCACAAATAAATCCCTAAAATTAAGAGCTGTTGCTTTGACGAGTACTTCCACTTCATTAGGTTTTAAGGACGTTTTAGGAGTTGACTTAAATTGCAGATCGGCGATTTTCTTTGAATTTGGTATTACTACAGTGTATCGTCCTTGTGGAAGCGTAAGAACTGAATTGGATTTTTCCATGCTGCATAATCGCAAAACAAATTTTCTATTTTTTCTGTAACAGCAGATCCCATCTTCACCGTAAAATAATTCATAAAATATTTCAGCAGAGTTTGCAGGAGCAGATACTTTAATTGTGTCCGGATCTATTTCGATCAATTTGCCTGGTAAATGTGTAGCTTCATTACCGGCCGATTTCAACAGTCCTGCTAATGTTGCTTTGTGTGGGTGCATTGTTTTTTGAGTGCCAACATTATAAATTCCACTCGTGACCAAATACAACCGAAGTTTTACAGCGCCTTTTGATAGAATTTGTTTTATGAAGCGGAGCGGTGGATAGCAAATTGAACGCTGGTCGTCATAATCATAATCCGAAATTCCTCGCATCAAACAGCAGCCTTCCACATTATGGGTCTCAAAAATTGAATTAATACAATTTTCAATTTCATTTTTAGTAGAATAATCTAAATAGAAACAATTTTCTGAACTTTCTCCACGAATTTCAGAACCAGTAACATTTTTAATCAAACAAACTTGTCGGCCAATAGATTTTAGCATTTCACTTAAATGGATGTAATGATCATCGTTGTCACACTCTACAATCCAGGTTCTAGATTGTGCATTTCTAGGAGCACCCATTGTAGAATTTTTAATCGAACATGCTTGCGTAACAAGAACAGATATTGATTCGAAATCTTCAGAAATCTTCACTGATGAGTTAAATCCAGTTTGTGAAAAGACTTTATCCCAAACCTCTTTAGGTGCGCAAGGATGATTCGGTCGGATTTCAAAATCATTAAATTTCCAGTAATCCTTCATTATTCCGAAAATGAAGTCAAGTGCCAATTGAGGAGTCAGCGGTTCCTGTAAAAGAAGAATTCCTTCCTGTTTCAGTAAAAGGCGGATATTGACTACGGAATCGTGTAATTTGGCAGTGGCATGAATAACATTTGAAGCAATAACCAAATCGTAATGATAAGGAGCAAAACCTTGCGACAATGGATCCTTTTCAATATCCAAAACTCTGAACTCCATATTGTCGATATCGGGAAGATTGTTTTTCGCTTCATTAATAAAATGTGAAGATATATCTGTAAAGCAGTAACGAAAAGGAATTCTGGACATTTTGAGTCCCTGCGTGATTTCCTTAGATGTTGCACCACTTCCTGCTCCCACTTCCAAAATTCTTAATACTGATTCTGAATTTGTTTTGAAAGTTTGTTTGAAAAGAAGACATAAGTATTGCGTCGTACGAACGTTTGCGCAACTTACTTCGTCTCCTTCTGTATACAATCTAAGTGCATTTAACGTCGGATCCTTGTTTCCAAAAAGCACATTATGGGGAGTAGTTCTTTCAAAGGCAACGTCATTAAATTGAGTTAGACAATAGTTCAGAATATGGGTACCAACATGTAATTTATTTCTTTTTCTATTTATTTCCTTAATAATCTCATTAAATTCTTGTATAGTTTCTTCGGCTGCATTTAAATCTGGTATACGTAGAGAAACATTCCATTCATCAGTAATACTGTTCTTAGTAAGATATCCATCTTCTGCAAGTAATTGAAAAAATAGGGATATAAGATTTTCGACGTTTGTGGAAATTCCGTATTCTGCTATAACAGAATGACAAGTAAAAGATTTGGAAATTGAAGGTTTCCAACCGATGCCTATTAAAATTTTAATAATGTGTGCCGTGTTGAATTTACGGTCGTATAATGGGAGCAATTGTTTAAGATCTTCAATTTTGTCTTTCATGACTACTTGCAATTGTTGTAGGATATTTTCATCATCAACACAAATCTGAGATAAGTCAATTCTGGACTGAAGAGGCCCATCTCTGGAACGCCATACTTCTTGATACATTCCGGGTAGAATGTTTCGCTGTGAATTAATAACATTCAAAAATGAACTCACGGATGTTTGAACAAGACGGATTCCTTCCATCGCGGCCAATAAAGTATTATTTTCGTTATACAATAAAACTTTTCCATTTGATAGTTCATTGCCCCAAACTGCGTGAGCAAAAAACAGTTGAGATTTCTCCATTGAAAATAATGTAAATTTTTCCACAGTTACTGGCAAGTGTAAATTCAAATTTTCTTTGTCAATGCTCAATCCGAATATCTGAAACATTGCATCCAAAACTATGGGATGAAAAATATAGCCCTGGGAATTATTATCCTTTGGAATAGGAATTTCGGCCAAAGCTTCCTTAGTACCTTTCCAAACGGTTTGTATACTCTGAAAACTTTCTCCAAAATTGATACCTATTTCAGAAATGTGTTTGTAAACCTCGTCCGCTGTGTACTCGTTTTCACAACGCTGCTTTATGTCTTTGAATTTTTCTGTATTTATCCCTCCGAATCCGCTATCATCGTCATCAACAGTTGCTTCAGCATAACGTTTCCACCCTTTTTCATTGTTGTAACCATTTACGTTGTGAAACGAGAACACCTTAACTGTGATATTATTGCTGTTTTCTTTTTCATTAATAGGAGACGTCACAACTTGCATCTTGTATTGGTTCTCTGAGTCAAGTTCGAAAGGAGATTCGATTGTAAAATTTTTCACAGACAGTGTCGAAAAATTATTTTTACAAAGTACTTGATTTGCGGCTGCCAAAATCATTTCGAGAAATGCTGCCCCTGGGAGAATTGTTATGTTTGCTACTTTATGGTCTTTCAAATATGGAAAGTTTTTCAAATTCAAAGAATTTTGGTAAATATGATTAACTTGGTCGGCCATAGGAAGCTCTTTTCCAAGGAACGGGTGAATATTGGGAGCAAAATCATCCATGTTGATATTTGTCCAATATTTTTGGCGTTGAAATGGATAGGTTGGTAATTCCAGCTTTTTTCGACTATCTGCGATATATAATGATTGCCAATTTATGTCGATTCCATTTATATACAGTTTTGCTAAACCATCTAGCAATGTACCCCAGCTGTCTGCTTTCTTCCTGAGGGAAGGCAACCAAATGCTTTCATTTACAAAGGATTCACTTGACATTCCCAAAGGCAATAAAACTGGATGCGACCCAATTTCAATGAAGACGTTGCAACCGTTTTCAAACAAAGTTTTCATACCTTTGTCAAAATTCACGGTTTGTCTTGCATGTCTACACCAATAAGATGAATCGATGTCTCCTACTTCTATTAACTTTCCAGTTGTACCGGATACATAATTTATTCCTGGAATTGAGATTTTGTGAGAAATACTTTTACCAAAATCGTAGAATTGCCTTTCAATGATTTCCAAAGCTCTTGAATGAAATGCATGATTTGCAGCAATTGTGTGCGGCTTTTTATTTCGTTTTCTACAGAAATCTTCGAAAAGAATTATTGCGTCTCTATTTCCTGCAACGACTGTCTCCTCGGAAGAATTGACAACTGCTATATCTATCCAGGAATCTGAATTTAGAACTAAAAACTCAGAAATCATTTGCTGCACATCTTTCTTGGATGAGTTAATTGCAAGCATTCCCCCAATTGGTAGAGATTCAATAAGTCTACTTCGCTCGACAATCAAACAAAGTGCGTCATCCAAATTTAAAATTCCCGCTGCCACAGAAGCAGCAAATTCGCCCACGCTGTGCCCTAAAAGAAAGTCGTGTGTAATCCCTAAATTGTGCCACATTTTTGTGAGAGAGTATTCGATTGCGAAAATTGACAACTGACTGTACAGTGTTTGTTCCAGTAAATTTGACTCTTTTGACCAAACAGCAGCCTTCAAAGAAATTTGACGATTTTCCAAAAGCATTTCACATTCGTTGAAAGCACTTCAAAATACACTATTGGTTTCGTACAGGTCTTTACCCATTCCTACATACTGTGAACCTTGGCCAGTGAAAAGAAAAGCTATTTTAGGTTTTTCAGCCTTTAGTGCTATTCCCGAAGTATTGAATACATCTTTTTGCAGTGACATAACAATTTCCTCAACACTTCGGCCAACTAATGCAGCCCGGTGTTTAAAATGTGCCCTTCCAGTTGCAGCTGTGAAGGTTACGTCCCCCAAATTAACTCCCGAATTCTCTTTAAAATAGTCAACATAACTTTTACATAAATCATTAAGGCCGTTTTCTGATTTAGCCGATAATGGTAGGATATACGAGCACTGATTGCTTCCTTCACTTTCGTTTATATCATTACATCCCCAATTAGGAGGTTCTTCTAAAATAGCATGGACGTTCGTGCCACTGATTCCAAACGAGCTAACACCTGCCATTCGTACTCTCTCTGAATTCCTTACCCACTTTTGATGCTCAGTGGGAATTATTGATGGAATAGTATTTAAATCAATGTTAGGATTTAAAGTATCAAAATTTCTGTGAAGGGGAATAATTTCGTGTTTCATGGACAATAAAACTTTTAAAACCCCCGCTAATCCCGCTGCGGACTCAGTGTGTCCAGTGTTTGTTTTCACAGAACCCACAACTAACGGCTTTTTCCTGTCTGGTGAAGCATATGCTGCTGCAAGAGCGGCAAATTCAATTGGATCACCAACTGGTGTACCAGTTCCATGAGCCTCCACATAATCGACATCATTCGGGTCAATAGAGGCGTTTTTTATCGCTTCCTTTACAGCGATTTCCTGACAATGTTTACTGGGTGTTCCAAAACTAGAAGTAGTTCCCTCATTGCTTAAAGCAGATCCCCGAATGATTCCCATAATGCGATCCCCACTTTTGATGGCATCAGAGAGCCTCTTTAAGACAATTACCGCCACACCCTCCGCCCTCCCAAAGCCATCCGCCTTTTCATCGAACGTTTTGCAGTGACCATCATTTGCAAGAATAGGGATTTCAGAATAAGGAAGGTTAACCACCAAGATGTTGGCCCCCAAAACGAGAGACAAATCTGTTTCACCCTTTCTTAAACTGTCACAAGCCAAATGAAGTCCAACCATGGATGAAGAACATCCAGACTCCACAGCAATATTTGGTCCATTTAGTCCCAAGAAGTAAGACACGCGAGCAGAAGTGGCCGAGAAAGCGTTTCCCAAGACAACGTGGTGGAAATCTTGAGCTGAAGCACTTTCAATAACTAATCTTTCATAGTCGTGAGTCCAGACTCCAGTAAATACTCCAGTATTGCTATTCTTGAGTGAATGTGGGTTGATGGCTGCGTTCTCCAGTGCTTCCCAAGCCACTTCAAGTAAGAGTCTTTGTTGCGGATCCATGAAAGTGGCTTCTCTGGGGCTGATTCCAAAAAACTTTGCATCGAATTCGTCGATGGGGCATTTCAGGAACCCTGCCTTTGATTCAGTGAATCTTGAGTCATTTTTCTGGAAGTCAAATAGTCTTTCCATCGGTACTTTGCTAATTCCATCACCACCGCTATTTATCAGATTCCAAAATTCATCACTGTTATTGGCTCCAGGAAATCGGCAGCTGTGGCCAACCACTGCAATGGAATCTTTCCAATAACTTTTCTTGGAAACGGTGCTGGTGCTGCTTAGTTGATCTTGTGTTTGATGTCCAAATATATCGTCCTTTGAGAACGACTGCGAAATTTCCATTAAAAATGTATTTACTTCATTGGTTTTTGAAGTACTTTATGATCTACTAGTATAAAGATGGAATTTCTACATTGACAATTACCTTTAGATACGGAATGAGTTCCAAATTGCTCTTCAGAAAATCTACATCTTCATAGTCTAGAACTATTGCTTCGTGAGGGCCAATCCTAAATAGCAATAATAATTAGTGTGATTTTATTTCTTTGAGTTCCCAACATTCTAATATGATGGGAAATAAAATTATTTGGATCCACCAAAAATAAAAGTAAAAAATTAAGAATAAAAACATTACTATAGTACAAATTTGCTACATGTGGTAAAACCCTTACAGATAACTCCTAGATGATTTGCAAATAGTATAATTATTTGATTGTGGTAGCATGTAGAAAGATGTGGACTGCTTTGAACCGTCACCCGCCTTGTATTTCAGCAAGTCATCAAACACTTCAGACACTTAAATAAAAGAAAATTGTGCTGAACTAAAAGTAAAATATTGATTTTATTGAAGGAGCATGCTTATCAGAATGTCGAGTGATCCTTAAATACCGAATGCCATAAATCGCCGGAAATGATGCACAAATTCTATATACTATTTATGTACCGGTAACATTTACTGTATCCACGGTAGAAACTTAACTCCGAGAATACTACAGTAAAATTTTACCTGGATCCTTGTAAAAAGGGCTTTTAAAGGTTTAGTGCATGCATTAAACATGTAAGAAAATATTATTTACGTGTAGAGAATTTTCCGGACTCCACTTTAGACACAATGTTTGCAAAAAAGGTAAAAGTTGGCGATAATACGAAGAGAGAGTAGTCCAACTTATTTGGATCATTGTGAATTGAAGTGGCAGCAAAATGTTCTTCCAAATTAAAAATGTCGTCACAATTTTTTATTACCTGTTGAAAAACAGAATTGATAATTTCCGTATAAAAAGAACGCAATTTTTGATGAGGAAATACCTAGCTAGGTATTTATTGTATTTGACGAAATATTTGGAGGCTAAAGTAAAGAGATTTTAACAGCTTTCTGTCTCACCTTGTAAGTATGACTTCACAAATAAAGGTAATTTTAATTAATTTAAATGATTATCCTACCATTTTATTAGGGTGTAGAATAACACACTTGGAGTACATTTGCAGATTGCAAGCAACAACCTTCAGTGAGTCCAGTTCCTTTAAATTGCTCGTTTTCATAGTAAGTTGCGGAAGAACCGCATCGAAATAAGAAGCAAATGTTTCTCTAGGATTAACAATTTGAGATAAAGTAAATAATTAAGTAAGAATAATATATATACACATTTAATATGCCTAGAAAAATGAAAAAGACTGTGGTACCCTATATTTCGAAATACTTCATAAGATGTTAATACAACGATATCTGCAGCAGTTACACTTTTCGTAAGGACTTGGCCAAAATGATAGCTTCTTTGGCACCTTTTTCATCCACGGCAAAAGTAATCCATGCTCTTTTACTTCCTAAAATCATGGATATGAAAACGATTTTAGTTATCAATACAGGAATCTGATTTAGGTATTATTTTCCAAGTTGGATTTGGCAATTTTTGTTCAGCTTGAAGCTATTCTGTCTAGGTGTCAAAATAAAATACCATTTTTGCTACATTTAATTCTTATTGGGTAATATTGCGGCATTGTATAATCACCGGCAGCTAAAAAAGTTTTTAAATAACTAAAATTTTAAAAAGGATAACTGGCAGATTTTAATTAATGCATACTATTACAGATAGTTATCGGCATTGCAAAATAATCCATTATCCAGCACTATTTGTTTTCAAAATATGGCATTGAATATGTGGAAACCGAAAATCTAACAAGAACCGGAATTAATATTTCTAGGATTTATGGATTACACTGACTTATTTATGTCATTTTCTTAAATACTTGCCAATTTTTAGATTAAGTATATAAATCATATTAATATATTATATAAGTGAAATTCTTTAAAAAACCATTGTGTTACCTGGGGCCATTGTTAAACCTTAATGGGTGATCTTAATGGGTGTTCAGAGATTTGTGACAATCATAAGGAGATCCAAAAAATGTGAAAAAAGGAGAAGCTACGAAGTTGGGTTAGCTGAAAGAAATGCCAAGATGAATTGAAGAAAATAAGTAAACTGCATATTGGTACCGCTAAGGTTTAACGACTACATTCCTACACTTGTTCCTATGATATCCTGAGAATGGCTTGCTTTTTTTGCTAATAATAAAGCAGTACAACAAATAGCTATAACTTTAATGCATTTTAATTCTGTTGCGCAATACCTTATAATGCAAATTATAGTGATAGAAATCATGGATAATTTAAAAATTCGCACAGAAATAATAATTAAATCACAGTAAAGCAAAGTTTTCCTGAACATTACATTCTAACCAATTAATTTGATTATTACATGTTTTAACCTAAGGTTTATTAAGCAAGCTTTAATAAAAGCTACCTGAAACCCACATCCTAAGGTGGCTATAACGTCCAAAACAGTAATTGTAATGTAACATTTTATAGTCATGCTAATCTTAGTCAAGTTTATTTATTTACGTCGACGAAAACCTGATATGCAATCTTAAAGGTTTTTGAAAATGGATTTCATCGTCTTTTATGGGGAACTGGAATTTTTAGTTTTGCACCTTGCTATCCGTGTCAGAATAAAGCACCGGATATTACATATAATAAAACAATACATTAAATGACTTTTCTGTAGAATCATGCAAAACATTAAACATTGATGCTTCTACTTAACAAAAAGTATTTATTACCTTATTAAATAATTAGGTCCCTTGGCTTATTATTTCCTTCAAAAAATGAGAACCTACTAAAACTAAAAAAGTGTTCCATAAAAGTGAGAAATGCTACAGATGTGACGCGAGAGTTACAAGCTATCAGTTTCTGATCACTTTCCTACATATAAATGCTGCTCAAATGCTGGGAACTATGTCAGGAAAAGCCAAACTAAATTTTTTATGCTCTGGCTCATTTACATAATAATTTCAGATACAGCAAACTACCTTTATTTATTCAGCTACGAAAGCTACTGTATGCAAAGGCTACCCATTCTAAGTTTGAAGTCATTATCTCAATTCGTTAAGCAGTTACTCTCACAGACGGACAGATATGATGCAACTCGAAACTAGTTTAATTAAAACCATGTTTAGAAGAGAAATTACTCCAGTTCTAATTGTAGAAAAACAGGCGTTCTTGTTACTTTTCCAAACACGTGGAATTTACAAGTAAACAATTGCCTTAACTTAAGCAGGACTGCTAACTAGACATAGAATCAGTAAAACCTTGGCTGCACACTGTTTGCTTTTGTAACCGTAGTTTACTTCATTTCTATTTTTCTTTAAAGTCACAGCGGTAGAAACAAAAAAAACAAGATTTTCCTAAATCTTACTTTCGAGAACATCACCCTGAGTAGACGTGCAATAAAAATTGAGTACAATAGAGCACAATATACATAAACTCAAATTTTTTAATGGTAACTAATTCTTTGTAAAAGTATTCTTCTTGGGAGTAGATAAATGCCGTTCAAAATTACGACTCGCTCAAAGCGCCAAATTTTTTTGTTTAGGAACTGTAGAATACAATTTAAAATTTGCTTTCAAGAAGATAAGAAATCCTGCAAAGGTCAAAAATAGTTCGCTGTGCAAAGAAAAACATCAATTCGCGCGAAAAGCAATTTTTTTTTCATTTTTTGGGATTTTATGTCATTTGCCCTTACTTCTCCTCCTACTCAAAAAAGAACATTTTTAGGACGCAAGGACAGCGTCCAAAAAAAGGACGCCTGCCCAGCCTACCTTTAAATAAGCGCGTAGGTATAAATTTACAACCTATATGAGTATAATCCGTAATAGCTACTACAATTTCCTCCTTTGATATTTCACATGCATTTTCACATGCATTTTTATTAGAATCGTAAGTATTAAGTAACTCTGCCACGCTTGAGTTCGATAAAATATTATCAACTCTTTTTACCACGAAATGGTTAGCAAGGTTCTCACAAATACTTATATATGACTGTAGTACCTGCCCTTATCAAATAGTTTGCAACTTAGGGTATGTCTTTACTGTGTAATTTGTAATTTCATCAATTACATTCCAAATATTTACTGTGCCACTGTAGTTTTCTAATTTCGTCGCACAGTGTTTGCTCTTGGTTTTTCTTACCAGGTTTGAAACATACGTTTTTAATTTTAGTATACCTTTCCCAACCATTAAAAATTATGCACAAGTATAAAATAAGCAGTCTTGCTTTTGTAATTCATTATCAAATGTAAAAGGGTAAAACGTGTTGCGTAATTTCAGTCAGACCCGACAGGCTATCAAAATTAACAAATAATGCCAACAAATAATCATCGACCCTTCCATTAGAATAGGAATTCCATTATAATAGGAATATGTATATATGGTTCAGTAGGATTTGTATTCATGTATTGTGAATAATATGCAAAAATAAAAACGAAACCAGTCAGCTTTTCTTCGTAAAACGATTTTCAAGGATTTTTGCATACTGCAAGGAAATGAGTTTGTGGAAAAAATATTCCGGTAAGAAAAGCGGTTACCAAAGTACCAGGAAAAAATGTAGATTATGAGCAGGTTAGAATTTCAAAAGCAGTACAATTTCTCTCGCCACCGGGAAATGCATACCACACACATGCACATTAAAGGTTCCGTAGCTTGTATTTTGCCAGGAATAAAAATGGTACTTCCATCAACTGGAACATTGCATCTGCCAATGTAAAAAGTTTCTCCATCTAAAAGTCGACCAACTGAAATTGCATTTCTTGGAATAGTGCCTTTGCTTTTTACCCATTTTAATCGAGCATTCTGTGGGTTCGTTAAGAATTCAACATTCTTTGTGAATCTTGGTTCAATATCAATATCAGGTAACCAGCGTTCTCCGGTTTTAATCTTCCCTTTTTCAAGAGATATGTCTCCTTTATACAGCTAGCCACCGGCTAGTGGGTAGTGGCCAGGTGGGCAAAACTGGCTTTTGCCCGGGCAAATCGAAAAGTGGCCAGTGGGCAAAAGTAAAATTTGGTAGCAGAGGAACTGGAAACCAAGGATGTCAGTAGAAAGTTTTGGAACACTAACACCAATATGAGATTTAACGTACTTTTTATCAACTAGTTAAGTTTATTCCCTAACTATCATATTAAGCCGATTTTATTGTGTTTATATACCATTTGGGTGGATTAAAATATTAAATTTGCAGTAAATTGAAATAAAGAAACAAGGGATGGATAAATAAATATTTCAGTTTCGGTACTTTCCTGAACCTTAGATCCCAGTTGCAAGAATAAACTGTTTCAGGTACAAGAGAAAGTAAACCGTCACAAGAGAAATGCATTATACTTCTGTAGTCCGTACAAATGTCCCCCATTTAAATGTTCATATTTTTCTTTTAGGCAATCCGATGGCTTTAAATAGTAGTAGTAGTAATTTATTGATTGTTTAATTATTATTTTTGCAATCATATCATTCAATTTCACATTTTACAAATTATAAGAAAGAAGAACCGAATTATATTAATCTAAGTATACAGATACACCACTAGATCTTTACAGACTACATGTTTCATTTCCCACATGACATTATATATGGACTTGCAATATTACATTTTAACATTCACATAGTATTACGCTTTACATTATACCTGGACCTGTATTCGAAGACTCTCATGCGCTTAAGAACTGCTCTATTCCGACCAGAGTGAGCACCATGTCGGGGACAGGGGATGCAGTGACAATTACCTTAAGTTAAACATAAACGATACGACAACCAAGCCTGTATATCTAAGCCTATCCAGTCACAAATATTGTAATTATTAGAAACCATATGTAAGTAAGATCTTTACCTGGCCCCTTATCTTTATCGGCCTACAGTAGTTTCGCCCACACTCTTGCATGAGTGGATTTCTCCGTGAGACATTAACAATATGTAGAAATGATAATTTGAGTTGGCGAGTGACCCGTCTGACTGAGCAAGGTGAGTAGTATGTGTGGAATTAAAGCATGTCGGTTTACTATAAGAAGACACGGACCAGATGGGTAAGACTTGCAAGAAGGAGATATTTATGAGCCGCCAGGAGCCAATCCATGCCCGTTGATGCCGACTTACAGCACGTAGAGGTACAGCGACTCTCCTCAGCAAGGTTACCTGAATCAGATTACACCCAACACAACAGCAGTTGACGTAGACGGTGTCTCCATGAGCAGAAAAGACTTCGTTTGCATACCGCCACAAATTCCTATGCAAAGTCCTCCGCGATAAGGTTCAGCGATCTCCCAATTATGATATTTCGGCGAGGTACTTCAGAAAAAACCGAAAAACGGGCAGAAGTTCTCACTTTCACGCAAAACTGTCAATCTCACGGTAATGGTCACGTCTCAGGGTCACAACACAATTTTCACCGAATTCGGCCGATTTAAACCACTTTAAAAAATAATTTTGCGGAGAGCAGTACGGACCTGCGTGCTAACTCAGTGATGTCTCAAGGAGAAGTACCGATGGCTTTAAATATTCATCTCGGTCATTTGTAGCATTCAAAATCCTGTCCTATTATAAATCTTAAGGCAAGGGTTCGGGTGGGATTATCCCACAGTGGGAATATTCCCAACTTTCCCGGATGGGTTAGTTCACTTTTTGTTATAAAAAGTAGGAAAGTTGTGAAATATGGGAAAGTTCCGGGAAATATGTTAAAGAGCAAACAAAACACACATTAATGCTAAAGTACACCACAGATTAAGTTATGAAGCAAGTTTTGAAACATCTTAAGTAAAACTAAATATTGTTGTTTCTTTTCATACATACTAAATATTGTTATTGAAAAGGTATTCCCCAATACGAAAAATATAAATGTATTTACTTTAATAAATTTTTTTCCTTTATCTGAAACTCCAAACGTACAGATGGATATTTGAAAAGTTGCTTATCAATTTTCGTTAATTTACTTACAAAACTATTTTAAATGTTTAAACAATGTAATGACAATGAGCTTGCAAACAAGACGCAAGAAAGTGAACAACGTTTGCCTTCTTGCAATAAAAAATTGTCATTTATATAATTTTCTCAATTTTTTGTAAGGATTTGTGCTATTGTTATAGAGTTTGTTGTTACTTGTTGCTATACTGGACAGTGCATTCATTTAATATGTGGTGAATATTTTTAATTGCTTCCTTTTTAATACTTGAGATATAAGAATCTTGAATCCTATACCGAATTATCACTTGCATGTTATAGATTCCACGTGTACAATATAAACTTTCCCAAACTTTCCCAGAGTTTGGACATAATTCCCTCTTTTCAGCAATTTTCCCGAATTTCCCAACTTTCCCAGGTGTCCAAACTATTGGGGTGGGAAGTGGGAAATACCGAAATCTTGTCTTAAGGTCATCATTTGCAGCAATTCTAAGAAACTATGTTAGAGGAAGAGAAATATTTTAACTTCCTGTGTTTTAAGAATACACGCTTAAAATCTGTTTACGTGCATACTATTTTGCAATTTACAGCAAATAAACACAGACCAAGCCATCCTAATTTACTATACATACACACTCTTTATCAGTAATACTATAGCTGTAGTACATTTACGGTGAGGAACTTTTCAGATTAAACGTCATCATCCGTATTTCATTTTACCTACAATGAATGCTAAATTGTGTTTTGGTATCCGATATTCGGCCGTTTGCTGAAAGTTTGAAAATCGCTTGCCAACAATTTTGTACATAAGAATTTATATGATTTATGTATTGTTTGAAAGAGGCTAAAAAAGGATGCTATCCGACCTCAACCAAATTAAAAAGATTTGCAACCTTTGTTACTGCATCGCTTCATTTTCTTAAAAATTGTACAATTTTATTTTCCTGTTAGGTAATTCCGGTGTTCCACAATAATTCAATTCAAACAATTGTATGTAATTATTGCTGACAAAAATAACGTTTCGCATGCAAACGCTTCGCAACACCTGATTTGATTTATATTTACGAATTTAATATTTATTTAATACCTTCCAATGTTAATTTTTCCGAAGCATCAAACAGAGCCTAGTCATTAATTACCTATCTAAATTGCTTGATATTCAAAACATATTACCAAATATTGAAAATCAGGGATTTTACTTCAAATTTTTGTAAATTAGAAAATATATTTCCGACGAGGCAACTGAATTTTTATTTACTGTAACATTAAGGAGTATGATTAAGGAGTATGACCCCGAAATTATTTTACCCTGTACCACTTAATTTTGAATCCCCATTTTTTCTAAAGTAAAGTAACATTATTTTAAACATGTAAATGTTGACTTGGAACTGTAAATATCTTCCCAAATTAAACTGATGTGAACAGTGTATTCGTATTTAACGCGGCATGAGAATCAGAATAGCAAATTTTGAAGACTAGACTACTCCCTATTGGCATTGGTCAAATCTTTTAAAATACCCGATTTCCGAGCATACTGTAAGTATTTCTTTACAACGGTTTTATCATCAGGAAGCCATTGGTGGATGTCAGGTATATTTCTTAAAAGTTTCTCAGTAATGCGGTAGAGCGGCTTTTGATCTATGATCATTGCTCCTAAAGCCGAAGCTTTAATTAAACCAGTTTTCACATCAGATTCAAAGGAGTCGATGAATAATGACAACCAAGGGTCATTTTCTTTATCTTTCATGATTACATCAAGGAACTCATCAGGGCCTACTAAAGTGGAGTCGTAGCCGAATTCAGAGAGTGCGTCAGCAAAATCTTTGCTGAAGAATGATGGCGGTGGTGTGAAGTTGTACACTCCCGATTCTGCACTTTCATTAAGAATCAATTTGACAGTTAGCTTTGAAGCGACATCTACCGGCATAAAATTCCAACCTCCGCCAAGATCGAGAACAATTTTATGGCGGACACTTAACAACAAAAAGTTCATGAAAGAATTCATCCCAATAGTGAATACCCCTGTTTGACTGTCTCCAGTTAATCCCAAATATCGAACAACTGTACAAGGAATGCCGCGCTCATTTGCCTGCCTTAACAATTTTTCGCAAACAAATTTAGTAATAACGTATCCCACCTTTAAATTATCACCGTTGTTTTCCTCCTCTGGCAAATCCTCGTAAAAGAAACCGTCATCAGTCAACCTGTTAACTGCGCTATATGACGAAGAATAGAAAAGTCTCTTTGTTTTCATATTGCAACAAAATCTCAATATATTTATTGTTCCTAAAACGTTTACTGAACGAATATCAGCGACACCTGTTTTTGATTTTGCGTATTTCTCCACGTGATTTGCTTTTATAGCCAAATGGATCACACAATCAATCTGGGAAGAAAGAGAATCGTAAATTTCTTGAGAAAGACCAAGATTCTTCTCTGTGATATTTCCAACCACTATGGAAAAGTTATCCATATCGACAAAAGTATCTAACTTGAATTTCTTCAAGTTTGCTAAAAGTCTTCGATGGGCTTGCTCAATGCTTTCCCCTCTGAGTAAACAAACAACCCGAACGGAAGTCTTTTCCAATAAATCCTTCAGAACATACATTCCAAAACGACCGGACGCACCAGTCAACAGAATAGTTTTCATATCTGAAGCTTTACCGTTAGAAGAATCTAAACCATTAATTTCAGCGGGTAAAATACTGTCTTGCTGTATTAGTTGTGCTTGAACTTCAAGTGCTGATGTTTCATTCTCCGTTTCAGATGTTTTTTTGATAGTTAAGGTTTGTTCTGCTAAATAATTACTCAGTTTATGAATGGTAGGATGGTCTAGCAGTGACGTTGCAGTTAGTGGAAGTTGTTTCCCAATAACATGTTGCATTTTGTTTTTCATTTCAACGGCCATTAATGAATCCAGGCCCATTTCTGAAAAGTTTTGAAATTCGTCCAATTGTTCTGATTCTGGGAGCCTTAATGTTCTTCTAATAATCTTTTCTAGATACTTTTTAATGTAAGCAACTCGTTCTTGGAGATTCAACGGATTGATTTCATTCCAGAAAGTATCAGAATTTGCATTAGATACAGCAGTTGTGTCTTCATCTTGTGCGTTAATTAATTCTGATAGAAATCCTCCTCTATCGCCAAAAGTGTCGACTAACAAAGGTGCATCTACCTGTACAACTGCCACCTGGCGCAAATTAGGTCGTGCCATGACATGTTTTAGTGCTGCAATTCCTTGTGCAGGGCTAAAAGCCATAAATCCAAAACCTGCTGCAAAACTGTGTTTCTTTTCAATTTCTGCAGCAGCTCCAATTTCTGTCCAGACACCCCAGTTGATGGTCTGCCCTGGTAAGCCAATAGAATGCCTGTAATGAATTAAGGAGTCTAAAAACATATTTGCTGCACTGTAGTTACTCTGTCCTGGTGGTCCAAATATTCCTGCTATTGAAGAAAATACTACAAAATGTTCTAAAGACATGCTTTTCGACAAATTGTGTAAATTCCAACCCCCTCTAACTTTTGCATTGAATACTTCTTCAAACTTTGCCCATGTTTGATTCAATATAGTTGCATCGGATATGACACCAGCGGAATGTATTATTCCCTTAAGAGGTGGCCATTGTTCAGTTCGTGATTTTATGGCGTCAAACAACATGGTGCATTGTTTTAAATCTCCCACGTCGGCTAACATGGACGCAACTCGGCAGCCTTGACCACGTAACTCTTTAATTGTTTGCGAGGCTTTTCCATCTGGTGGAGATCTAGCAACTAAAACTATATTTTTTGCTCCGCAGACTACCAACCACTTAGCTACCTCTAATCCGATTCCATGTAAGCCCCCAGTCACTAAATAAGATGCCTGGTCGCTGAAAGTTAATTCACTGGAGAATTGACCAACCCCTTTAAAATCTGGCATTGTTAGTACTACTTTTCCAATGTGTTCCGCTTTGGCAAAGTAATTCAAAGCATCTTTTATTTGAGTTACTGGAAATCGCGAAAACGGCAAAGGATTTAATTTATCATTCAAAATACTGTGTTTCAATGCGTCTACGAGTTTTTTGGTTACCATCTCATCGACAATTTCCAAATCAATTATAGTGTACGCAACATCAGGTCTTAATTCTATGACTTCCTCGAGACGCCAAATATTGACTTTTCCAATTTCAATAAAACGAGCATTTTGTCCACAAGATTTCAATGTTGATTCTTTGAAACCAGGACCTGTTAAGGAATTTAGAACGACGTCCACACCTTTTCCATCAGTGACTTCATTTATCTTCTTCTCAAAAGTTAAGTCTCTTGAATGAAATACATGTTTAATGCCTAGTGATCCTAAATAGGCTCTTTTTCGATGGCTCCCAGCAGTTGCAATTATATGGGCGCCAATATACTTTGCAATTTGTATGGCCACCAAGCCTACTCCGCCTGATGCCACGTGAATAAGAACTGTTTCGTCTTTTTGAAGGTCAGCAGTCGTGACGAGACACAAGTATGCCGTGAGGAATACTGAAGGAATGGTGCATGCTTCTGAAAACGTAAAGTTTTCCGGTTTTAGCTGAATTAAAGTTTCATTTATGACCACGTGACTTGCTACGCAACTATTTTGTGAAATGCCAAAAACATGGTCACCCACTTTATATTGATAAATTGACGATCCAATGTCAGTAATGACACCAGAAAAGTCAGAACCAACGGACTCAAATTGAGTCTGATACATTTCGGGTTTTAAAATTACAAATAAATCCCTGAAATTGAGGGCTGTTGCTTTGACCAGAACTTCTACTTCATTGGACTTTAAGGAGACTTTTGATGTTGACTTAAATTGTACATCGGCGACTTTCTTGGAATTTGGTATTACTACAGTGT
Organism: Yoshiicerus persimilis; assembly: GCA_020352615.2. Classification (NCBI taxonomy): domain Eukaryota; kingdom Metazoa; phylum Arthropoda; class Collembola; order Entomobryomorpha; family Tomoceridae; genus Yoshiicerus; species Yoshiicerus persimilis. Next base: position 7,618,909 of record CM036941.2, read on the forward strand.
ATTGTCCTTGTGGAAGCGTAAGCACAGAATTAGATTTTCCCATGCTGCACAATCGCATTGCAAATTTTTTATTTTTTCTGTAACAGCAAATACCATCTTCACCGCAGAATAGTTCATAAAATATTTCAGCGGCATTCTCCTTAGCAGATGTCTTAATCGTGTCTGGATCTATTTCAATCAATTTACCTGGTAAATGCGTAGCTTCATTGCAGGCCGACTTCAACAATCCGGCTAATGTTGCTTTGTATGGATGCATAGTTTTCTGATTGCCAACATTATAGACACCACTTGTGACCACGTACAATCGAAGTCTTACAGTGCCTTTCGACAGAAATTGTTTCATGAAACGGAGTGGTGGGAGACAAATTGATTTCTGATCGTCGCAGTCGTAATCCGAAATTCCTCTCAACAAACAACAGCCTTCTACGTTATAGCGGTCAAAAATGAAATTGATACAATTTTCAATTTCATTTTCAGCAGAGTAGTCTAAATAGAAATAATTTTCTAAATTCTCTCTACAATTTTTAGAATTATTAATGTATTTAATCAAACAAACTTGTCTGCCAATAGACCTTAGCATTTCAGTTAAATGGAGGTAGTGACCATCGTTGTCACATTCCAAAATCCATGTATTGGATTGTGATTTTAACGGCACATTTATTGTAGTATATTGTACTGAACGCGCTTGCGTTACAAGAACTGACGACGTTTCAAATTCCTCTGAAATGTTTTCTGATACGCTAAATCCGGTGTCGAAAAGAACCCTATCCCAAACGTCTTTAAATACACACGGATGATTTGGTCGTATTTCGTAATCGGTAAATTTCCAATAATTCGGCATTATACCAAAAATCATATCAATTGGTAATTGGGGACCTAAGGGCTCCTGTAAAAGGAGAAATCCACTCTGTTTCAGTAAAAGCCTGATATTGCCTATAGAATCGTGTAATTTAGCAGTCGCATGAATAACATTTGAAGCAATGACTACATCGTAGTGATAGGGAGCAAATCCTTGTGCCAAAGGATCCTTTTCAATATCCAGAACTCTGAACTCCATATTATCGGTATCAGAGAAATTGTTTTCCGCTTCATTAGTAAAATGAGAAGATATATCTGTAAAGCAGTAACGAAAAGGAATTCCAGACATTTTGAGTCCCTGAGTGATTTCTCTAGACGTTGCTCCACTTCCGGCTCCGACTTCCAAAATTCTCACTGCTGACTCTGAATGCGTTTTGCAAGTTTTTTTGAAAAGAAGACGTATGTAGTGAGCCATACGAACGTTTGCGCAACTTACTTCGTCTCCTTCTGTATACAATCTAAGTGCGTTCAAGCTAGGATCTTCATTTCCAAAGAGCACATTGTGTGGCGTAGTCCTTTCAAAGGCCACCTCATTAAATTGAGCTAGACAGTAGTTTGTAATATGGGTGCCAACATGTACTTTATTTCTTTTTATATTAATGTCCCTAATAATTTCGTTGAATTCTTGTATAATTCCTTCAACTTCATTTAAATCTGGAATATATGCAGAAACTACAAATTCATCTGTATTACTGGTTTTAGTAAGGTATCCAGCTTCTACAAGCAATCCAAAAAATACGGATATAAGATTTTCGACGTTCATGGAAATTCCGCATTCTGTAATAACAGAATGACAAGTAAATGTGCTGGAAAATGAAGGTTTCCACCCGACACCTAATAAAAGTTTTATAACGAATGCGATGTTGAATCTACGATCATGTAATGGGCGCAATTCTTTGAGACCTTCAACTTTGTCTTTCATGACTGCTTTCAGTTCTTGTAAGATATTATGATCTTTAGTAGATACAGCAGATAAGTCAACTCTCGACTGAAGAGGTCCATCTCTAGAACGCCAAACTTCTTGATACATTCCTGGTAACATGTTTCGTTGTGAATTAATAACATTCAAAAATGAACTCACGGATGTTTGCGCAAGACGGATTCCTTCCATTACCGCCAACAAAATGTTATTTTCGTTATATAATGAAACTTTTCCATTTGATTGTTCATTACCCCAAACTGCGTGTGCAAAAAACAGTTGAGATTTTTCCATTGAAAAACTCCTAAATTTTTCCACAGTCACTGGCAAGTGCAAATTAACATTTTCTTTGTCGATACTGAATCCAAATATTTGAAACATTGCGTCCAACATTATGGGATGGAAAATGTAGCCCTGAGCATTATCTTTTGGAACAGGAATTTCAGCCAAAGCTTCATTTTCACCTTTCCAAACGGTTTTTATACTCTGAAAGCTTTCTCCAAAACTAATACCAATTTCGGAAATCTGTTTGTAGACTTCGTTAGCTTTGTACTCGTTTTCGCAACGCTGCTTTATGTTTTCGATTTTTTCTGTATTAAGTCCTCCGAATTCTCTATCATCGACATCAACAATTGCTTCAGCATACCGTTTCCAACCTTTTTCATCGTTATATCCATTGAGATTTTGATATGAGAATACTCTAACTGCAATTTTGTTGTTATTGTCCTCTTGAGTAATAGGAGACGCCACAACTTGCATCTTGTAATGCTTTTCTAAGTCAAGTTCGAAAGGAGCTTCGATTATAAAATTTTCCACGGACATTGTTGACAAGGTATTTTTACGAAGTACATGATTCCCCGCTGCTAAAATCATTTCGAGAAATGCTGCTCCAGGGAGAATTGTTATGTTTGCTACTATATGGTCTTTTAAATATGGGAAGTCTTTTAATTTCAATGAATTTTGGTAAATATGGTTAACTTGGTCCGCCAAAGGCAGTTCTTTGCCAAGAAACGGATGCACATTTGGAGCAAAGTCTTCCATGTTAATATTTGTCCAATATTTTTGGCGCTGAAATGGATAGGTTGGCAATTCCAGCTTTTTTCGACCACTTATCATGTGTAACGATTTCCAGGTTATGTCGATTCCATTTATGTACAAGCTAACCATTTAGCAAAGTGCTCCAGCAGTCTGTTCTCTTTCTGAGGGAAGGCAACCAAATGCTTTCATTTACAAAACATTCACTGGACATTCCCAAAGGCAATAAAACTGGATGCGATCCAATTTCTATGAAAACATTGCAACCGTTTTCAAACAAAGTTTTCATGCCTCCTTCGAAATTGACAGTTTGTCTTGCATGTCTACACCAATAAGATGAATCGATATCTCCTGTTTCTATTAACTTTCCGGTTGTAGCCGATACATAATTTATTCCCGGAATTGGAATTTTGTAAGAAATACTTTTCCCAAAATCATAGAATTGCTTTGCAATATTGTTCATTGCCCTTGAATGAAATGCATGGGTTGCAGCAAGCACGTGGAACTTTTTATTACACTTTCTACAGAAATCTTCAAAAAGAGTTATTGCGTCCTTATTTCCTGCAACCACTGTTTCCTCAGAAGAATTAACGACTGCTATATCTAACCAGGCATCTGAATTTAGATTTGAAAACTCTGAAATCATTTGTTGCACATCTTTCTTGGATGACTTAATTGCAAGCATTCCCCCAATTGGTAAAGTTTCAATAAGTCTACTTCGCTCAAATATTAAGCTAAGCGCATCGTGCAAATTCAAAATTCCCGCTGCAACGGAAGCAGCAAACTCACCTACACTATGCCCTAAAACAAAGTCGGGTTGGATACCAAAACTATTCCACATCTTCAACAGAGAGTATTCAATTACAAAAATTGACAACTGGCTAGATATTGTTTGTTCAAGTAAATTATTTGACTCTTCTGACCAAAGCGCAGCTTTCAAAGAAATACCGTGCTTTTCCAAATGCATTTCGCATTCGTCGAATGTACTTTGAAATGTAACATTGGATTCGTACAAATCTTTACCCATTCCTACATATTGTGAACCTTGGCCAGTGAAGAGAAATGCTATTTTAGGTTTATTAGATTTCAGAGCTCCTACCGAAGTGTTGAATACATCTTTATTTTGTAAAGAAGTAACAATTTCCGCAACACTTCCACCCAAAAATGCAGCCCTGTGTTTAAAATGAGCTCTTCCTGTTGCAGCTGTGAAGGTTACGTCACCTAAATTAACTTCCGAATTTCCTTTAAAATATTCTACGTAACTTTTACATAAATCGTGAAGGGCGTTTTCTGATTTTGCCGATATTGGTAGAATGTAGTGCTTCTGACTGCTTCCTATGTTTCTGTTTACCTCAGTAAATCCCCAATTTGGAGGTTCCTCTAAAATGGCATGGACATTCGTACCACTTATTCCGAATGAACTTACACCTGCCATTCGAATTCGCTGTGAATTCCTTTCCCATTTTTGGGCTTCAATTGGAATTACTGATGGAATAATATTTAAATCAATATTTGGATTTAAAGTGTCAAAATTCGTGTGAGGTGGAATAATTTCGTGTTTCATGGATAACAAAACTTTTAAGACTCCCGCCAAACCTGCAGCAGATTCAGTGTGTCCAGTGTTTGTTTTTACAGAACCCACAACTAACGGATTTTTCCTGTCAGGTGAAGCATATGCGGCTGCTAGAGCGGCAAATTCAATTGGATCTCCAACTGGTGTACCTGTTCCATGAGCCTCCACATAATCAACATCATTCGGATCAATAGAGGCGTTTTTTATTGCCTCTTTTACCGCAATTTCCTGGCAGTGCTTACTGGGTGTTCCAAAACTAGAAGTAGTTCCCTCATTGCTCAAAGCAGAACCCCTTATGATTCCCATAATGCGATCGCCACTTTTGATGGCATCAGAGAGCCTCTTTAAGACGATTACCGCCACACCCTCCGCCCTCCCAAAACCATCCGCCTTTTCATCGAAGGTTTTGCAGTGGCCATCTTTTGCCAGAATGGGGATCACAGAGTAGGGAAAGTTAATCACCAAAATGTTGGCCCCCAAAACGAGGGACAAATCTGTTTCACCCTTCCTTAAACTATCACAGGCCAAATGAAGGCCAACCATGGATGAGGAACATCCGGACTCTACCGCAATATTTGGTCCATTTAGTCCCAAAAAGTAAGACACGCGAGCAGAAGTAGCAGAAAAGGCGTTTCCCAAGACCACGTGGTGAAAGTCCTGCGCAGAGGCACTTTCAATGACAAGTCTTTCGTAGTCGTGAGTCCAAACTCCGGTAAAGACTCCAGTGTTGCTATTCTTGAGTGAATGTGGGTTGATGGCTGCATTCTCTAGTGCTTCCCAAGCCACTTCCAGCAAAAGTCGTTGCTGTGGGTCCATGAAAGTGGCTTCTCTAGGACTGATTCCAAAAAACTTTGCATCAAATTCGTCGATGGGACATTTTAAGAATCCTGCTTTTGATTCCGTGAATCTTGAATCATTTTTCTGGTAATGAAGCAACCTTTCCATTGGAACTTTTGTAATTCCATCACCACCGCTATTTATTAGATCCCAAAATTCTTCACTGTTGTTGGCTGCAGGGAATCGGCAGCTGTGGCCAATAACTGCAATAGATTCCTTATGGTAACTTTTAGAGCTTATCTTCCGAAATATGTTTTCCTGAAATTGATTAGATAAATAATTGAATTTTCATTTCACTTTACTCCAAAATATGCCATAATGCCATTCACTCAATATGCTTATGCTTATTTTGTATTTTAGTTATATGTCTACCTTAAACGGAGTTAACTGCATGTGGCTTTTAATGATTTCATCGTCTTCACAATCAATTATTTTGGTGTCATATAATAACCTGTACCTGAAATATTATTGTATAGCCGCACGAATAAGTAACTCAATTAGAATTTAACACAAGTAGATACAAATTGCAGTGCATACTATCTTATTGATACCCCACGTCTTTATAATTCCTCATATGGAACATTTTCACGCAAACCCCGAAATTATAATTCTGCACCCCTATTTTGTGAAAATTAAGTAAAACTGGCATACCCATAATTGAGTGCAGATTTGGAAAGGTCATAATTATAACAGGGCGGTAACAGATGGAAGGAAACATCTTGGTTGTTTCTTCTTTGATCCAACAAGTCATCAAAAAGTTGGTATACTTAAGAAAACAAAATTAAGAATTTAATTGTTAAAACTAGAATAAGTATTCATTTTCTCCTACACTCTCAGACAATAATATAGTTTGACTAAAAATGTGCGCAAAACTTACGCGTCTGGAATTTTTTGCTGTCAGCACGGGTGGAAATGCTTTTGAACAAGAGATAACTTGGTGACAAAACGAATAACGAAAAGTCGATCTGTTTGGAGCTATTTCCGAATGAGGTTGCTGCAAAGTTTTCCTTCAAGGAGAAGAGCTCGTCACAGTTCTTTATAACCTAATGCAATATTTAAAATCCTAATGTTGTTCTTTTAATAATAGCCAGCTTTTAATTTTGGTACTTGAATTTAAAAAGAGTTTACCCTTTTAGTTGGGTGAAGGATAACGCATTTGGAGTACATCTGCAGATTGCAAGCCGACATTTTTAGGAGATCGGTCGTATTCCAATTATTTCTTTCCGGTAGATATTGAGGGAGAACAGCATCAAAATAAGATGACAATTGATCACTTAAACATTAGGTTTTGTTAATTTATTTCATAAAATTAGAATTTTTTATTTTCTATGTTGAAATGATATTTATGCTGATTTAGTTTTGACTTAATTTTACTTACCCTTCATTTCGAAAGATTTCGTAAGATGTTAGAATAACGAGTTCTGCAATAGTTGCCGTTTGCAGTATGGATTTTGCCAACGTGATTGCTTCTTTGGTTGTTTTTTCATTAGTGGCAAATGTCACCCAAGCCTTCTTAGTTCCTACAATATATTTAAAAGTTTAAAATCATCGAAGAGAGATTATCTTTACAAGGAATAAACTTTATATACTAAATAGGCAATGGACTAATATGTATTTGCTATTAAATGTTACGATTCAGATCAAATAAAAATTTTCTGGTCGTCTGTAATAGTAATAATGCTTATTTTTGCTGGTTTACCTGAAGACATTTCTGTATTTTACAAAAATGTTATGCTAATGCTTGCAAGCAAAATATTTTTGCGATTGTTTGAAAACAAACGATGATTAAAATACAGACTCCTGGCGTTAATAAAGGAAAGAAACGCAAAAGCGCTTCTATTTGTAGTTTTTCGCTAGTAATTATAATCCTCTTCACCATGATAGCTGTACGTTTTTTTAATAATAAATATTTTGATGTCTTTTTAAACGCATTACATAGACAGTCAAACAAAACATTCCAGCATTATTCTTTAAGTTAGTCATCTTATAATTCCCTTGACACAAATACATTCCCATGTTTTAAAAACTCCGGCCAAGCAGTATCATTAGCCCGACCTTCGGTCGGTCTAATGAGACTGCTTGACCTCCGTTTGCGTCCCTTTCTCGGACTGAGTAGCCGTTGGTGACTCCGGGTAGCAACCACATTAGCACGACCTGCGGTCGTGCAAATGCGATTGATTGCCCTCCGTTATGTAACCCGTTGGCGGGCTTGTTATACGTTCGTTTGTAGATGTCAAAGGTATTACCTTCAGAATGGGTTTCAAATTTTGAAAAGCCACATTGAAATGCGAAGCAAACTAAATATTGGAGTGACTGCATTCTCAATTCCCAATTTCGAGAATCAAGTTTCCAAATTTTGAGAAGCAAATTTCCAAATTTAGAGAAGCAAACTTCCAAATTTCGAGAAGCAAGTTTCCAAATTTTGTGAAGCAAATTTCCTAATTTTGAGAAGCAAATTTCCAAATTTCGAAAAGCAAGTTTCCAAATTTTGAGAAGCAAATTTTCAAATTTTGAGAAGCAAATTTTCAAATTTTGAGAAGCAAATTTCCAAATTTTGAGAAGCAAATTTCGGAAATTTGAGAAGCGGACAAACAAATGTAATGCTATCCCGCTAACAAAGCAAAAGAAGCAATTTCTAATTTCAAATTTCTTCCTTTTTTCAAAGCAAATTTTTGCACTATTTATTTATTTCTATTACTTGTAAAGCAGAAACGGTATATAATTCACGAAAAGGTTGGACCTTATGGAAATTTACATATGGGTATCTCAAATTCCTTTATTATTAGAAGCAGTGAAATTAATATTTTGACTAAAAATTGAATTGACTATCTCGTCGGCCTTATGAAAAATTGGGAATTTTGAGAAAACCAATCGCACGATTTTCATGACCAACGAACTTAGCCTGTGACTTGAGCCAATTCGTTCAAATCCGGAGTAAAAAAGTTTTCCATTTACATTTACGAAAATGAGAGACTTAACACACACACACACAGACACACACACAGACAAACCCGTTCTATAAGCCCTTGGTCGGGCTAAAACCCATTGTAATTATTCGTTATAATTGTGTAATAATCAACACTATCTTTTATGCGAAAAAAATATTTCTGAGTTTTTATTATACATCCTTTTCATTGTTGTTCGGTATTTACAATTACGTCTTTAAGCAATAAAAAGCACAAAAACTTTTAAACAAGATTTTATCATTTCACAATGGTATATTATGTGTGTCATCCAATTATGCTCTTTATTTCTGGAAGAATATTTTTTGGGAAGACATGCAAATGCAATTTCCTAGTTTTAAACTCGTTGTAATTTCTACTATCTCACGATTAATTTGCAGTAAAATTAGTAAAAGTAAATTAAAGAAATTTATGATTTCACGCAAAGCAAATAAAACTATCCGCTATTTACGACTTTTGAAATTCTTATTCTTATATAGTTTATATGAAAAAAGAGCTTTCCCAGGTTATGATTATATTTATCACTATGTAAGTCCAATAACTACAGGGTAAAACGTATTGCAGGTTAAATTCTGTGAGACTCGAGGCTGGCTGTCAAAATTAACAAATAATGCGATATTTTCAATAGGCCATTCATTTATATAGTTTATTTTATTACTTTTTTATTTTCTTGTGTATCTTTTATGCACGAAACAACAAATCCATTATTATGGAATGGATCAAAGTAATACAGCTTGCTTAGATGGGCAAAATTCTTGCATTTTGAAAATCCTTAATTTAAAATACATATTTAAAATTCCTTTTAAAGTATTTTGTGAAATCATAAGAGATTATAATTTTTTATCCTCAAACATAAAAATTATCATAAATTTTATTTATTCGCTTGCTTTTTCCTGTTACAATTAAATGATAAATATTGGCATTAAGATGTAAAGGAAAGACCACATATTCTAAGAAACATATAATAAATCGGTTTTGATGTTGAATGCTTTGAATAGATATTTTAAATATTAATATTAAACATATACATAGTAGACGCTATAAAACTAATAGAACCACTCAGTCTGCTTTTTCTACATAAACCGATTTTCAAATGTGAAGAACATTAAATTTTTGCACAATTCAGGAAAATATTCATTCCGATAAGAAGGATGCTTATGTCTGAAAGAATTGATAAACAAATTATTGTTTTTTTTCAATTTCAATTCAATTTAAGATTAAGATGTGATCATAGAATTAGGGAATTATTTCAATAATAAAGGAAAGTACCACGAAAAATGTACTATATTTAGGAGCACGTTAGAATTTCAAAAGTAGTACAATTCTTCTCGCCACCGGGATGTGCATACCACATTAAATTTGGTTCGGTAGTTTGTATTTTGCCAGGGATAAGAGCGGTACCTCCATTTTTAACTTGAATGTTACATCTGCCAATGTAAAGTGTTTCTCCATCTACAAATCGGCCACCTTTAATAGCATTTCTTGGAATAGTGCCTTTGCTTTTTACCCATTTTAATCGAGCATTCTGTGGGTTCGTTAAGAATTCAACATTCTTTGTGAATTTTGGTTCAATATCATAATCAGGTAACCAGCATTCTCCGGTTTTAATCTTCCCTTTTCCAAGAGATATGTCTCCTTTATAATATGCTCGGCAACTGTATAAATCATCCCCATTTCCTCCTCTTCCTGCAATTACCGGATTACTTTTGCTGTTTGCTCGAATTTGATTCACAAATTGAAAACGGTATGAATAACACCCTGTAAATCAAAAGAAATTGCAAATTATAATAAATTTTCAGCAATTTTAACAAATTTTAACAAATTTTCAGCAAATTATAATAAATTTTAACAAATTTTCAGCAAATTATAATAAATTTTAACAAATATTCAGAAAATTTTAATAAATTTTAACAAATTTTCAGAAAATTTTAATAAATTTTAACAAATTTTCAGCAAATTATCATAAATTTTAACAAATTTTCAGCAAAATATCATAAATTTTAACAAATTTTCAGCAAATTATAATAAATTTTAACAAATTTTCAGCAAATTATAATAAATTTTAACAAATTTTCAGCAAATTATAATAAATTTTAACAAATTTTCAGCAAATTATAATAAATTTTAACAAATTTTCAGCAAATTATAATAAATTTTAACAAATTTTCAGCAAATTATAATAAATTTTAACAAATTTTCACCAAATTATAATAAATTTTAACAAATTTTTAGCAAATTAAGACATATTAGAATAAAGCAAGTCATTTCTCATTAAAAATTTTATATTTTTTGTTATTTAGAAAATATTGTTATTATTTGCAATTATTGTACCACATACTTACCTCCACATTTATTCATATCGTTCAATTTTTCAGCATCTAGTACACCCAAGAGTCCGTCAGCAGAGTTACAACCATCAACGTCTTCCAATGAAGGAACACGACATTTTCCGTCACAAGAGAAATGCATTATACTTCGGTAGTCATACAAATGTCCTCCATTTAAATGTTCATATTTTTTTTCTAGGCAATTCGATGGCTTTAAATATTCATCTCGGTCATTTCTTGCATGTTCATGTCCAAAACATAAAGTATGGCCCATTTCGTGAATTATTGTGTGTGCATCTCTGCACTGTCCAAATGTCGATGTCCTTTTTTTGCCAGTGTAGCAATTGTCAGAGGAAGCACAATCAATGTTGACGTCTTTTACAAAATGCACGTATGCTGATTCGGAAGTGCGTGGATACCAACGAATACAGGTTTTGTTATGGTAGTCACTTATTGCTATATCTAATTGCGCTCGGTCTGCACTGTCAAATGAGGAATCTACGACATAAGGTACTCTTGCTCCCGGCCAAAAGTTAGAGTCGTCTGGTTGAATTGGGACCTGTGTTTGTGGCTTCTGGCACTGTGGAAAAATTTAACTCTCAAATTTACAAAATGTGCTTAAATCTTTTATTGTTATTCAATGTATACATGGTGACATGGCAAAATTTGTTTTTCCCTTTCAAAATTCTTTGGGAGAAAATGAATTATAACAACGGAATGAATATAACATGATATGAATATAACAACGGATTTTTACCAAACAAGACTTCAGGAGCAATTTCGAAAAGAAATTGAAAATTGCCAAAAAAATAATTTTAAAATTTAAAAAACGCAACTTTGAAATTTAAAAAAACACAATTTTGAAATAAAAAAGCGATTTTGAAACAAAAATAATAGTTTTGAAATATTTTACTTTTCTTACTGTGAAATTACCGTTTGCCTTATGCCACCCTGTAGTCAGTAAAAGTGTACTGGGCGTTCCTCTACTTACTTTTTTGTGCTTTTTTATGACATTTCTGACTTGACTGTGAATTTGTACTGTGGCAAACAATATGTAAAATACTGCATTAAGAAAATTCATTGTGCGCAACTTAAAACGGGTATACTGATTCACTGATACTGAAATGCTAAGCTAAGCACTTAACAAATTCTCCACTTAAGTTTTGCACACGTGTGAGTCATTGAACGCTGTATTCGTCTGAAAGTAATGAACAAAGTTAATTGCAAATCTTCACATGATATAATATAAATGTGTTTCATTAATTATTATATCAGATATGCATACATCATCTGGCTTAGTGATAATTATTCAATTTACACGACTGAAACACAATCCGGTTACTGTTGCAGCAGCAGTACCGTTTCTGAATTAGTCATTATATTAGCATTCATAAATACAAAACCAATTTATATGTTAATACACCCTGTAATGGTAGTAATAGGAAGAACTGCTGTGTCATAGAACTATAAGGAGAGGCACCTGTACTACAATACTCAATTACAACATTGTGCACGTAAGATGTGATGCAGAAGAGGATTAATACATTTCAAAGAAATTATGCTTGATAACGAATACAATTTCAAAACACGTCCAAATCTGTCAAAATCCAAATCAATGCCGTATTAGGTATAATAAAAAAATTAAATGCGCATTCTTCTTCCCCACCAGGAATATTCTACACAAATGTGATCTGTATTAAATAAAACTTGCAAAGTTTGGCGATTATAAAAATGCTGTAAAAAGCTATCCTTAATCAAATTAAGTTGTGCAATATATGAAACCTATACATACAAATCAGCAATAACTAAAGGAAAACAACTCACAGTACAAATAATTATGAGGTAAACAAGATTTATTATACAACCTAAGTATGTAATTGTTGCGGGCACACAAATCACAGGGTGTTGTGGGCCTATTATATATATTACAGTGTTCTAATTCGTGCACACGAAATTCATTTCATGCTTGCACCTGCATGAAATGCACAAAATGCTTGAATATACCTACACTATTTTATATAGGTAGACTATTCTATCCTGGTATCCATTGCAATTCCCATTTCGTGCATTTTGTGCACTGCACAATTTCCATTTCATGCGTGCACTATGCATTACATGGAGTGCATTTTATGCATGTATGCACATGCCAGTACACTGATATATTATAATATTTTACAATCATAAGAATCAGTTTTTCAAAGGGAGCTTGAATATTTAGCTATGCTCTTTCTCATCCAAGGCAGAATTCTGAAGAAGGATTCTGTTGAAATCCCCTTTGCTGTCAGTTTCTGTTTGAATCATGTGTAAAAGCCATAATTACATGTAGAATTGTGTGTTAAGAAAAGCCGGCAACCGCGTCAGACCGACATCCCAAAAAACTGATGCAATTTTAGTTCCCATTCTCACACAAACAATTTTACCTTCGACATTTTAATCCAAAACTGCTCTTTTTGGCATCCACTCTATAGAACCATATTACACGTATTCGTTTACATTTATATTTAAAATCCTTATTTTGTTTTTTTCTCACAGTCACCTCACTTTACAATAAACTGTGGTCGTGCTACGACTACTACAACTTGTGAAGAAATTCACAGAAATACCCAGCAAGAGCTTTGAAAATGATAGTTTGTGGTTACAAGGGAATTTGTATTAAGTAGCATTAGTGGAAGAATCCCAACCATAATAATTATAATTGCTGGTGCAACAAGCTTCCTTTTGTGCATGTGGTTTTGCATTCAGACAGACGAAATTCTACCACATAGTGACTAAATCTCAGTGCTCTCTTTAAATTTTAAATTCTTTCCGTTGAATTAGTGTCTTCCACAGGGAAATATGGGATTTGTGAAAAACTTTACAAAAGTTATAACACTGGGCGGGATACTCTTTTTTGTAATGTTAGACTTCCTAAAATATCGATTTCGAAAGAAATTCAACCAATTAAATCGGGTTGAAGAAAAAATTCGTGGGAAGGTGGTTGTGATCACTGGAGGAAGCCAAGGAATGGGAAAAGCGTCTGCTTTGGAATTTGCCAAACGAGGGGCCACTGTTGTCATCGGGGATGTCGACATGAAAGGGGGAATTAAAACTGTGCGCGAAATTCAAACCGAAACAGGAAACGAAAACGTGGTACGTTTTCCTTCATTTTACTCTATTTTTTAAAAAAACTTTAAAAAGCGTGTTTTTCAACCATATGATTAAAATTGTTTGAAATTTACTGGATTGGATATTATATTGAATGAATGAATTTTTCCCACAGAAAATCTTTCGTTTGGATTTGGCTGATATGGATTCTGTCCAAGAATTTGCAATTAAAGTTTCCAAAGAGTATCCAAAAATAAAAATCTTGCTTAACAATGCTGGAATAGCACCGTCACAGGATAATTTGTATAAAAAGACAAAAGATGGGTTCAATATGAATGTCGCCGTTAATTACTTGGGTCATTTCCTCCTCACCAATTTGCTTATCCCAAATCTTCAGAACGAAAGAAAATCCAGGTTTGTTGCCGAAACTGGCTACATATAACAGTTTAAACTCTGTACGTATTTTTATTCTAAATAACTTTATCTTTTCAGAATAGTTTCAGTATCCTCAACCTTGCAAATGATATCAGAATTGGACGTGGATGACCTTATGATGGAAAAATCGGGGTTTGGGTTGGCCGATGGAATGCCTTACTGCAACACCAAATATTGTCAAGCTCTCTTCACAAAGCAACTTTCAAAAATTCTGATAGGAACAGGAATTCACACCTATGCACTTTGCCCAGGTCTCGTGTCTACAAACATCGTTCGAGATTACAGAACTATTTCTTCTATATTCTGGACCATAATTCTAAAAGCAATTGGAGTGTCTCCTAGTGAGGTAAGTAAATTAAATTATTATCTTAAATTCAGCAGCAGTTAATGAAAGAAATAAAGCACTTTATGCTTTATTTTCAAAATTTTGGCAAAAATACTGTTTGGCTAATAACTATTTCATTGTCCTTCTAGGCTGCCTCTAATTTCATATTGTACTGTGCCCTGGAAAAGAGCATTGAGGGTGAATCGGGGAAAATGTACCGATTCCGAAATCATTATCGTGCAGCGAATGAACGACTGGATGACAATTTGGCTCGAAAACTTTGGGAGAAAAGTGCTGAACTAGTCAAACTGGAAGAGAGGCTCAAAAATTAAGTCCTATACGTGATTTATGAACAATCTCATTGGGGAGGAACGCCAAAAAAGAAACGTGGGCTAAAAATAATGCTTAAGATGCCATTACAGATTCAAAATTTGCCATGTAATACTTCACTTATTTAAAATACAGGTTTTCATAAAATCATTGCTCTTTACGATATTTTAAATGTTTAATAAACACTTCCGTAATTCATTCTGCAATTCAATATTTATTGTTTCATATTTTGTAATCAATTCCTTGTATTATATATTTTACATTGAACATTTCTGTATGCTCACATTAGTACAGTTAGTCTTTACTAACATTTACAGATTTCTTAGATTTCCAATCTTACAAACAACCATACTAAGAATAATTCATTACAGATACAAAATAAACTCTGCTAACAGATTCAAATTTTGACCTGCAAAATTTTGTAATCATTTAGCAGTGCAAAAGCTTAACTTAAAATAAATCTAAATTGCTAATTGGTAGTGCCACCAAAGCAGCAAACACATATTGACGGAGGTTACGGGAATTATTATGCGTAGTAGCACGATGAAATGAAAATATTATTCAAAACTGTTAATTGTTCTTCAGTAAATTTTGGTTTATGTGACTCCCAATCCAAGTAATGAGTACTGCGGAAACTCAGCAAACATTTGCGAACCGAGTGCTGAAATTAAAATATTATTTATTGGAACATTTTGATGTAACTTAATTTAATTCCTAATTGAGTTGGAATTAACTTACGCAAATTGGTTGTGGGTCATTGAGGTGAGCTGCCAGTGAAACAATAATCGAAGGCAGGAAATCAGGTACTGTATACGGATAAGCGTCAACGAAGGCACAAAGACCCAGAACAGCAGAATGATATTTCTCCATTTCTTCATCTCGTGACAATAATGGACCGTTCAGTTTTTTCACTTCCTTTCTTCGCTTTACGATATCTTCAGCGGTTTTATTGAATTTATTCTGTTAATAGCAATTTTTATTTAAGCAATAATTTATAATAAATAAAATTATTAATTAATACTTTTAATAAATCGTTTTTTACACTAAATAATAATTAATATTTGGAATTACCAGAAAGTCCATTGGGTCTGCAACAATGCGGCAATGCAAAAATCCAGAAAAAACTTTGGCTGCTAGTTCTCTTACTTCCAGGTGTTTGTCTTCCAGCAATTTCAGAACAATTTCCACCAACTGCTCCCTCCAAGGGAAATTTGTGGTCACAACACTTACATTGTTCCAAGCAAATGCCTTTAGAAATTCCAAAACCGAAAATCTTGCTCTCCACAAATTTGCATTAGCACACTGAAAGAAGAATGCAATTAATTACAACCCAGATAAAAATTCTATGCCTACAATAAAACGATATAAATGTTTGAAAAAGGCGAACCTCCTTTAAAATTTTGAGTACTTCGTCCATGTAAGAAATATTGACCACATTTCCGGCCAAACATGCCAAAGTTTCAAAAGAAAGATTCGCAACTTCGGGATCATCTTCATAATTTTCCAAATGGAAAATAATAGGTATGAATCGGTACACAGACAACGGAATGGAAGAATTCAAGTTCAAATACGAAGCCTTAATCCATTCTGCCACTATAATGTACAATGGAAAAAAGGTGTACTGTTATTTCTAACGAATTCAAATAATTTTGAATAAAAATATAATAAGAAGTTTGCACAATTATCAGAAAAATGTAGATTTTTGAAAGTTACCAGTTTTATAAAGTAATAGGAGATTTTTAATATTTGGCAATTCTCCGTTTTGATCAAAGCCCTCGGTAGACACCAAGTTTTCCAGAAATTTTAAACGCCCAAGTAGAGAATGAACAAATGGTTCAACTTTAAGACTGGAGTGAGAAAGTTGTGTAGACAGATTTCCTTCCCATTCAAATACTAAAGCTAACATACTACAAATAAAAAAATTAAAGAGTTAATGTATTTGCAATATTTTTGAGATGTACATCAATAGCCAATAAATTACCAGCCAAGTTTCTGTCTTATATTTAAATATGGACTGGGAGAATCGCAGAAATTAGTTAGAAAGATGTCCAGAGCGTTCGAACATAGTTCCTCAGACCTCCACATTGTCGCCTCAATTATTTTGCAGTAAAATACCAGGTCTCTGTAAAACGAAACTTAACATTAAATATTTTGAAGACTTTCCTAGTAGCTGCTTGTATTTAAGGGCAACTATAAAATATTTCCATTTTTTACAATTTAATAATCATTTTAGTTGTAATTAAGTTACTGCAATGTTGGACTCACCTGAAAGCATTTACAGATGTCAAATCCGCAGTTGACAAGCTTTTGATGAATCTCCCTCGAAAATATTCGATAAGAAAGCTGAATTTATTGGGATCTCTTCGCATCTAATAAATTAGAACTTGAAAATAAGTCTTGGTATATAGTACAGTAAAAGGAAAGGTAATAAATTGAATTTTTTTCAATATTTTATTAGAAATAATAAAAAAAAATTACTGGGGCAAAATTACTGTGTGAATAAAACGAATGGTAACTTACAATTGCATTAGGTAGGATGGACATCTGATTACCAATGGTTTCTTCAGTAGAGTTATCCAGACATTCATCAAGTATTGGTTTCATTTTTGTCCACACCTGACAAATGGATTTCTCGCTCCACAATTTCATTCCCCCCAAAATTTGGCAAACTACCACCATAGCACATTTTGCTTTATCTTTATCCTTACTGGATGCATAAGGAGTGATAAGGCTCAACACAACATCTAATGCTTCTGGTCCCTGATTTCTCGCTAACAAGTACCAAAATTTTCCCCCGATTTCTCCTAAAACCAAGACTTCCAGTAATTTCTCAACGTAGTCCGAATTTTGAAAATATTTTTCCGTTGTTTTCAGCATGATCTTTTGATTCTCACTTTGATGACTCATGTCATCAAAATTATCGGGAGGCATCTTCAATTGCAATTTTTGTGGCAACGTCCCAGAAAACACGGCTTCGTTGATTTTATGCAAATACAAACTTCGTTTACTGTTACCAGACCAGTTAGGAATCGTTATTGCTTCCCTGGGGGACGAACTCTCATTTTCTTCAGGAATTTTGTACTGGAGAAGTGACGCAATACTTTTCCCCTGTAAAATATCCACAAATTTTATTTCCCAAATGCTAATACGTATTTAGTATCTAAAAGTATAAAAGCCCATGAAATAAAAATATTGGAAACACACTGGTTCCAGGTAGATGTTTCCACAGTCTATTTCCACAGACAGGTATTTCCTTTTCCAGAGAAGAATCACCAAATTAAATAGGCAATGTCCTGCCTACAAAACAAAATCAAAATTGCCACCGATCTATATAGAAATTAATTTAAAAACTCTCGAAATTTCCCAAAAAATGATATTCAATGTTAGCAGTTGAAAAACGTTTGGTAACTCTAACTCAAAAAATTTTATCTGGCACCAAATATTATTTCGTGTCAAAAACATAACTTCTATACGCTAAAATCAATTATTTTCAGAAACCAAATAAATTCAGTCTTTAAAAATTATTCGTTTACTTGTTTTCATTGAGAAATTTTCCTTGAGAATCTTTAAGAAAAGAAGTTTTCCTTACCACTCGAACTTCTAATGGGTTTGCAATAAGGGTTTGAAAAATGGAATCCATTAGTTGTTCGGAAAGAGGGAATCCTTTAATCTTAACGAGAGTCTTCAACATTTCTAAGCACAATACACGTCTGCGCCAATGCCTTTAAAAATAAACCAAAATTACACATATATCATTAATTTACGATCCCTCCTCTATGTATAGGTGCAATCTTACTTATTACTGTCCGAAAGTATTGCAGTCAGATCCTCTACCAGTTTGTGAAAATGAAACTTATCCTCTGCAATTCTTTTCTCTATTACAGGTTGCATTTTAGAAGCATCGTAACCCTCAAGGTTTTCTTCAGAGACGATAATGTGGATACAACTGTTCATTTTTTGTTCATTCTAAACAATAAAGACAAAAAATTAAATACTAATTTAAAATATGCTTAATTTATGTAAAACAAAAAAATCGACTTTACCTGAATGAGTATTTCTATTGGGCGATGAATAAAATACAAAGAGAGTGTATTTAGGATATCTTGTTTTCCTTTGCTGATTGTTTGTTTGTCCGAGGGTGGGCTATTTACTAAGGCCAGCCAGAGATATTGAATTGCTTCCCATGAATTAAAAGATTGAGTCTTGCTCCAAAAGTACCACAAAGTGTCTACCACCCCCTTAAATGTTAAAATTCAGTTTAAAATACTCTGAGATAAGAATATTCAGTAACCATATTTTACAAAACCAGATTTCAATCAAACTGATCAAAACTGGTAAGAAAATAATGGAAAACGGAAATCAATAAGGAGAATCATATTTAGAATTTCATACATTGAAAAACCATGTATTGTGACCCAAAAATGTTCTGAGAATTGTGATCCATTGATGATAAATAATAAATGAAGAGTTAGAAACAGTTGCTGACCTCGTATTCATGATCTGGGATTCCTGGTTGCAATTTCTGTACAAAATGTCTAGACAAAAGGTTTTGCAAAAAGTTATTTTCTTTCAGGATGCTCTGAAGGTTTGTCTGAGCAAGAAGACGAACATTGGAATAACGGTGAACACAAAGATCCAGTATTTTTTCTAGTACTTTGTTATGATACTCGGTCCATGTTGAATAATTATTCCACCTATTTAATACAGTACAATGTGATTAAACATTTTAAATGTTAATGTGGTTAATCTTTGATTGTCAACTTACCCATAAATATTCAAATGACGGAAATAGGTTTTGGACATCCAATCCACCCGCCACTTCTTTTTGGGATCAAGGACTCTTTTTATTTTTGTATGGAAATAGGGAAATTGACTCCCAACTGAAGAGCGGAGCAGTGAGCTCAATCCCTAAATAAAACGAAAAAAAATTAACACTTTATAACTCTACATATAATATAAGTTCAGAAATAAGTTAATGCTTACAGATATGACTAATAAAAACGCATCGACATCGTCTTCCTTAAACCTTGTTAAGTAAACCAAGACATTTGATAAAATATCAAAATATCTCTTCTTCGCATTTTCATTCATCCCAGGAATTGAAAGGTCCATTTTGTTAAATATACCGATTTTTGATCGGTGGGCTAACAAATCCACCGGTTTCTCTTTTCTGAAAACAGTTGTGTTAAATATATATATTGTTTAAACTGTTGATGTCGATGAAAAAAGGATTTTTCTCAATATTGGCTAAATAGAACCACAACGAGAAATATAGAAAATGTGCAAGTAAACAGTAAAAAGTTCACCTGTAAATGGGATTATCATCCAAGAAATTTTCCCTAAAGCAAATTCCTCCTTCAAGGTAATTTAAAATTGTTATATATTTTACGAGATTTTTGTTTAGCTCTTCATCTGCTTTCTGTAAGAGTTGAATATCTTTCAGATAAGCAGCATATTGAACAAATTTCTTTAAATAAATGTCTTTTGCGCAATTCAATTCTTCCTGGGAGGGAATGTGCCATTCTACGTTTCCATTGGAGTGCGAATCATCTTTCAATGGCATCCCCCAATCCTATTGGGAATTAAAAAAGAATTATCACACATTTCTAATACACATATCGGCGAAATCAATAATATAATAATATTTTTAATAATACCTTAACGGCTAAATAAAATTTATCGTCGTAGTCAGCTTCTGAGCATTTACTTTCCAATGGATAAACTTCAACCAAATTTCCAAGGAGGTTTGACAAAAGCAATCCAGCGTATGACCACACATTCTTGGATTTCACTTCCAAAGCGACTTCCAGAACAGATTCAATATCTTTCCTGTATTTCACAAGTTTACTTCCATTTGTTTGAAGAATCTGCAAAAATTATCCGTTTCGTTAGAAGGATTACGTAAAAATTACTTAAATAAAGTAAGCTCGCTAAGAAATCTTTTCCTTACGTCTTTCAAAATCCTGAGACGGTATAAAATCGTTTCATCGACATCATCTTCGCTGAGTATGTCCACTTCACTGATAATTGCATCCTTCACCAAAGAGCATACTTGGTTCAAAACGTGCGGAAGAAGTAAATCAGGTCTCGCCTTTAAGATACACGATTAGAAATGGAATAAAAATACGTAAAACGTAAAAATTCTTTAAGAAAGTAAAAAATATCGAAATAATTACTTACATAACTATATGCATTGCAAATTATCATCACTAATCTTCCAGAGGCATTCATTCCGAATGTTTGGTTTAGAATCAAAGGAATTATTCTATCAACAGCAATCTAGCATTCAAAGTATTTGCGCTTTGTTTTTATTACATAATTCATAATTCGATTAATAATAGATTAATAATAATAATATTTTTTAATACAATTGGTAGTTAGTTTAAAAACCTTTCTTACTTTGAACATTCGTGTTGAGGATTGCATAGCTAGCCTGCAGACACAATTGCGAAGCGAATTTTCCAAAACTTTTGTCTCTTCTGTATGATCAGTTTGATCGGGACAGTCAAATTCTCTTGTGTTCACATAATTGTAAGTTTCAATCATGGCAATTATCTTATCGAAAAACTGTTCCACAAAACGCTCAAAAAATGCCGTTTCCAAACACAAATCCCGCTCATACTAGTAAAATAAATACAATTACAGTTATATAATTTATTACAGCAAAAATTTTAAAAATAAGATATTTAAATATCCGTATTGATGGAAACAAATTTTAAAAAAATATCTTTGTTACAATATTTTAATTTGTTAATTTGACTTACAGCATTTTGGGCGGTTGGAGCAAGTTCTGAGCAATCAACAAGTGGAACCAAACTGAATATTTCATCAAAACATTCCAATGCTCCAACAGTTTGATCAATATCATTAGGATCCTATTTCATTCCGAAAGAAATTAATACAATTAATGAACTGTGGTTCAATTTTACTAAGTTTCCGCACAAAGTAATAAAATCTTACTATAGCTCCGAGTAAACTTTGAAGAAATGCGGGTAGAAGATGTCTTCCGTCATAACCGTCAGTTTCCTCCCGGCTGCTTAACATTGGCAGACACACTTTCTTCGCCCAGTTCATCGTTACAAGAAACTTCTTTGCCTCAGTGACTGTCCCCAAGAGACTCGTATACCTATTTTTAAGTTTTGATCAAATTTCAAATGTTTTTATTTAATAAAAAATTTTTCGGAATTTTTAAAAAGATAATGTGTAATGTGTAAATTCATTATTAAATTTAATGTACTTACTTTTCCATTACAACAGGAACAATTAAGTTTGGTTTCATTTTAGCTAGGTATTCTAAAGATGTTCCGGAATTTAAATACAAATCCAGAATAATGGATGACGTCATTTTAACAAAAGTTTCGACATCGATATCCGTTAACTGTTTTAGTTTCGGAGTCTGAATCCACCATGGCTCTATGTATCGCTCTCTGTAAATTTACAAATAGATGGAAAATAATTTCTGTCAATCAACCATTGAAAACAGTGTACTGTACAAATAAAGCATTTAATTTGGTGGGAACCTTTGTAATCGGACGAAAAAGTTTTCAATGAGTTTACTGAGAAAATCATTTAGGCGATTTGTCCAGGCACCTTGGTTGGCCGGATGGAAATACGATTCCAGAGATTTCAAAAAGTTTTCCAAATATCGTAGTGCGTTTTTGTCGTTGCCCTTAATGAAGAAATACGAATTTGCAAACGGGATTCATAATAGAGGGTTAGGTTTTAATTACTAATTTATTTTAGTGCTTGTGTTGTACACTTACTAGTGTGGAAATCATCCAACGAGTTGAAATACTAAATGAATAGCCCTGGTTTTGATTTTCCGTAAACTTCTTGGAGCTTTCATCCTTGAAAAATACTGGTAGGTTTAGAGATTTTGTGAAGCGAGAATACAATTGTGGAATATGAGGTGTCCAGTCATATAAACCTGGCATTTCGAAAGCAGCTACTCCAATCAATTGCCACATATTCTAAGAAAATTATATTACGGATTATTTATTTTAATATATTTAATAATATTTAATAGTTCACAACTGTTGTGAACTATTAAATACACTTATTTACTTTATACTTTTTTCAATTATTAAATACCGGTTCCCAAAGTGGAGCATTGTTCCAATTATCATAAACTTCCAATACGTGGTCGATTAGCTTGGTGATTTCTAGGTTACCTCCAATTCTAAAGAATGGTACGGACATAGTCAGCAAACCCAAGCCAAATGTCATTGAAGACGAAGAGGGACAAAGGAATTGTGAAAATTCTCTTAGCATTTCTTCAACAGAGTTTTCTTCAAAGTAAATTCGAGATGAATATATTACACCGTAAAACATCGTTTGCAAACCACTATAATAAGCACCAACAAATCATTATATTGCGAATTTCAAATCCAAAATAAATAATAAATTTTCGAATCATTAACTAATTTAATAAAATATTTCGTACTTACTTGGAAACGTGTGTAGACACAGTTATTTTATGATAGAATCTTTGTAGCGATTCATACAAAGGCCTCCATGGAATTATAAGATCTTCCCGAGTCAGCAACTTTGGTTTTCTGAAAATTAAGTATTATACAGAATATTTACTTCCAATGGAATTCGTGTACTATGCTGTTATTTATCAGATGTAAAGTTGAAAACTTACTTTAACAATTTCTGAACGATTGACGCAACATCGTGAAGGATACCGATCGGACAAGTTTCCATTGTCAACACTTCCATGTAGAGCTGAATCAATGCAACATGTTGTGTTTTTGTGAATCGTAGACCACAACAGTCCAAAAACCTTTAAAAATAATCCAAACATGTCATTTTCAACTGAGGAATAACAAAAATAAATATTTCTGCTCACGAAACAATATTTAAATATCCTTTAAAAGTTAACTTATTAAAAATTCTGTTGGTGACTGAATTATCACCTGGTTTGTAACTGTTTGGTGTAGAACACGAACCCTTCTTCGAAATCTCTGCTGCGAACGGTTTTGGCAATATTGGCAAGAAGTTCTTCCAAACAGTCCGCAAAATGTTTGTCAATTTCATGGTAGTAGGGAAGTTTCTTTAAACTCTGATAATCCTGTTGGTAAATAGGTTCACAATTTTTTCTTCCATTGTCCTTTATTTTCAGATTATCAGGGCATTGAATTTTTGAGATCCGCTCTTTTGGTTCATTTTCATTTTCTATGGTCATTGCCTTTCAAATCGATTATACAATTGCGTATTATTGTAACTTGATAATGTAACAATTGTTCTTTATTTTGAAATTTGGATTCCAAACTTTTTACACCGATTTGTACTACTTCGTTGGTTAGAAGTAAAGATAAAACCTTTCGATTTTTCTTAAATAAAACACTACCTAATCACAAACACGTATTTTTGGGAAATATTTTGTTACATAATCGTTAGAGATGATTGTATTCCTCTTCTATTTACAGTTATTACAATTATGTACATAAACTTGTAAGCAAAAGTAATTACAGAATATCACATGAAGGGAAATCCAAAAATAACAGCCTGCTCCTTTTGTATACTTCACTTGAGTTTCAATTTTACCGCTTTACAAGCAATTCTAGAAGTTGACTTTCGTGTTTCACAATTATTTACCTGACCTAAGCTCTCATTCTATTCTTTCTACGTTACGCTTTTCTATTAATGCATTCAGTAAGCCAATGCTTACTCTATTTTAAGTATTACATTCACTCAATATGCTTTCTTTAGTGTTTATATGAATTAAAAGAATATTATTACAAGGACATAATATATTTAATAAGAATAAAGAAAATTTACAATGAAAATGTATTTTATGTAACTAGTTGTAATTTATTTGTGACCTTAACAAGATATTGTATTGTGAATGCAACAGAAATGGAAATTGTACTTTATCATTTACCTACTAAATATTTATTAAGTTCTCTCTATTCTTATTGCTCCTTCATTTTGCAACCAATTATCTAGTTATGCACTGCTTTTTGACAAACGAATATTACATTGAGAATTACCAAAACTGCGTTTTACATATAGTGGGCTGCAATAATTAACGAATATATTTTTTCTTCCGACAAGGTGTATAACTTCAATAGTTGCAATATTTTAAGTAAAACAAAACGCAAAGGTGCAATGAGGTGTTATATGAGGAGGAAAACAACAAAAATTGCAAGTTATTTTGTACTGCACATTTCTATTTGGGTTTTCCTTTGATTTTGTCCACCATTGTGCAGGAAAATCTCGGTTCTGCAGTTGCAAAGGGTGCAAAGGGCGATAAAAAGTGTAAATGTAACGAACTATATGAAAATATGACTTGTGGAAAGAGAAAATACTTTTGTCAGGAATGACGAATGTTGAGATGAAATATTTACCATTGACAATAATTGTCTTTTAAATATAATAACTAGCATTAAAACGTACGAGAGATAGAAAAGGAACCTTGTACAAAGTATTATTCAGATTCAGCTGTAAGTCGGGAACGGATATAATCCTTTATAGCTAGAAGCAAAGTCCTTTCTACTCCTAAAGGATTTTTCTGGTAATTCACCAAAACCTGACTATGCCACTGTAAATGTAATAAGTAATTAGTATTGCTCTTCTCACGAAAGTTAACATCTTATCAAAAATACTAACTGAAACTCCTAACTGGAAGTGAACAAAGTGATCCAGCAAATAAGACAGTTCCAAGCATTTCAATAATATTTTATGGTATACTGTATGAAAGAATCGAGTCAAAGGTCAATTTCGCCTGCTAACTGTCGGATCGTATAATTCCTGTTTTGCAAAATAGAATTTTAATAGTATATAGTCAATAGACAACTGAAATACTTGACAATCTTTTCATATTACAGTAATATCAAACATAGGCATCTAAATTTCAGAATGAATTTATGCATTATACTAGTCTTCGTCAAATTATGTCCGAAGTGGGATTCTCTTCAATTAAAACACAAATAATTTCTTTCGGGTGAACAAGAACAAGAAAGTAAGGCAATAGATATTTGACCAGAATTATACAAATTCCGGAAAGAAGGTTCTTATTAGCGACATTTATTTATGTCTGCTATGTAAATAAATAATACAAGACATTTAATAAAAGTCTACCTTTCTGATGTTCCTATAATATGATTCCTTTAATCAAAAATCAAATAGCAATGAAAAGGCGATTGCTTGATGACGTGTTTAGTTACAAGCTAAGCCAAAACTTTATAATGTGGATCATACTTAAGGTGTTCCAAATACTTTACTATTTTGCTTTGTGTATACTTTTCGTCCAGCAATCACATTGAGTAACCAAAGATCATAAGCAATAAGGCTTAGGGCAATGAGATTATTCATCAAATGAATATTTTTATTTGCAATTCAGATTACACGCATTTATACAAACCTCAAAAGGATTAGACATAATTTTCAAAAGGTACGAAATATTTTATGAAATTTATAATGAACTCTTCTATCATTTCATAAAAATGAAATTTTTCACTTGTGTTTTAGCTTCTTACCCTACTGTTGTTGCATTTATTATTATTTTACACACAATTATAAATGGCCTGGAAAGGGAATATTTTTGCACTACCTTTCACAACATAAAAGCTATATTCTACTAAAATAATCCAAAATTTTATTACCTGTACTTATTTAGAAGCCGCATATTTATTTATATAAGCTGCATATTTCATGTTTTAATCTTAATGGTCAAAATCATATTGATTGTGTTGTTGAAGACAATTTGCATGAATGTTACAGTAGTTTGTTTTTGAATTATAAAACAATTACCAAATGAAAGTCCAAACGGTTTACAAACTCTTAGTTTCCGTAGACAGTGTTTATTTTGGATTGCTCTCTTCCAGTTATGGCGAAATAGATTAGATTGTTCAGAAACTCGACCTAAGCTGGCAACAAAGAATTTCTCCAAGACCAGGTCACCGATAGACATCATTGGGAAACACAAGTACATGGCAAATGGAATATGTCTGACTAATTTTATAGCACTAAACGTACCAAGCATATGAAATGTGTTTAAGACAATTAAACCCACTCCCACTACATTTGGCAGGGTATCATTTAGGTGTTGAATTAGTAACATTATTATTTGATAAATACGAATAGCTGGAAGAATACTTTTATCTCTGTCTCCAATGTGTCCAATAGCAGGGCCGATTGATTGCAAGCAGAAAGCAAAATTAGTGCAGTACAAAAAACATATGCCGATAAATAGAAACATGACCGCTAACAGATGAATAGCCATCAGGAAGGTTATGATGAAAAGACAGACTCGAATGAGAAAGATATTGTGAACTTCCTCTGGGAAATTTTCTCTTAGAAATCTTTGAACTGGATTCCAATCATCTCCGTAAGCAGATTGCAAAGAAGCTGATGCGCAGCCTAGAAATATAATCATGTACATCAGTGGCATCATTTTTGAAACCAGTTTTACTTTTCGTGTTTTCTTCGTCTTTCCCGCTTTACTCTCAAAACGACTAGCTGAAAAATTCAAATAATTTCATTTTCAGTTTGCTTATAAATTCATCAATCATAAATACAATTAAATTCTTTAATTTCTCTATATACTGCTTTACCTGAGAATTGTGTGATGAATTTTACGAAAACGTTTGCCAAGATTACTATCTCATTTCCTCTGACGATTGTGATGATATCGAAGAACATTACTTCAAAAATGTAAATACTAAATTGCATATAAATAATTATTTTGTATGCTTGAAATGTGGGATCCGGGTAATACAATTCAATCAACAAACGGACTAAACAGTAGAGAGACATTAGTAGGCACAACCAAACACTAAATGTCCACAAGAAATATTGTCTGTTGGATTTGGTGATTTTTAAGCAATGCTTCTGTTCGTCCCAATCAAATGGTGTAGCATTAAAATAACCGAATATTGTAAAAAATCGAGCCACTTCTTTCCAATAAATTAGGAGATAATTTTGAGAAGAAATTCCTTTAGTCTTTCTTTTTCTAGAATACAACATTTTTTTAAATTTTGATAAATACACCTTTATCTGTGCCAAGTTTTTATAAGTTCACCAACAATTTCAACCAGATTTTTGGTGGTTATAAATTCTTTTAAGTTAATGTAACTACTGAATATGTTCTACTTTAGTTTGAGACGGTAGCTGGTATAATGCATGTGAATATAAAAATCCAGGTACTACAATGTCCCGAGTAATTACTTTTGGCTTAAAATTTATTCGTACAATATTCGGTAGGATCTTTACAAAACACGGTATACAATAAATAGACGTATCACTACAATACAAAATAGTTTCACCCAATACACGATAGATTCGTACAATAAAGTTGATCCATACAAAATAAAATAGATTCTTACAATAAATGGTAGATTCTTACAATAAATGGTAGATTCTTACAATAAATGGTGGATTCTTACAATAAATAGTAGAATCGTACAATAAATGGTAGAATCGTACAATAAATGGTAGAATCGTACAATAAATGGTAGAATCGTACAATAAATGGTAGAAGCGTACAATAAATGGTAGATTCATACAATAAATGGTAGATTCTTACAATAAATGGTAGATTCGTACAATAAATATTAGATTTGTACAATAAATATTAGATTTCTACAATAAATATTAGATTTGTACAATAAATAGTAGATTTGTACAATAAATGGTAGAATCGTACAATCAAAGAAAATATTATACGTCCATTTGTGATATACATCAACAAAATACGTGGAACGTCATTCTTCAATAAACCAGGGTAAACGCTGGGATAACCAGTTATCGTCAACAAAATATAGTGGAAAACGGGTCTTTGTAATTCGTACATTAAATTGGAAAACGGGTCATTGTAATTCGTACATTAAATTGGAAAACGACCAGAAAAGCAGTCAAATCCAAAGCGACTGAATTACTATGATTATGCTTATGCTACCATGATGCCATTTAAAGGGGCTTAAAAAAGTAGGATTTTGTCTTAAAAAAAGATTTATTTAGGCTTAGTAGGAAAGCAGCAGATGTGTCGTGGAATGTGGCTTAATGCAAGTATTTAATCCGTCTTAAAAAGTTTAAATTTTATAATGATTGCAAATTAGCAGAAATGATAACACATTTAGTCATGTATGCAAAATTAATGAAAAATAATAGTCGGTTATCATCCTCCGGTTACATAGTAAAGCTGCAGTAGATCCACTTGGCCGCCCACGCTTTTCGTTTTTGCCTTAATGGACCATTTTTCACCGCTGCCGGAAAATCTATCAATCTTTTTATTCATAGACGACGTGACTAGTATATGTTTACAAATGAATTGTTTTCGGTATATATTAGATTGGGCATGTTCACGTTGAAGAGAGTCAGGATTCTTGATCAAAAGTTACCTTCCAATCTGTCCACGTCCACTCAGATTTTACAAATTCATTAAAGGTCAGTTGTTACCCATTTTTTAATCCATACGCACGATCAAAAATGTCACTGGAGCTGCACTGCAGAATTGTAGCGTATGGATATCTTCAGGTTGTATTTTCGGATCACTGACACTTAAAAGCCTCTTCTCATATGCCCTGTAAACGTGGGCCCAACAATTTACGCGCAAGAATTCATCACCAAAGGCATTCCTAAAACTCTTGTGAAACTTGCTGCTCTTAGAAGACAGCCATCGTTTTTAAGACAATTTACCACCTTTTAAGCCTGGTCAATTAAGCCTAATTACATTTAGTGGCTGCTTTTTACAGCTTAAGCCGAAAAGAAATGTTTTTTAAGACACAATCCTTTATTTTTAAGCCGCTTTAAAATTAACCCTTAAAGATTCTTATAAAGTGGTGCCAGTTGGGGCCATTTACACGGGCAGGTATAAAATAAACCATGAGGACACAGTGACATTTGTACCCCTTTCCTTCAGTCCCGTCCCGTTCCCACAGAGGTACCAAATTACATTGCATCGTTCCTATAGCCTATTATGAAGATTTTTCATTTGTCACCACTTTATAAGAATAATTAATTACCATAGTAATTTACTCGCTTTGGTCAAATCCAATAAAAATAAAGAATAAATAAAATAAGGCATTTTATTACCCTAACTGAACCCTAATGACTCTAACTGAACCATAAGGACCCTAACTGAACCATGAGGACCCTAACTGAACCATGAGGACCCTAACTGAACCATGAGGACCCTAACTGAACCATGAGGACCCTAACTGAACCCTAAGGACCCTAACTGAACCCTAAGGACCCTAACTGAACCCTAAGGACCCTAACTGAACCCTAAGGACCCTAACTGAACCCTAAGGACCCTAACTGAACCCTAAGGACCCTAACTGAACCCTAAGGACCCTAACTGAACCCTAAGGACCCTAACTGAACCCTAAGGACCCTAAGGACCCTAACTGGGCAATACATAAAGCAATACTAAACTCAATTACTGCAGATACTGAAACACCACATTTTGCATCATCAAACAGAGATTTTGAAGTCTTATTTCGTCTACTCAAAAAGAATTTCGAACATGACAAAGATCATTTAATGTAATTATTTATGGTAAGAATCTACCATTTATTGTATGAATTAATTATTTATTGCACGAATCTACCATTTATTGTATGAATTAATTATTTATTGCACGAATCTACCATTTATTGTATGAATTAATTATTTATTGTACGAATTTACCATTTATTGTACAAATTAATTATTTACTGTACGAATCTACCATTTATTGTACGAACCTACAATTTATTGCACGAATCTATCATTTATTGTACAAATCTATCATTTATTGTAAGAATCTGCCATTTATTGTAAGAATTTACCATTTATTGTACGAATCTACCATTTATTGTACGAGTATACCATTTATTGTACAAATCTAATATTTATTGTACGAATCTACCATTTATTGTAAGAATCTACCATTTATTGTAAGAATCTACCATTTATTGTACGATTCTACCATTTATTGTACGATTCTACCATTTATTGTAAGAATCTACCATTTATTGTATGAATCTACCATTTATTGTATAAATGCATCTATTTATTGTAATGTACCATCTATTTATTGTACGCAAAAAATCTAAGCCATTACTTTTCTTTGTAGTCCGTGATCGTAGTCATCATATCCATTCCACGAATTAAACTAACTGTTCATCCTGTCCACGGCTCACTCAAATCGAATTTAAATTCGCAAAAGTGTACTTGGTAAAAACCAGAAATGGTCACATAGCATAATTATAATGATTAGTGACGTTGTCCCAAAATTGGAACTGTAGGAATTAAATTCAAATTGATTTAAAAAAATGTAAGCCGAGTCTCGCCTTTAATTTGAATGAGTTTTAGAAAGTAGAATAAAAAAATAAATTTTCTTTTGTGCATAAAACTGCAAAAATCGGACATACGGAGACATTCCTAGTTCAAATAGTAAAAGATACTTTCTACACTAATCGAAATATTGTTTATATATTCATGACAAGAATGCTAACATTGGTCTGAGAAGTAAATGTATATAAGTAATTGACTTTGACTTGCCCAGTTCCTTCCTTGCCCATCAATCCCTTCCTTTCTGATGTTTCTGTAATAGGATTCCTTTAATTGGAATACTATTTACGTAAACTTTTTCCTGTGAGTGTTGTGCAGACCAATTGTTTTGTTTGCCAATGTGTTAGAGACAGAGTTAAATATAAATCCAATGCGCACAAAATCAGGGAATTTGATATTGCTACAATATAAATAAATGACAACCGTACTCATAACTTTACATTGAGTACCTATTGTACATATGAGAAATACTTTGGTGAAATATTTCCATGCATTTAATCTATGCAAAAGCATTATACTGCAAACTATACATTATAGTTGGAAATAAACTTTTCTTCCTCAATCAATACTTGACTCTGTGCTTTCCATTTCTGAGCAATACCCATACAATACACTTCTTATCGTAACATTTCGCAATGACATTTAAAAATGTTATACCTTATAACGAAATACCAGGGAAACTGGTCTTCTCTGGATACTTCTAGAAAGTTTAGTGACGTGTGCTACCCTTTGGGGTTTTGCACACGGCACTGGTTTTCTGGGGGTATAAATAGGGGGAAAAGGGACCAGAGAAGGCATTCGGTTTCCGAATCTCATGGCGATAACTTCCTGCTGAAGCTTGCGACAACTGGGGAAAATTCCTATCTGTTGTCAGAGCTATAACAACGAGATTGCATTATTTTGCATAAATCATACCCTAGACGAATTCACTAAGGAGAATTCGGGCAAAGCATAACTTAATTGTTATATTTTGGGGGCTCAACCTAACTTAGTGCAATTCTATTTCCGGTTCCTGTTCTAAAAATGCCTATTAATACTCGAAAAAAGAAAGTGGTGAGTAAACCAACTAAAAGAGTATTAAAAAGGCATGCTCCTGTGAGCCAATCTGAAGATGAAAGTAATATGAATGAGAATATTTCTGCTGCGGTAGATATGGAAAATAATTCCACAAATATTCCAGCTTTTCCTGTAAATGTCGATGATGCAGATGGAGATGAATTTGTTGATGCTGAAACTCACCATGAAAATATTGCTGAAAATGCAATGGGTGCAGAGGAACGAGAAGAGTTGCAACAACTAAGACAACTCTTTGAGAAACTTTTGTTTGAGGAAGAAGCAAAAGAAGTTGCTGCATTAAATTCTGATAATAAATCTAAAACTTATACCTCTGCTACTCCAAAACATGAACCAGCAATCAAATTATTGATTCCTATTCCTGAGTATGTTGGCTTCCAAGACAAGAAAACTCCTAGCGAGTATTTGAAAGAGCTGGATCTTTTTAAGAATGTACATGGGCTACCTGAGGAAGTCTTACTAGCCAAATATGTACCTGCTGGTTTGAAAAGCAAAGCCAAGCAATGGTTCTCCTTCAAAATTGCCAGACGAGCATTTGAAGGTTATGCAGATTTCAAATGTGAATTCCGAAAACAATTCGAAGCTACTGGATACCAGGAAAGACTCCTCCGTCAGCTGAATGACAGATACCAGGGCATTGATGAGCCATTATCGGAATACATAATGTGTATTTATGGATTTTATGAAACTCTGTATGGAACAGTGAAAGATTGCGAAGTAATAGATCGCATTAAAAAACAAATGCATCCTGATTATCAAAGATACTTACATGGTAAAATGTTTAATACCATTGAAGATTTCATGGAAGAGGCTTACAAAGCCCAAGAGAGTTTGTTAAATCTGAGAACATACAAACCTCCTCCTCCTGCAAATCAAACTCTGGAGCCTAGCCTAGGATGGCAATCTTCAGTGAAAGAGATCACTAATTCTATGTATAACATGGATGCTAATAAAACAGGAAACATCCATAATGCTTCATTGGATGCATTTTCTCATCATAGAGGTTTCAAAACTAACTTTGCACCTCAACCTCAGCAGAATTATAATCCTAACAGAGGATATGATAATCGCAGATACGAAAATCAAAACCATGATTACAATCGTCATTATTATTCATACCAGAAACCAGCAGTATCGCATTATTCAAAAAATCATGGACAGAATCGAGAACAATTTGAAAATGGTCGTTACAACCAACAGAGAGATTCGAAATCATATGGTACTTATAAACCACAGAGAGAAATGAAACCATATGTTAATTACAATTCGGAAAACTGGCGAGCCGGGAGGCGTCAACATCAATAAATCCAGATGTCTCCCGTTATCACTCTAATTGCCAAACTCAAAATTCTCCAGTTCAAATTCACTCTGACAATAGATTACATCACAACACATTGAAAAATAACATATACTTTAATTCTGAAGAAAGTTCCGATGAATCTGACTATAATGATTTAACTTCATTGAAAGGAGATATAGAACCGTTAATAAAAATTACATGTTTGGGAATGGAATTTCCAGCCTTATTAGATACTGGTGCTGATATTTCAGTTGTTGGATCAGAAGTAATACACTATACATATCAGCAATGTAGAAGTAAAACAAATTAAGAAAACCGTATCACTAGTCGGTTGTACCACAAATTTAAC